>JANAVB010015398.1:3049157-3453087 GCA_029216955.1 Iris pallida
CTAATCAAGGGTCTAAAATCTAGGTTTCACACTAGCCTTAAGTTGCAACCTAGTTAGCTCTAACTAATCATGACTTAACCAAAACTAATCATAACTAACTAATACTAACCATGGCTAACTAAGACTAGCTATGACTAATCTAGGTTAGGTCTAATATAGATTAGGGCTAATCACAACACGTGGCAATTAATTAAATAATATTAAAATCACACCATTCCAATAAATATATATTAAATTCAAATAAATTCAAAATGACAAAAATATCCTCATACTAGAAATATGGTAGTGACAACTTGAACATCTTCCTCTCTCATAAGCTCAAATTCATTGCAATCACTGCCATTATCCGAACACGAATACGAATCAAGTCTTGCACACATAAAGATCCATTCAGTTGTAACTAACTATCATCATCGAGACACAATTTCCAATTCATATATCCATTCTCATAATACTAACTCGTACTTCCAATCGTGCTACCGACTCGTCGCACTGACTCAAATTCTTTCGCACGATTTTTTTCGCACATGCTCAACACAATTCATCGAAGTATACATGCATCGACTTCTATCAAGTCATTCCCACTCAAGTCTCGGTACTATCCCGTCTGTTGCGGACAAACCTATCATAACAACAAAATTGCCTCGACGCATACTATTGCAATCCACCAAAAGGCTTAACATAGCTATCACTAAGTGGTATCGTATATACCACTCAGAATTCGAGCCTATCATTATCGATACAATGCTTTACTGCACCAAGTGATATTGTATATACTACTCGAAATAGAGTCATTACCCGACTTTACACTCCGTACAGGTCCGACATCTATTTTCCAATCAACTATCCCGTGGTGATCTTTCCGATCCCAGCTCTAGCATTTCGCTTACTCGAATTGGCACAACAACTGGACCAACATGCACGATCGTTCATTCAAGTTTGACATACCTTCAACTAACCGTACCTTGGCGATCATATCAATCGCACATGCAACTTTCGCTTATTCAAAGCTCAACGCGGCATTCGGCCAACATAAACGTGCGCCTACTTCGAAACTCGATTCAATGCGGCCAACTTAAAGTTCGCCTACTCAAACTCGACTTAGCAACCAACTCGACTCGTTATTATCGCATCCGCGATCTTCCAATCTTACTTGTTGTAACTCGTGCAATGATTTATTCTCGATACTTAAGGTCATTACTCAATCTCGCTTAACATATCGCTATCCATCCCTATAGCCATATAACATGTATCATACCATGTCGGCTCGTTGCACTGATGCAACGAATGATACACGACTCGCTGCACTTCGTGCAACCAACAGTACATAACCATTCGCTTAGCCACATAACACGTATCGCCTTTTCTTCGACTCGTTGCACTTTGTGCAACCCGCAACACGTATCTCTTCGCACTTTGTACGACCAACAACACGTATCTCATTGCACTTTGTGCAACCAACATCACCATATTCGTCGCACTTCGTGCGACCAACAACTCACAACTTTATTGCATTCCGGGAAAACAACATTTCATAAATCGTTGTACTTCGTGCAACCAATATTCTTCGTGGGCACTCGGAGATAGCATGATAGTCACGACATACTTGTGGCAGACGTATGCACTTAATATAGACTTATTGTATGGAGCATCCAATGTAGCGGCGAGCAGATCCATGAGTCATACGCTTGCGGAAACAACTTAAGGTCAACTAAATTCAATAGTGAAGCAACTGAGGGTCAAAGAGATTCGTTCACGGTCCAGAGGATGGAACCGCTCTGATACCAACTTGTCATGCCCAGATTCGGAAAATCGCTCGTCCTCGCTAGATTTTACCAGAATCATCGTCCTCGTTGCGGCGTGATGCCGCACAAGCCTGGAGTTGCGCTCGTGCAAGGCAAGATAACAGGTTTACATAGTGTTTATCTCAAATTGATAACATAAGCAGTGGAAGAAAACAGAATATATAATAAGAATCTCTTTTATTGATAATGAACTGAAGGTTACAAAGGCTTGAATCGCCCAACTAAATATGCTAATTGGCTACAACGCTCATGATCTCTCTAGCTCACAAAGGATTACATCGTTCCATACATTATGTCTCTTTATAGCCAATAAGTAGTCTTCGGCCAAACATCTCCATGTCGCAAGTCCAAATGCCTATGCGGTAGCTCCTCTTGAAACGCTAAGGACTCCATGCCTCGGCGCGTCCAAGCCAATTCCCGCCCCGAGCCGATCATAACCTGAACCTGCAAGCGAACTAGTGGAGGATTAGTGCTTTCATCCTCGCTGCACTGATCAAGACCCACTCGCACCCAAACCAAACACTAAGTTCATTTAGTGAAACTTGCAGCATTATTTGGTTATCTTTCTAATTAGCCTTAGGATCAATTTCATGGCCATATTCATTCTTAGCAGCTTATCATAAATGTGTGCAATACCGTGTCCCTGCGACAGATACAGTTAGACATAATATGAACATAAATATAGTGATCATGCTCATCTCCGTCCCATTTTGCCTAGCCTGCAATATTTAGAACTTTACATAACCAATCATAAAATTCACACAATCAACCAACCATACTTAGACATATGCATAAGGGTGGCAGGCCCTGCGCCTGCACCCAACTCTAATCTCAGCCCACTGGCCCTATCTATATAAAGGTCACGGTGTTTCGTACCGTAATGGACTTGGCATCCTTATGTGTAAGCCTATAATCGCTTCAGTACGGGTTGCTAGTCCAGTACCTGAAGGATCGCAAACTTACTGATATCATAGCTTATCACATTACTGGCCAGTCACAATCAGCCCTAATGATGTGCACCATAAATACCATACATAATTTCTTCCTAGGCTGAACGATCCCGGTGCCCCGGTCGTAACCATCCGAGGGAAGCCGCACCCGTGCACGGGCCATTCGAGTCCATTGACTATACAATATGCGCCATAGCAAACGAGTCATATCATGCCAACCAATCTTATGTTCCATAAACATATTCACGTTCCATAAACATAATCCATCATGTCTATCTCATGTTCCGACGGCATCATGCCCCAACACATTCGTATTAATGCACAACGCCCAACGGCTTAGACTTTTTGTACTTATATTCAACGTGTTCTATTCATAAATTATTCATATAGCCTAGTTTCGTAGTTACTTAGTCTTTTCGTAGCTTCCGTGCACGAGGGCACGCTTAACGCCATAATCAATATTCTAGACCTAGTGTTCAATGTTCTCGGAGTCGTGCATGTGATGCACATCTCGATATTGCCTTTCAATGTTATACCATCACCGCCCTACCGTGACCCGTATACTTGATGCACGTCGCTTCAATTTTTAATGCTCAATATTCTATCTTAATGTTCAACACATACTAAGACCCTTAATCGCCCGAGCCACGCTCGCTAACTTGTAGTAACTTATGCATACAAGGATATATTTTATTAGACGTGAAGGAACAGGGAGAGAGAGTCAAGAACCCGCCCACCTTAAGCCGATACGCCTTGACGTTCTGCCGAGCTGAAGCAGCTCAATTCCATAACTTGGTTGCACGGCCAACTCTCCTGACTTAGCCATTCCATTGAACTATTCGACTTATTTGGCCTATCGTGCCCATACCACAATCCGTTGTAAGGTGACAATTTGGTTTTGCGGACACCATTTCGAATAAGGCAAGATATCGACCGTTATCGTCCAGCATAAAAGCATAGCCTGCACACCAGATCAACTAAAATCAGCACATGCTCAAACGAGACTTATCCTTTACATCAATTCGATCCATAGTTCCAATCGACTCAAAGTTTTCCTTTGGCCAACGTAACTCTTGCATCGATTCGCATCGATACTTTATCGGGTCAACGCAACTCTTTGAGTCAACGACTCATCATAATGCACCGTGCGAAGTGGGGCATTACAGCTATCACCAATTTGCTGACTGACGAAGATAACCAGCACAGACGGTTAAAAGAGTTGGAAGCGTTGGATGAAAAAAATGCTTGCTAGTACAGCAAAGAATCGAGCTTTAACAAGCTCATATTTCTGGGGCCTTCAACAAAAGAGTCCGGGAAAGATCATACCAAGTGGGCGACCTCATCTTAGCAGTACGAAGGCTGATGGTGATGACTCAAAAGATGGCTAAAAAGTTTGAGCCTAAGTGGGAAGGACCGTTCGTCATAGAAATGGTATGCTCCAACGGTGCTTATCGGCTAGCCAAACCCAATGGTGATTTGCTGATGATGTCCATAAATAGTAAGTTCCTAAAGAAGTATTATGCCTGAAGATGAAACCGGCATAGGCTCTCGCATCCCCTAAGAGTGCCTATAGGTTCTGGTAAGGGCCTTTCTTCTATATCTTCCCTCTAGTAGATGAAGTACTTCACGTCCATATTACCTCTAAATTGCTCCTCTACACCCAGAAGATGCGGCTACCACGTCCATATTACCTCTGAGTAGTCATTCTCTCTGTATTAATCCTATGATTATCATGGCTATCTAGAAAACAGTTCACGTTCATACTACCACTGAATTGTTGTTCTACATCCCAGCGAAGATTAGGTCTACCATGTTCATATTACCTATGGTTAGGCATGTCTTCTATAATGACTCCTCCTTATGCTAAAGAAAAAAGTGAGGTAATAGAAGAGTTTTTATACAGAAACATGTGGCTATAAAGACCTATTATAGACTCTTCATAGTTACATACACAGAGACAAGAATCTGAAACATCACCAAGCACGTACGCTCATGCCACATGTTTATGCTTCTGTTCAAAGTACCCCGAGCTTGACCCAAGCTCGGGACACTCTGAAGGGGGTCTTGTAGAAGCATGAAAAATCTCAGCTGATAATATTCCTCCACCATAACGCAGATGATAAAAAGGCACAAATTGAGTATTAAAAAGACAATAAAATATACGAAAAGAAGTTCTATTATTATTATGCCTACAAAGATCTAGTACAGATTCATCAAGGCTATAATCCTACTTCTTCTGCAAAGGATCGATCACAGGTTCAGCAGACCCTAGAGGAGTCTATAATAGACTTATTCTTCATCAAAGTGCAGGCATCTTTTTTCTTGGTATTCATACTAGATGATTGAGCTCCATTAAGGCACATTCTGACTTACTTGTACGCGCAACCCTCCAAACGTGCGTCACTTGCTCTGCCAAAGCAAGCAACTTCCTGAAGCAGCTATTGGCCCGAGCTCCCTAAAGGTGCAGTAGGTCGCAAAGTCCAGAACGAGCAGAGCAGAGTACAACCTGTAGCACTTCAGGCTGACAACCGGACCAAACTCAGTCGTCAAGACCTCCAAGATATCTCCCAGAGTCAAACTCCTTAGGGAGGATACTTAGATACTTCTCAAGAGCAGTGACAGCTCCTTCTACGAAGAGTTCTTCTATAAGAACATGGCCTCTTCGAACGAGAGAAGCCCCAAACAACAGCCGACTTATGCAAGGCCAGCGGTCTGAAGCTAAGTCTGGATCAAACATGGTGGTAGAGGGTGCCAGGAAGAAGATAGTGACTCTTCAAAAGAACACTTCCCCTTTTATAGGACCGAGAGTGGTCCAAACTATAGGCTACTTGGCCGACGGTCAAAATTCCCTCATTAATGGGATGAGCCTAGGACTCGACACAATGGGTCTCAATTAATAGGCCCATTCAAGTGAGTCTCCAAAATGTTCAAATGCTCCTTAGAATTCCCCAATTAACGATGGCAATTAAGAAAGAGTCTGCATTCAAGGGTAGTCGTTTACTTTTCCTAAAAAAAGACTTAAAAGCCAAGTTGTCTCCAACCGGAGGCGCAGGTACCCTGCTATGTTCCTTTGCTTCCAAGGCGCAGACAGTACATCCCCCTCTCAGAAGTACAGACAGCTACTTCGATCTAAGTACCCCGGTCCGTATAACGGCTCTTTTTTCTCAGCAAAGACTTGGGAGACACCGTTTGCCTCCAGCACAAGCCCGACCAGTACTATAGAGCGTAGTAAAATGGTCTATCTGAAGGCGCAGCCTACTCATTGCCCTAAAATACAATGACTTTACCTGAAACACACCCTACTTATTGCCCGTAAAAGCATAGAGGCTCCGTTGTCTTCGAAACAAAGTCCACTTGTTGCCCCAAAGCACAGAGGCTCCGTCGTCTCCAGAAGCACAGTCTACTCATCTTCCCAGAAGCTCAGCCAGCCTTGCCTGAAGCACAGACGACATGGTCCCACCCAATTAGTTTGCTTAAGCTGCCTCTCTAAATGATAGGATTGGGATTGATCAAGTTGATAAATGTGAAATATCTTATCAGATTGATTTAAATCTTGGACGAAGATTACACAGAATCCAAATCTGAGATGAAATCCAAAGATTTGCTCGGCTATATCCGAACAAGAAAATTGACACACACCACGTGTTACCTCCTTCTGTTATTTTGATAACCACCAGAGATCTCATTTGAGGGGAATTTCAACATTCACCACATGTCAGCACCACAGAAGTCCGCACCATACAAGGATGGCAGATTCTTTCATATCTCGAAACCCTAATGCACATCGCGTATGTGCCCCTCTCCCCTATAAATAAGAGAGTTTTTCCTCCAACAAGATGATCTACAAGGAGAAGAAGATCCACAGAATTATCAAAATCTTCAACTTCGGCGTCCTCTTGATCGGCAACCCTAGAGTCCCATCGAAGGCACCGAAAAGTCAGAACAAGTCTCATATCATCATCGGATCGTCAACAGAGTAAAGGAGCCGCTGCAGTGCTCGATCTCCACCGTCACACTTTTCTAGAAACTTTTGTACTTAGATTTTTTTCGTATAAGAATCTATTATACTCTTTTTTACGTTTAATATACAAAAAGTTTGTTCAATCTTTTGTCATGTCGAACAGTAATCTGTTCAAATAAAATCAATAAAGAAATTTGTTTCTGCTACCATGTGTTCAATCTACAATCTGTCCGCTGCTACTTCAAATATGTGCAATATGTTCCACTGCATATTGTCTATCTTGTCTATTTTGTCATTGTACAGGTCTTGTCCATGTGCAAGCACAACTTAGTCTTGCACGATATAACGCCCAAGCGAGGACGAATGGTCTCACAAAGTCTGAAGCGAAGACGAAAGGACTCTGTGAGATCAGGGCATAATGGAATGGTATCAGAGCAACACGATCCTCTGGCCAATTGTTGATTCGATTGAATTCAAAGATGTTCTCTTGATCGATATTTCCTTGCCTACTTGATATCATCGATGAGATGAACGTTCCAAACAATAAGTCCGTAAATATATTTTTTGATGTCGGCATAAGTTTTATCGATTTGATTGATTGAGATTGAGATGTTTATTGACCATGAGTTTTAACATGATCTGGTCTGAGATTTTTATGGATTGATGATGGCGAAGGATGGGAACTATCGCTGCTATGGATATCGTAAGTTTCTCCTTAAATTTCGAGGGCGAAACTTTTTTCGGTGGGTAATTATGTAGTGCCCCGCTCCGTGAAGGTACTAGATAAACAGAGAGATCGGATTACTGGCTCTACAACAGAAGATGATTGATCTAGGTGAGTGGACAAAGACTCATTTTATGATTGCCTTATGCCTAATAAGAACATGAGTTTTTGAATGAATGTTGTTGCTAATAACAAGATGGTAAATTATTAAGAATGCTAGTACAAATCAGTATGCTTATATCACATGTTGCTATGCTAAGAAAAAAAGAGTTAACATGTATGCCAAGAAGAATTGTTGCCTGCTAATAAGAAATGATTTGATGCCTGTATGCTAAAATAAAGATTGTTGTCTGAAGAAGAAAAGAAATAAACTTTTTATATGTTAAATCAAATGAGATGATGCCATGCTAAAATAGATATTTGTTCTGAATATGACTTATTGTCATGCTTGATAAAAAAAAGGGAGAGAAGCTGTTGGCTATGAGATCCGAAGAGAAAAAAGGCACGAAATGAACGTGTCGTATATCTGCTAAGGCACGAAATGAATGTGTCACATATCTAGAAGATCTAATCAAAATCTGTTTCATCTGATAGAAATTCTAGAGCATGTGCATTGGTCTCAGACAACTTTTGCACAAGTATAGTCTCTCGGGTGAATTCTTGGGGCGCCTCGAACCTCTCAGCCTAGGAGAGATTAGAGCACTCTAAGGTAAATGAGACCTCGCGATCATGAGGGTGTTGAGTCCTTAGCGACGAGCTAAACCAAAGAGTCGCAGCGGCTAATCATGGAAATACCCATGGACCGTCATATAGATAAGTATTGATTGATGCAGAGCTGAACCGGAGAGTCATAGCTACCAATCGAGTCTGCATGTGTCAAGAATATTTGCTAAGCGCTGACAATGCAGAGACGAATAGAGAACAATGTCGATTATATCATATTTATGCTAATCCTTATCTTGTGCAGGCATGGACCGTCAGCTATGGTAAGAATCACTGAAAAAGTGATACATGTATTGCTTAAGTTTTGGAATATGAATATGCATATAAAGAATAGTCTGTGCCAATGAATTGCTAATGTCCCGATAACAAAACAAGAAGTATGACACTTGTAATGTGATTTGTATCAAAGAATAATCTGTTGTAATGAATATGTTATGTCCCATGAGAAAAGAACATCTGATATTGTGCTTGTAATCTGACTCTTGAGAATGTCTTGAATAAGAGAAAAGAATGCTAATGATATTACCCCTGAGAATATAGTATGACTTATGAAACACGTAGCGCACTTCACAATAAAAGAATAGTCATCGTGCATGAAATGAATAGTCCCTTGCATACTTAAAATGAAATAAATGATATGTTGGCTTTTCAAAGTGTTTTCAAAATATATAAACTGACTATGTACTGCATGAAATGAACATAGGTATAAGTAGCAAGATCACATCACAAAAAATGTTTTTCACTAAATGAATTAGTGATCGTTTCAGACAAATATAGTCTTTGTTCACAATCACAGGTATGTTGATATAATAACCCATCATCAGTCTGTACGCACATGCAAGATGCATCGAGAAGGATAGTCCGAAGCGATAGCCCGAATCTCTTCTGCGGGAGCCAGAAATCAGAAGAGATACCAAGATATGGACGTCTTTTGCAAAGAGTTGCTTTTGTATATAAAGGGATAAAATGTATGGAACGGGATCGTTGTAATCTGTAATGTTTCTGAGAGAACGTAAGCATTGTATCAAAGTGAATTGAGAGCTTATAATCTATTCAAATGAAATCAGTAAAGGGATTTGTTTCTGCTACCATGTGTTCAATCTACAATATGTTCGCTGTTACTTCAAATACGTGCAATATGTTCTGCTGCATATTGTCTATCTTATCTATTTTGTTATTGTACAGGTCTTGGCCTTGTGCAAGCACAATTTAGCCTTGTACGACATCACGCCCAAGCGAGGACGAACGGTTTTACAGAGTCCGAAGCGAGGACGAAAGGACTCTGTGGGATCAGGGCGTGACAGTCCCTTAAATCCGATCGTGGGCCCGCTAAAATGGAGATCCGGTCAAACTTCTCAGAATCGGACCAAACTTGGCTCACATTACCAAAAAATGATACGAGTCCAATGGCTCAAGTTTTGTTGCGATGTGAGGAGCGTGTACTAAATAATTGACTAATTTAGAAAATGGTCGATACGTGGGTTTTTGACAGATATGCCTCGAATTCGTCGCGTACATGCAACCAATTCAAGTTCTGTCAAATCCTACACGTGCACGAAGTTCATACGCACCTTTTAATACAATTGGTTTATGACCAAGTCGTTCGGTTTGTCGGATCGGACTCCGTATCGAGAAAATTCTAATTTTTGAAAATATTTTTTCTTCCATATTGGAATTAAAATTAATCAGTAAATAATTGATGAAGAATAAAACTATTTAAAAGGTTTTAAACCTGGTTAGGTTGTCTACAGCTCCATTCAACTAAAACTCTTAATAGATTAACAGCAGTCAGCCTTCCAAGCTGGGGGTTTGGACTGTTTTTTGTTCAGTTTTGAACATACTTTTCTTTGATTTATTGGGTTAGTTTCTGGGCAAAATAATAAGTAGGAATTAAAACTAACTAAGGGCTGTGTAGAGGGTTATATTATCTATACGTAGGATTTGCTAGATCGAATTTCGATCGAGTATAATTGAAGAAAAACATGAAGAACACGAGTACCTGGTTATGCCCAACAGAATAGGGACTTCTCTGTTCTTGGCCGTCCCGGCGTTCTCCGGCAATCTGAGTTGGGATGAGATGAAGGCGTGAGGTATGCAGGGTCGGTTAGGGGTGGTGCTCAAGTAAGTTGTAGAGGTCGACAAGGTTTCGAAGGTGGATGTGTTTTCCTGAGTATATATGTAAAGAAAATAATTTGAATAGGTTTCGAATTCAAATCCCAATCCGATCAGGATTTAAGGGATTTGCAGGGATCAACTAAGACTTTGGATTAAGTTAATAGAGTTCAAATGGATTTGGCAAACTTTTCGATATAATTTTTTTCTTCATCTAGGAACAGGGAATCGAGCTTGAGCGGCTACTGTTCTGCAGGAACAATAGTCATGCAGCTGCGGATTATTTTGTTTTTTCCTTTCTTTTGTCCTATTTAGTATATACCAACATTTATACATGGATATTAATATACATATAAATGACAATCTTAAGAATATTTAAAATGTATAAAAATAATCTCTAAGATTATAACAAAATTAATTGTGATAATATTTTTCCATTTATGTAGTTATACATATAATTAGTATAACTTTAATATTTAATAATACTAATTAATTAACAACCCATTTCAAATACTAAACAAATACTAACAAATATTATGACCCAAATATAAACTAATAGTAAATAAATTAAAATAAATTAATAAATATCAAGTGGTTTTTTAGGGGGTTTACATCATACCCAACTTATAAAAATTTCGTCCTCAAAACTAAAACTAATGCATGATAGGTTCAATGCAATGCGGAAAGAAAAAGAAATAAAGTCAAGGACAAAAAATCATACCTTGATTTTCGAACAGGTGGGAGAAATAGTCTCGTATGTCATCATCGCGCTCCCATGTGGATTCTCCTGGTGAGTTGTGCTTCCATGACACACGAACCAGCGAAATAGACTGATTCCACAAAACCTTCACTCGATGATCAAGAACCTTTACTGGGTGTTCATGTATGACAAGTCCTTATGGTATATTTTTATTGCACAACTTTCTGGTTAATTTAGGCTATTTTATCATCTACCGTAAAATTTGACGTGTCTTCCAATTTAATTTTGGGACTTTACATCAATACAACCTATTCGAACCAATAAATGATTTTGACATATTTTGAGCCTACTACCATGCCAATGGTGTGTCACATGATTGAGTTTTCATGTGTTATTTATTTTCAAATGGCACACAAGACCAAATATTAAACTTATTTGACTCATTTCGATCCGAATAATTCCACCGACCCAAAACTAGTCTCATAGATCCTATTCAAGGATTCCTAACCTCTTAGACATATTTTGGACTAATTTTTATGGATTAAAATGCAGTCATATTAATTCAAATCTATTTCTAAAACAACTATATAACTCTTTTCCTAATTGGACCCAATCAAATCTTTTTGACATACATCTTTGATTTAAACTATTAAATCGCGTTCAAATCTCACCAAACTAAATCCTAATCAATCCCAACCTTTTAAACTATCATATTAACATTTAAATCTCACATTATGTTCGTCCACCCCTCCCCTCTTTCTCAAACCCGACGTAAATCCCTTCCAAATTTTTTGTGTGTATATGTTTATGGCCGATAGAAAACTTCTTCAAAATCAACCTTTAAACCTCCTTCACCACCCCTCTCACGAGTATAACACCTCCCTCCTAGACCCCATCATGCCCCGAGGCATCTACGATAACTTCCGTGAGTGGGGCAAGCCCCCAAAGCCATAACAATCCAGCCAAACCAATTCTGGAGCGCACATCAGGTTCGTTCACTTCGTGGGTATGTTTTTCCAACTTTTTGTTATCCATTTCATGTGAAACCAAAACTAATGAGTTTCGATACATGTCCTCTTGGTTGGGGCAAGCATGTTGTGAAGACGTGTCCAAATTGAACACTTTTTCTCGTACGGTTGTTTTCATCTATTAGGAACGTCTTTCGACACCAAGAACTTACTTGGAAGCGACCCTAACTCGACCCTCTTCGACCACTATAAATTATATTTTTATATTTCAATCATTTTCATATATATTTTTCACCGTCTTTCTTAAACAAGTTTACCATAATGGAGTTTAAATGGAAGCTACCGGTACCTTCGATGTTGAATGTTCCTAATATGTTCATCTATGTCCCAAAAAGATATTTCCTACATGAAATAATTATTTTCAAATATTTGGTGATTTATTTCAGAATATAAATATCTTAATTTTATATTTTTATGTTTTCAAATTAATCGACAAGTTGGCCTATTAAGCCAATTAGTCGATATATTTATAAGAAGTGTAATTTTTATAAATATTATGATTAAAAATTATTATTAAATATTTTTAAGAAATATTCCAGAATTTATGATTATTACTTTTATTTTATAAAAAAACTATTTTTGTCTAGTAGCATGATTGTATAATATATAGACTTAAGTGGATGTATATATACATCCACTTAAGTCTATATTTATACAATCATGCAACTATATA
The DNA here is from genome assembly GCA_029216955.1 of Iris pallida. Taxonomy (NCBI): domain Eukaryota; kingdom Viridiplantae; phylum Streptophyta; class Magnoliopsida; order Asparagales; family Iridaceae; genus Iris; species Iris pallida. The sequence continues at coordinate 3,061,834 of JANAVB010015398.1, forward strand.
ATATATATATATATATATATATATATATATATATATATATTTTATATTATATATATATATATATATATATATATATATATATATATATATATATATATATATAATACCAAGCGGCCGTGTCGAAGACACCCAGCCACCGCTTGGCCCGGGGGCCGTGGGCGAACCACCAAGCCGCCCCCGTGGGGGATCGAACACCGTCCGATGTATATATATATATATATATATATATATATATATATATATATATATATATATATATATATATATATATATATGAAGCGGATCAAAAGCCCCCCTAGAAAACCCCCTCACTCTCAGCCGTCCATTTAATATAAATGTTAATATTAACATTAAATACTAAAATTAACATTAAACTTAACATTAAAATTAATATTAACATTAACATTAACATTAATATAAAAATAAAAAATAAAAATTAACATTAATATTAACATTAATATTAACATTAACATTAATATTAACATTAATATTAACATTAAATGGACGGCTGAGAGTGAGGGGGTTTTCTAAGGGGGCTTTTGATCTGCTCCCATATATATATATATATAAAATATATATATATATATTATATATATGTGTATATATATATATATATATATTTGAAAGAAGGGTCTTTTATTGATGTATAAGACGCAAAATGCCGAAGCATATGCAGGTAAATGCGCCACGCGTGAGAAGACAGCAAAGACAAAAAGAAGCCGCAAACAAAAATGATGATCAAAACGACACGACGCCATCACGACACCGTGCCTAAGCGGCAGTGGCGTTGAAAGCCTCCCAAAAGCTAGACGATGAGTGACGGCAGCGCCGAGCATCTTTACACACTTGTCTGGCGGCCTCTCTGATAAGAAGGTCTGAATTGTATTGGAGATCTTCATATCTCCATTTGTTTTGATTTTTCCACAGGACCCAAATACTGGCGGCCGCGACGATCTCATGACCATGAGACCTGCTCCAGTGGGCCAGGAGATCGATGAAGCCACCCGGGCGGTGGTTCTGCCGGCATTTGGAGGATAGAAACGTCCATAACTTTGTTGCGAGGTCGCTGACGAGAAGAATGTGCTCCGCAGTTTCTACTTGGGGAGTTGAGCAGCAGTGGCACCGCGATGCCATGCTGAAGCCGAAGGATGTAATGATGTCGTCGGTTGGGAGTTTTTGCCTATGGGCTCTCCATAGCAAAATAGACCATTTGAAAGGGATGCACGACTGCCAGAACGGAGCAGTATAAGGGGCCGGAGTACCAATGCCTCAAGCCATAATCCTAGCCGAAGCTAAGGAGAAGGTACCGTCGTGGTTGGGCGACCACCGCAGAGTATCCGGGGTATCAACGATCCTTAAGTCCACAGCCGTAATGTTGTTGACCGCCTCTGCGCCAGGTCGAGTACGGACCTGTCCCATCTCTAACCAGAGGTACTGTCCTACAGCTCCCGGATTTCACGAGGATGTGAGTCCGAGGCTGCTGGACCACCTCGTCCCCTATCTAACATTCGTGGAACATCGACGAGCGGCCGTCTCCGAGCTTGAGTCGGATGAGGGGTTTTGTGAGGCTCCGGCCATGAAGGATGCACCGCCAAGAAGCTGCAGATCTGGAGTTGGCAATAGCAGACACGGGGTAAGAGAGTCTGAAATATCTAGCCATCATGAACCTAGTCCAAAGAGACTTGTCTGATCGCAGCTTCCACAAAAGTTTCGTAGAGCAAGATTCGGTGATGTGGGTAAGTCTGCAGAATCCCTGACCTCCCTACTCGATAGGTTTGGTCATGGACTCCCAACTGGACCAGTGGTGTTTCTCTTTTTCGTCAGCATGACCCCAGAAGAAGTTGGCAAACAGGGCTTCAAGGGAGTAAAGAATTTTTTTCGGCAGGGCGCAAACGGCCAGGGAGTATATGGGGATGGAAGATAGGACGTATATATATGTGTGTGTGTGTGTGTGTGTGTGTGTGTGTGTGTGTGTGTGTGTGTGTGTGTGTGTGTTTGTGTGTGTGTGTGTGTGTGTGTGTGTGTTTCAGAAATATTTATTATTATTATTTCATAATTTAAAATGAATATTTTTATATTGTAGATATTATTTTATGTTTTTTATGATACTATAAGATATATCGCCATAGCTGGAAACTAGTAAGTTCATATGTACATATAAGTTAGTTGTATTAAATTTAGTTATTTTTTAGAAATATATTTTTATTTATTTATTTCAAAATTAAAGTAACTATTTTTAAATTATAGAATAATATTTTTTTCATGCTAGCATAATATTGTATGACTATATTGGATAGAAACTAGTTTGGTGTAATATGCCTAAGTAGACACTATATACGGTAAGTGTATAAATGGTATATGTGAGACATTTGAGTTAGCATTTATTTTATTTTATTTATATTTTAGGTGTTTATCACGACCCGCTCCCAATTTTGGGATACGAGTTCGTGGTCAAGTCCAGCCTACGCCGTAGAATCGGCGGTAGTACGCTGTCTATGATAACAATGGTCCACAAAAAGCACAACACGCACATATATCATCCACAACTAAGCCAACAATAATCACCAAAATATCCAATAGTCTCAATATTATAAATATGAAAAAATCTACGACAACTCAGAAAGTCTAAGGAACAAACCCGGACAGCAGAAAATAAAATAGGCTAAACTCCATAACTATAACTACTAACTAATGCGAACCCATAAGGAAGAAAATATGCTAATTCGCATCAGTGCTGGAACTAGGTACGCCAGTGACGTCAGTGTCTCCAATATACTCACCGTAAACCTCTGGACAGATCACGTCATCTACAACAGAAAAATGGTTATCCAGTCAGGATTGGAACAAGTACAAGTCTAAACCAAAATGATACAAGTACAATATAAAGCAATAAAATACTAAACATGGAAAATAATAATCAATGGAAACAACGAACAATATAACAAGAAATTATGGGATAGAAGAAACTAAAAAGGAAAGTAACAAGCATAAAATTTAAAGAGACTCTTGTAATCACTCGTAGTGCATGTGTCGTAAGAAGTACAATGTTCCTACACATGGACGGCTTGGGCAAACGATGAGGTTATAAGGCCCGCCCCTGTAACCGGGAGAGTTGCCAACAATACAATATAGGATTTGTCCACGTGCCTAGTAATTGTACCTCCTCCAATATCCAAACCTTACTACCATGAAAAACACAGTCTCGATAACGACAAGAAAATATAAAAAATAGTCAATCACTCAACTCTCGTGTATGTAACAGTCAAGACACGGAAATATCATGTATAAGTGAAATATAACAATATAAAGTAAACGCACATGAAGGTGTCAACAAGCACTTGCCTGAACTCCTAGACGGATTGATTTCACAAGTTGAAGAAAAGATGTACTCTGACCTAGAAGCTATCAAATCATGCCATCATCCCACGAACCCCGTCGCACAAACAACCACAAGTTAGATATACAATTCCCACTCTAAAAACCTTAGAAAGTAGCTAATGGGTTAACATAATTAATCCTATTTTAGTTCTAGAATAAACCATCTAAAAACCTATTTTAACCTATTTAAATCTAAAAATAGAATCTAAACACAAATATTTGGCCAAGGAAAGTCACGGTTCCAAATTCGGGACCCGTGGCACGCAAACCGACATACTGTTGACTAACTAGTCAAACGTTATGAATTTAAAAGTTTGAGTGTGCAACATAGTAGATTTTAGTGCCACAAGCGCACAGAAATTGATAGTGCCACAAAATCATGATTTGGTCAAATGTTATCGCCATTATGGCTAACCGTGACCAAATTGGTGAATTGTTGACCAAATCTGACTTCTATGAATAAAATAAAATACTAGATGAATCTCTGAATTTTCGAAAAAATTATATATGGTAGACTCGGTGTCAGCTCTCCAAAATATCAAACGGATCGCTAATCGGAGTTCGAAATCACTCGAAATCTCGAAAACCGTACGACGCTTTGATTTTCGGACAACGGACACACAAATAATTATCCAGAAATTCGAGAACAAAACTCCAAAAGATAAAGTATATATTCAGAAACCTAACCTCAATACGCTTCTAATAAAAAAATGGCACACAAAACGGACGTCTAGATCAACGTTAAACCATCCGCGAAGTCGAGGACTCCACATGAACTCTCCCACAAAAGCTGGTGGAAATAAATATAGGGTTTTCGGAAAAACCTAAACTATATACTAATATATATATAGGGAAAGAGCTGCTAAGCCGTTTGAGAGTCGGCTACGGACTACCACGTGGTAGCATATGCGCCCACCCGCTGGGATCCAACGGACCAGGATGCGCCCGGCTTGGCCGAACCAGCTCAACAGCTCGGCTTCCATATAAGGAAGCCACCCGCCAACTCAGCACTGTCAGCGCTGACGGGTGGGCCCGTACCTCGTACGCCAGTGACTGACGTGTGGGCGCCTCGCTCGGCTGACTGGGTATATATTAGGAAGTAGAGTTTTTAATTATAGAAAATTAAATAAAAATCAGAAATAATCCTAAAAATTCAAAATAAATCTTAAAAAATTCCTAAAAATTCCTAAAAAAATCTAAAAAATATTTTAAGGGTTCTAGAGCCCAAATAATTTATTTGGCCTCAAAAATACTCTCGGGTGCCTTCATAGAAATTTCTAGAAGCTTAAGAAAATAATAAAACCATATACAAATTTATCTAAAAATCTCCTAAAAATCCAAGAAATTCTAAAATAATACACTAGAGTTGCCTGGGGACCCTAGAGACCATATATGTCCTAGTTTAATTATACTTAAGCTATAGGCTTAGGTATGCACCCTTTTGATCCCAAATCAATTCCTAATTATCAAAAATAAATTCTTAGGAAGCAAATGCTACAAGCTATCCCCCTTAAATTATTTTTGTCCTCAAAAATAAAATAATGCTACATAAAAATATTACCTCAATCTTCAAACAAATGGGAAAACCTCTCCCGTATTTCATCTTCTCGCTCCCTAGTAGACTCCCCGGGTGAGTGATGTCTCCATGCTACTCGAACCAAGGGTATGATCTGCCTCCTCAAAACCTTCTCCCGTCGGTCCAATATCTCCACTGGTTGCTCCTGATAAGATAGACTTGGTCCTACCTCAATCTCTGAACGATCCAAAATATGCCTTGGGTCAGCCACGTACTTCTTCAACTGTGATACATAGAATACATTATGAACATTCTCCAATATGGGTGGAAGTACCAGTCTATAAGCAACATCTCCAACTCTGTCGAGAATACCAAATAGTCCAATAAATTTTGGACTATGCTTCCCGCTTCTACCAAATCTAATATTACCACGAGTCGTCGAGATCTTCAAGAATACCAAATTGCCAACCTCGAATGATAATGGCCTCCGATGACTATCTGCCCAATGCCTCTGTCGATCTTGTGCTACCCTCAGTCGCTCACGAATCTTCTTCACTTTCTCTATGGCATCCACAACCATCTTCGGTCCTAACAAGAATCTCTCACCCTCGTCGTCCCATGACAAAGGGGTACGACACCTCCATCTATAGAGCGCCTCGAAAGGTGACATCTCTATACTTACTTGATAGCTATTATTGTAAGAGAACTCCCCTAAATATAAGTGATCATCCCATGATCCTCCAAAATCTAACATACAAGTATGCAACATATTTTCTAGTGTCTGAATAGTACGCTCTGACTGCCCATCAGTCTGCGGGTGATAACATGTACCGAACTTGAGCTGCGTACAAAGGCTCACTTGCAAAATCCTCCCAAAATGTGACGTGAATCGAGAATCTCTGTCAGAGACTATACTCACCGAAATACCATGTAGTCTCATAATCTGTCGAACATATAACTCTTCTAAGCCTTCGGTAGACAACCCATCCTTGAAAGGTATAAAGTGTGCCGATTTGGTCAACCTATCTACGGTGACCCAAATCGCATCCTTCCCGTTCTGCGTCCTCAACAATCCAGTCACAAAATCTATCGTAATGTGCTCCCACTTCTACTCCGGAATGGGTAATGGCTGCAATAATCCTCCGGGTCGTTGTCTCTCCGCTTTGACTTGTTGGCATACCAAACATCTCGAAACAAATTGGATGACTTCTCTTTTCATGCCATACCACCACACGTGATTCCTTATATCCTTATACATCTTCGTTGCTCCTGGATGTACCGAATATTAAGACTTATGGGCCCCCTGCATAATCGCTTCTCAAATTCCTCCACTTGGTATACAAAGCCTATTACCATGCCTTAGTGACCCATCCTCAAGAATAGTAAAGTCACTGCTCTGTCCTGCTTCCACTTGAGCCCTAATCTTCTGCAGTCCCTCATCTTGTGTTTGTGCCTCCCGAACCTTGTCCATCAAATTTGATCCAATCTGTAAGTTCATCACCTGTCCTTCTACTCCCGATATAACTACCTCAATACCTAAGCTCTCTAAGTCCTCCAATAGATGCCTATCCATAGTCAAGTACATCGCTGTAGGATATCGACTTAATGCATCCTCTACTACACTCGCCTTCCTCAGGTGATACTATAATATGAGATCAAAATCCTTCATCAACTCGAGCCATCTTCTCTGCCTCATGTTAAGTTCTTTCTGAGTGAACACATACTTGAGGCTCTCGTGGTCTGTGTATATATCCACCCTCTCTCCATAAAGGTAATGCTTCCAAAGCTTCAGTGCAAATACTACTGCTGCTAACTTGAGATCATGAGTAGGATAATTCTTTTCATGTGGTCGTAATTGCCTAGAAGCATACGCCACCACCTTTTTATGTTGTTCTAACACACAAACAAGACCTTTACCAGAGGTATCACTATATATCACAAATCCTTCCGATCCTGATGGTAAGGTCAAAATAGGAGGAGTGGTCAATCTTCTTTTTAACTCATCAAAAGCGTCTTGGCATGCTTCTGTCCAAGTAATAGCTTCATTCTTCCTAGTGAGCTTCCTTATTGGCTCTGCAATCTTTGCAAAATCCTTCACAAACTTTCGATAATAACCGGCCAAGCCCAAAAAGTTCCTCACCTCTGCTACAGAATCTGGTATTGGCCATGCCTTCACAGCTTCTATCTTCTTGGGATCTACTGATATCCCATCTCCTGTCACAATATGCCCAAGGAAACTAACTTTGTCCAAGAAGAACTCACATTTGGATAACTTGCCATATAACTTCTCATGTCGTAGTGTCTCCAAGACAATCCATAAATGCTGCTCATGCTCCTCTTGAGTCTTCGAGTATATCAGTATATCATCTATAAATACAACCATGTACCGGTCCAAATATTGATGAAAGACTTTGTTCATCAGATTCATGAATATTGTTGGAGCATTGGTCAATCCAAACGACATCACTAGGAACTCGTAGTGCCCATACCGAGTCCTAAAAGCTGTCTTTGCAATGTCTTCCTTCTGCACCTTTACTTGATGATAACCGGATCGTAAACCAATCTTCGAGAATACCCTGGCTCCGCTCAATTGGTCAAAGAGATCGTCAATCCTGGGCAAAAGATATCTGTTCTTGACCGTTAGTGCATTAAGTTGACGATAGTCAATACACATCCTCATCAACCCATCTTTCTTGGGCACAAAAAGCATTGGAGCACCCCAAGGTGAAGCACTCGGACGAATGAATCCTTTACACTTAAGATCCTCCAACTGTGCCTTCAACTCCTCCATCTCCTTCTTGTTAATACGGTACACGTTCTGTACCACCGGTGCCGCTCCTAGCACCAAGTTAATAGAGAACTCCACTGCTCTATTCGGGGGTAGACCTGGCATATCCTCGGGAAATATGTCCAAGAACTCCATAATAAGTGGATGTTGTGGAACTTCTTCTGTTGTCAAAGATCCACATACGGCTCGTACGCCAAACTCTGCATTTCCTCTAGAAAACTTGAACTTGGGTTCTCTGGGTGGCCTAAAGATGGCACACCCTCGATGGCAGTCTATCATCGTGTGGTATTTTCTCACCCAATCCATGCCAAGAATAATATCAAAACTAACAATGGGCATAACAAGCAATCTTGCTCGCATCTCTCAACCACAAATAACTATCAGTTCCTACAAATATCACTAACCGGAATACTACCTCCATCGGTTAATATTCTAAGATTCTTACTCAAGGGAGTAGTCATAATACCATGCTTTATCAAAAAATCTACTGATACAAAAGAATAAGAAGCCCCAGAATCGAATAAAGCAATGGCATGTAATAACTTTAATAAAATCGTACTTGCGATAATATCTGTCAAATTTTTATCCTCCTCTTCTGTCATGGTAAATGCATGTCCAATCTTCTGGCCTCCCTGCTGCTGCTGATGTTGAGCAAACTTCTGTCCTTGGCTTGGTAGTGGTGGTCCTCTCTGCTACCCTCCATCTGCTGCCGGTCGAGACTGAACTAATGCTCTCTGATCCCCACTGGATGATCTTTGTGATATAAAGGGGCACACTCACACTTGGTGGTCAGGTGATCCACAATGAAGATAATGTCCCAACCTCTTTCTATATACAGTAGAGGTATGCCCAGTCTTTTGGCAAAACTGGCACACTAGAAGGGGCTGATTATGCTTGTTCTGATGTACCGGTGCTGCTTTGATAAGTGGTCTGTGCTGCTGAAACTGGGGACTCTTTGCCGTACCTTGAGATGTCTTATCCGAAGAAATCATGGAAGAGGGCCTCTTCAGATCAGTCTGTTTCTTCTCTAAGATGGACTCCTGACGTCTAGCCGCATTTAGGATAGCCGTATATGATATCGAATCTGCGGACGCTGTCAAACTCTGCAACTTGTAATTCAATCCAGAATGGAACTTTTCTGCCTTTTTCTCTTCTGTAGAGACAAGAGTAGGAGCAAAGCGGCTCAAACGACTAAATTCTGTATCATATTCGTCCACCATCATGCTCCCTTGCTCTAGTCGTATGAACTGATTCTGCAACTCCTTTCGAACTGTCATGGGGAAGAACATGGTGTTGAAGAGGTTCGTAAACTCTTTCCATGACACATTCTTGCCCAACCGTCTTTCTTGTGCGGCCCACCAATGATGTGCAATGTCCTTGAGATGCAACTTCACCGCTTTTATCTACTTTTCTGGTGGCAACTCTGATGCCTATAGTAGTGTCTCTATCTCTACTAGCCCGTTGTTAACTTCTATGGGTTTTTTCGAACCAGTGAAGGGAGGTGGGTTTATCTTGCGAAACCTATCAATAGTACCCACACGATCTTGTCGTTTTTCTATGCTCCTCTCCAAAATATCTGTATGCCTCTGCTGAGTCTCCATCATGCCCTGGAGTATTGCAAGGATATGTGCTCCATCCACAGTCACTCCTTGGATTGGGCCTCCTGGTGGTGGGGTGGAAGATCCTTAGCACTAACCCTATCTCGTTGATGGTTATAAGGCTCTATGAACTCAGTACTCTCTGCTGTTAATCCCTCGGGTTTGGGAGTAGCATATGGGTTAGCTACCCTTTTCCCCTTACGGATCATACTGTGCCTTGTCTCAACCATTGTAAACTAAAAGGAAAGAAAGGATATGGTTAGAACGGTAGATACAACTATATCGAAGAAATTACGGACGGAATCAAGCAAGATGCAATTAATAGACTATAAGATTCTAAGATAAAATAGACACATAGGATTAGAAATCCTATTTGTGGATGATATAACTTCCAAACTTCAACTCTATCCGCAGGCTCGTAGTAGTACGACTAACTTAACTACTACCACAAGTTCACACTCTTTTGCAAAATTGGACCTGCATGAGCCACCATAAAAAAAATTTCATGATCCGCTCCCAATTTTGGGATACGAGTTCGTGGTCAAGTCCAGCCTATGCCGCAGAATCGGCGATAGTATGCTGTCTATGATAACATTGGTCCACAACAAGCACAATACGCACATATATCATCCACAACTAAGCTAGCAATAATCACCTGTCACGACCCGCACCCGATTTTCAGACGCGAGCTCGTGAGCAAGCCAGCTACGTATCGAGCGGACTCCAGCCTGACTCGAGTACGTATAAGCTGTCAAGGTCATGGGTATCATATCTAATCTAAACTATATCTCAATCCATATGAATCATATAATCAAGAAAGAACAAGTCTGGGTCATGTTCTGCAGCCCATTAGCATATTGTTTGATTAGACTCTAAGAATGATATGAGTCTATAAATAAGCATAGTATAACATGGTACTGAATATAATGCACGGAAGGATAAATATCACAAGCAAATACCTGTATCGTATATCGCAATCCTCTACCATCCTGCTCTGCTAACTAACTCCTTGCAGTCGCTAAACCTGAAGAGATCATCAGGTCCTCAGAGGACTAGCAAGATACATAATATACAAGCCAACATGTAACAGTAAAAGAAGCAAGAAACCATCAAGGATATCCAACGAGACAAAATGAACCAAGACACAAGATCTAAACACGAGGATCCTAAGACACCGGCATGCCATACTAGAAATGGCTGGCTATAGACAGCAGTCAAGGCAAGTACTCACAATCTATAGTATCTCAATCGCTGTCAAGGCAAGTACACACAACCAAGACGGAAGCCAATCCTAGTATAAAATCCTATAGGCCGTAGTCAAGGTAAGTACTCACAATCTATAGAATGTCAAAGTCAAATCCCACTCAAGTCATGTCAAGTCAAGACAAGTTATAATCAAGTCGAGGAAATCGTGGTATGGGACTAGATGACTCTATCAAGCAAAACGTATGAGACTAACATAGTATAACAGATAGAAATGTCATAACAAAAGGAAACAAGAATGTACAAACAACTAGAATTATGTAAAGTAAAACTATAACAGAAAAAGTGCACTAGACATGAAATAAAGCAATCACGAATGTAAGAAAAGAACCACAGCGAGATGATGAACAAGCAGATAAATTATACTGTACAAGTTGGCAAGGTATACTTGTCTGGGGTTGCACGAAGAACCAACAATGTATCGTCAATCACAAGTCAGAAAGTCCAAGTCATCACAACTGTCTCCGAAAGCTGAAATAAACGTTACCAACATTCTCAGAATAGTCAAATTAGCTAGGATTGCCAGTCCTTAAGTCCAATTCTGGACACAGGGGCAAAACGGTAATTTTGGGCAAAAACAATGTCCGTCGTTGGACCCACTTTTGCATCGAAAAGCGTGCCAGAGCCAATGGTCTCTAAAGTCATCAAACTATATGTCTACAGGTCTGATTTTTCGATACGAATCCAACCGTATGTCCAAAGTTGGATTTCGACGGGCCGTGCACAAAATCGCCCGTTGAGTGGGACCGTGGGGCCCGCAAAACGACGTACGATTCAACTGTCTCAGAATTGGACCAAACTTGTCATACATGACCAGAAAAATGATACGGTCCTCTTGGCGCAAGTTTCATCTCGTTCTGACAAGCGTGCAGGAAGTAATTGAGAAGTTTGCAAAGTGCACGATAAGATGAATTTCGATGGATACACATCAAATTCGTCGCGCACACGCGACCAATTCGAATTCTGTCAAAGTCCACACGACCACGAAGCCGTTACGCAGCTTTCGATGCCTTCGGTTCGCGACTACGTCGCCCGGTTTGGCGGGACGCACGTCGTGTGGAACAATTTTCAAGTTTTGAAAACAGATTTTTGTTGAACTTTGAAAGTTGATTTCTTCGCACACAGTTCATAAAAATCGAAACTACAAATTAGGTTAGGAAGCCCTACATGTTGTCTAAAAGTTATTCAAATGGATTTCTAAATCGGTCGATGGATAGGCTACAATTTGCCTTCCAAAAAGGGGGTTTCAGTTTGAAAACTGTTCGGTTTTGGATCAGTTTTTCGTCAAACTTCGGGTTCGGTTTACGATGTACATGACGCAAAATAAGTCGAAATATTTGAAGGGAAATGGAGTTGGTTATATTGGCAATGTACCTGTGAAGATGACGCGTAAAACGACGCAATGAGGTGACGGAAATCTCGGCGCGAAGTGAGGCCCGGAAACGCTCATCGCTGCTGTCGACAGTTGGCCCTTCGTGTGCGCGTTCGGCCGGCCTTGCCGCACCGGCGGCGGCCTTGCAGCGGCGCTGGGACCGCCCTCGAGGTCGAGGTTGGGGGTGTGGCGGTGTTGGCGAGTTTTAGGGTTTGATGCTTCTCAATTTCTCTCGTCATATAGGCGGTATTAGGTTCGGTTTGTGCTCACAGAGCTGGGTTTCACGTATAGCTTAGCCCGATGGGCTCGATTTCTGCTTGACTGAGATAATTCAGCTGGGCTTGCTGAATTTGGGATGGGTTGACCTCGGTTTGGGCGTGGCTGATGTGGGGGCTGGGATTAGTGGGGTTGAGCTTTGGTTGCTAGAGTAACCAATACGAAAGTTCCTATTTTGACTTTCTGTAGTCCAACTGATTAGAAATAGGGAAGTTAGAAACCCCAATTGGAGTTGGCCTTAGTGAGCACAATATGTGCATGCTCACCAATGATCTGATGTGGTATTAGCTTCTTCTTTGTTCTTTTTTTTTTTCCTTTTTGCTATTTCTTTTACATATAATCATTCTTACAAATATATGTAAACATATATATATTTATACATACAATATATGTATACATATATATATTCATATATATACACCTACACATATATATATTTATACACATTTGATTCATATTTATATATATATATATATATATATATATATATACACGTATATTTTATATATACACGTATATTTAAATATATATATATATATATATATATATATATATATATATATATATATATATTTATATATATATATATATATATATATATAAAATGTATACACATATACATGTATCTTATATCTATACCTACACACACACTTATATAATATAAATATATCTACGTACACATACACACATACATATAATCTATATTTTTATACATACGTACACATACACATATTTAATATATTATATTTTCGCATAAATTATAAATCACATGATAACGATTTAATGTAGCAATTAAATAGTAACCAATAAAATATAATATTAAATAACAATCCCAATAAAATAATAATAATAATAATAATAATAATAATAATAACAAAATTTAATATATCCATAATGGTGTATATACCATTTTGCACCGTCTAATAATCCCAAAAAATGTACAAGGCCTATTTTATACAAATATTATTGAATATCAACTAATAACAATATTTGTAATATTTAATTGATGAATATTTTCATTAAATCATTAAACTGAAAACAACACCATAATATCCAAAATACATCAACACAAATGTCATAGGACGTCTCTCATGACTACATGGGCTTGCGCTCGGTACGGTTCCAATCCGGGCTGGTTTGATACAACCGGGTTCCCTAAAACTCAATAATTTAATTAATAAATAAATAATCTTCGGTACGCGTTAAGTCGCAACTTGGCCTGGTTTTCCTAGTTAGGACATCACTATGGCTCGGCCTTTCCTACCAGGACTAATACACTAGTCAAAGCACGCTACGACACTATCCGTGTCATGATTCCTAGTCACCTTGTACTCCAAATTTAATCATGATTAAAAATAATCTACCGTAATAACTAACTAAAATAATTATTTATAAAAACAAATTTTAAAATCACCATCAAATAAATAATAAAAAAATATTTCAAAAATTTCGGGAAGGGAGGCTACAAATCTACCCACCTTAAAAATAATTTCGTCCTCGAAATTCTAACTCACAACCATGCCTAAAATTCAAAATAAAAATAAAAAGAGTAAATCCATTATTACCACGATCTTCTCAAATTTAATTCCTCAAAATATTTTATGGCCCTCTCTAGTCATTTGGTAACTTCGAATACTTGATGACTTCTACCCACCTTTGGTCATACTACTTCTCAAAATACGGTCGCTAAACTCTTATAATCTTCTAACTGCTAGCTAACAGTCCTTTCAACAGATATCCAGGGCATATGGCATCTATAATCCTCATATCTATAAACAACCAAATATTTATTAGTCAAGCAATATTATACTATAATTTGAGAATTTCTGAAGAACCTAGACTGCACGACCATTCGTCACCCCGAAATAGGAAGGGACGAGAATCAACGATACGAAAAGCAAGAAAGTATTATCGAGGGCAAATATAGAATTTTCAAGGACGCAGAGAATTTTTAAGAGAATTTTCAAGGAAGAGTGGATTGAGATTTCTAAGGTTTAGTCATTGTCGCAGGCTCGTATCAGTACAGTTACGTAACCGATACGATTTGCTCTGACCTACATGGGCCACCACAAAAACTTGTTACGACCCGCACCCCGTTTTCGGACGCGAGCTCGTGAGCAAGCCAGCTACGTATCGAGCGGACTCCAGTCCGACTCGAGTACGTATAAGCTGTCAGGGTCATGGGTATCATGTCTAATCTAAACTATATCTCAATCCACATGAATCATATAATCAAGAAAGAACAAGTATGGGTCATGGTCTGCATCCGAATAATATATTGTTCGATTAGACTCCAAGAATGATATGAGTCTATAAATAAGTATAGTATAACAAGGTACTGAATATAAAGCACGAAAGGATAAATATCACAAGCAAATACCTGTATCGTATATCGCAATCCTCTACCATCCTGCTCTGCTAACTAACTCCATGTAGTCGCTAAACCTGAAGAGATCATCAGGTCCTCAGAGGACTAGCAAGATACATAATATACAAGCCAACATGTAACAGTAAAAGAAGCAAGAAACAATCAAGGATATCTAACAAGATAAAATGAACCAAGACACAAGATCTAAACATGAGGATCCTAAGACACCGGCATGCCATACTAGAAATGGCTGGCTATAGACAGCAGTCAAGGCAAGTACTCACAATCTATAGTATCTCAATCGCTGTCAAGGCAAGTACACACAACCAAGACGGTAGTCAATCCTAGTATAAAATCCTATAGACCGTAGTCAAGGTAAGTACTCACGATCTATAGAATGTCAAAGTCAAATCCCACTCAAGTCATGTCAAGTCAAGTCAAGTCAAGTCAAGTTATAATCAAGTCGAGAAAATCGTGGTGTGGGACTAGATGACTCTATTAAGCAATACGTATGAGACTAACATAGTGTAACAGATAGAAATGTCATAACAGAAGGAAACAAGAATGTACAAACAACTAGAATCATGTAAAGTGAAACTATAACAGAAAAAGTGCACTAGACATGAAATAAAGCAATCATGAATGTAAGAAAAGAACCACAGTGAGATGACGAACATGCAGATAAATTATACTGTACAAGTTGGCAAGGTATACTTGCCTGGGGTTGCACGAAGAACCAACAATGTTTCGCCAATCACAAGTCAGAAAGTCCAAGTCATCACAACTGTCTCCGAAAGCTGAAATAAACGTTACCAACATTCTCAGAATAGTTAAATTAGCTAGGATTGCCTGTCCTTAAGTCCAATTCTAGACACAGGGGCAAAATAGTAATTTTGGACAAAAATGATGTCCGCCGTTGGACCCGCTTTTGCACCGAAAAGCGTGCCAGAGCCAATGGTCTCTAAAGTTGTCAAACTATATGTCTACAGGTCCAGTTTTCGATACAAACCCAACCGTATGTCCAAAGTTGGATTTCGACGGGCCGTGCACAAAATTGCCCGTTGAGTGGGACCATGGGACCCGCAAAACGAAGTACGATTCAACTGTCTCAAAATTGGACCAAACTTGGCATATAGGACCAGAAAAATGATACGGTCCTGTTGGCATAAGTTTCATCTCGATCTGACGAGCGTGCACAAAGTAATTAAGAAATTTGCAAACTGCACGATACGGTAAATTTCGACGGATACGTATCAAATTCGTCGCGCACACGCGACCAATTCGAATTCTGTCAAAGCCCACGCGACCACGAAGCCGTTATGCAGCTTTCGATGCCTTCGGTTCGCGACCACGTCGTCCGGTTTGGCGGGACGCACGTCGTGTGGAACAATTTTCAAGTTTTGAAAACAGATTTTTGTTGAACTTTGAAAGTTGATTTCTTCGCATACAGTTGATAAAAATTGAAACTACAAATTAGGTTAGGAAGCCCTACATGTTGTCTAAAAGTTGGTCAAATGGATTTCTAAATCGGTCTATGGATAGGCTGCAATTCGCCTTCCAAAAAGGGGGTTTCAGTTTGAAAACTGTTCGGTTTTGGATCAGTTTTTTGTCAAACTTCGGGTTCGGTTTACGATGTACATGACGCAAAATAAGTCAAAATATTTGAAGGGAAACGGAGTTGGTTATATTGGCAATGTACCTGTGAAGACGATGCATAAAATGATGCAACGAGGTGACGGAAATCTCGGCACGAAGTGAGGCCCAAAAATGCTCATCGCTGCTGTCGACAGTTGGTCCTTCGCGCGTACGTTCGGCTGGCCTTACCACGCCGGCGGCGGCCTCGCGGCGGCGCTGGGGCCGCCCTCGAGGTCGGAGTGGGGGTGTGGCGGTGTTGGCGAGTTTTAGGGTTTTATGCTTCTCGATTTCTTTCGTCATATAGGCGATATTAGGTTCGGTTTGTGCTCACAGAGCTGGGTTTCACGTATGGCTTAGCTCGATGGGCTCGATTTATGCTTGACAGAGAGAATTCAGCTGGGCTTGCCGAATTTGGGATGGGTTGACCTCGGTTTGGGCGTGGCTGATGTGGGGGCTGGGATTAGTGGGGTTGAGCTTTGGTTGCTAGAGTAACCAATACGAAAGTTCCTACTTTGACTTTCTGTAGTCCAACTGATTAGAAATAGGAAAGTTAGAAACCCCAATTGGAGTTGGCCTTAGTGAGCACAATGTGTGCATGCTCACCAATGATCTGCTGTAGTATTAGCTTCTTCTTTGTTCTCTTTTTTTCCTTTTTGCTATTTCTTTTACATATAATCATTCTTACAAATATATGTAAACATATATATATTTATACATACAATATATGTATACATATATATATATATTCATATATATACACCTACACATATATATATATTTATACACATTTGATACATATTTATATATATATATATATATATATATATATATATATATATATATATATATATATATATATATATATATATATATATATATATATATATATATATATATATATTATATTTATATATATATATATATATATATATATATATACATGTATATTTAAAAAAATATATATATATATATATATATACACGTATATTTATATATATATATATATAAATACATATAAATGTATACACATATACATGTATCTTTTATCTATACCTACACACACACTTATATAATATAAATATATCTACGTACACATACACACATACATATAATCTATATTTTTATACATACGTACACATACACATATTTAACATATTATATTTACGCATAAATTATAAATCACATGATAACGATTTAATATAGCAATTATATAGTAACCAATAAAATATAATATTAAATAACAATCCCAATAAAATAATAATAATAATAATAATAAAATTTAATAAATCCATAATGGTGTATATACCATTTTGCACCGTCTAATAATCCTAGAAAATGTACAAGGCCTATTTTATACAAATATTATTTAATATCAACTAATAACAATATTTGTAATATTTAATTGATGAATATTTTCATTAAATCATTAAACTGAAAACAACACCATAATACCCAAAATACATCAACACAAATGTCATAGGACGTCTCTCATGACTACATGGGCTTGCGCTCGATACGGGTCCAATCCGGGCTGGTTTGATACAACCGGGTTCCCTAAAACTCAATAATTTAATTAATAAATAAATAATTTAAGGTGCGGGTTAAGTTGCAACTTGGCCTGATTTTCCTAGTTAGGACATCACTATGGCTCGACCTTTCCTACCAGGACTAATACACTAGTCAAAGCACGCTACGACACTATCCGTAATAATTAACTAAAATAATTATTTATAAAAACAAATTTTAAAATTACCATCAAAATAAATAATAAAAAAATATTTCAAAAATTCCGGGAAGGGAGACTACATCACCTAAATATCCAATAGTCTCAATATTATAAATATAAAATAATCCACTGTAATTCAGAAAGTCTCAGGCACAAACCCGGATAGGAGAAAATAAAATAGACTAAACTCCATAACTATAACTACTAACTAATGCGAATCCATAAGGAAGAAAATATACTAATTTGCATCAGTACTGGAACCGGGTACGCTAGTGACGTCAGTGTCTCCAACATACTCACCGTAAACCTCTGGACAGATCACGTCATCTACAACTGAAAAATGGTTATCCAGTCAGGATTGAAACAAGTACAAGTCTAAACCAACATGATACAAGTACAATATAAAACAATAAAATACTAAACATGGAAAATAATGATCAATGGAAACAACGAACAATATGAACAAGAAATCATGGGATGGAAGAAACTAATAAGAAAAGTAACAAGCATGAAAAGTAAAGAGATTCATATAATCACTCGTAGCGCACATGTCGTGAGAAGTACAACCACGTGTCGTGAGAAGTACAACGTTCCTAGACATGGACAACTTGGGCGAACGATGAGGTTATAAGGCTCGTCCCGTAACTGAGAGAGTTGCCAATAATACAATCTGGGATTTGTCCACGTGCCTAGTAATTGTACCCTCCAATATCCAAACCTCACTATCATGAAAAACACGGTCTCGATAACGATAAAGAAATATGAACAATAGTCAATCACTCAACTCTTGTGTGTGTAATAGTCAAGACACGAAAATATCATTTATAAGTGAAATATAACAATATAAAGTAAATGCACATGAAGGTGTCAACAAGTACTTGCCTGAACTCCTGGACGGATTGATTTCACAGGTTGAAGACAAGATGAACTCTGACCTAGAAGCTATCAAATCATGCCATCATCCCACGAACCCCGTCGCACAAATCACCACAAGTTAGATATACAATTCCCACTCTAAAAACCTTAGAAAGTAGCTAATGGGTTAACATAATTAATCCTATTTTAGTTCTGGAATAAACCATCTAAAAACCTATTTTAACCTATTTAAATCTGAAAATTGAATCTAAACACAAATATTTGGCCAAGGAAAGTCACGGTTCCAAATTCGGGATCCGTGACACGCAAACCAAGACATATTGTTGACTAACTAGTCAAACATTATGATTTCAAAAGTTTGAGTGTACAACATAGTAGATTTCAGTGCAACGAGTGCACGAAAATCGATCGTGTCGTAAAATCATGATTTGGTCAAAAGTTATCGCCATTATGGCTAACCGTGACCAAACCGATGAATTGTTGACCAAATCTGACTTCTATAAATAAATAGAATAATAGATTAAACTCTGAATTATTGGAAAAATTATATGTTGTAGAGCTCGGTGTCAGCTCCCCGAAACTTTAAACGGATCGCGAATCGGAGTTCGGAATCACTCGAAATCTCGAAAACCGTACGACGCATTAATTTTTGGACAACCGACACACAAATAATTATCCAGAAATTCGAGAACAAACTCTAGAAAATAAAGTATATATTCAGAAACCTAACCTCAATATGCTTCTAAAAAAATGGCATGCAAAACGGACGTCTAGATCAACGGCAAACCCTCCGCGAAGTCGATGACTCCACTTGAACTCTCCCACAAAAGATGCTGGAAATAAATATAGGGTTTTCGGAAAAACGTAAACTATATACTAATATATATAGGGAAGGAGCTGCTAAGCCATTTCAGAGTCGGCTACGGACTGCCACGTGGCAGCATTTGCGCCCACCCGCAGGGATCCAACGGCCCAGGAAGCGTCCGGCTTGGCCGAGCCAGCTCGACAGCTCAGCTTCCATATAAGGAAGCCACCCGCCAACTCAGCACTGATGGGTGGGACCGCACCCTCCACGCCAATGACTGTCGTGTAGGCCCCCCGCTCGGCTGACTGGGTATATATTAGGAAATAGAGTTTTTAATTACAGAAAATTAATTAAAAATCAGGAAAAATCCTAAAAATTCTAAATAAATCTCAAAAAATTCCTAAAAAAATTTAGAAAATATTTTAAGGGTTCTAGAGCCAAAATAATTTATTTGGCCTCAAAAATACTCTTAGGTGCCTTCACAAAAATTTCTAGAAGCTTAAGAAAATAATAAAACCAAATATAAATTTATCTAAAAATCTCCTAAAAATCCAAGAAATTCTAAAATAATAAAATAATACACTAAGGCTGCCTGGGGACCCTGGAGACGATATATATCCTAGTTTTATTATACTTAAGCTATAGGCTTAGGTACGCACCCTTGTGATCCCAAATCAATTCCTAATTATCAAAAATAAATTTTTAGGAAGCAAATGCTACAGTGTTCGTGATTGTTCGACTAAAGATGGAGCCAGACCGTTGATTATCATGTTTCGAAAGTTCCATGCAAGATATCTTGCCTTTGTTCTCTGTTTAAATTATGTTTTCTATTTTTATGCTTCCATTGGTTACAGTTATTGTTGTGTGTGTCCAAGTTTGACTTGGATGCCATCAATGTAGTCATTGATGACTTAGGTGTGTATGTTGACTTAGTTAGTGGACTTACCGTTAGTGGTGAAGTTATTGATATAACTTCCATGGCTTGACAAGTTTTATTATACGACACATGAGTAAGGTTTCATATGCATGAGTTGCACATTTACTGGCCATTGGTGCGTTGACTCATTAGATAGTTAGGTCGTGTCTTGGTAGGATGACTTGCATTTGAGATATGGGTTGTCCAAATCATGGATAGGACTTGTGCTAGCCTATAGGCGGGGAAGACTATCAGTAGGCGTATGAGACAGCCAGTAGTTGCCTGGTTATGGGTTATTTGTTTCCTGGTTATGGTTATATTGCTAGAGTATATATCCGGCAACATCCGCTGACCCTACGTCATAACACGGTCGAGAGGTATGCTAATGCAAACATAAGCCTCTAGCGGATGCTATGCTTTATTCCTTCACCTACTCATACATACTAAAGTCATCTTCAATATGCATTCACATAGTCATGGGACATTATCTTATCACAGAATAGTATGCGACCCTTGTCCTTGTATAGTTGTAGGTGTGGTTCAACGTTTCGATAATGGACTTTTGGACCAGGTTGTAACTTAGGATTATTCCCTTATATTTTTTCAGTTTTATATTGGCAAAATTTTTTGTATCTTGTTACGTCCCTTTGAGGACTAGATGATCTCTACAGGTGTTATTGGACTTCCAGCATGAAGTTATCGTGATGTATTCTGCAGAATTTAGGTACTATCGGTAGTATTATTTATTATCACTTTCGTGACTTATTCATTCCTTTGTACTTTTTATTTTTGTCTCTGTTGTTATAGCCTAGTTTTAATAGACCTTAAATATTCTTCAGGTCCATACCAAACATATATGTGAATGGGTTGCGCGCAGGCCATGACATATATCGTTTGCTCTTGATTTTGTTCATTATTGTGGATTGAGATATAGTTGAGATATAGTTTAGCTAGTATATTTTATAGCGTAGTACATATGGAGTAAGTCCATTAAATTGGGTACTTATTCTAGATCGTGTTAGCTGACATGTTCTCATCCTAAGTTCCTATGCATTTTGGAACTAGGGCATGACAGTTATATTGGCTATACATAGGATTCATTAGATCGAAATTTGATCGAGTATAAATGAAGAAAAACTACGAAGAATATGCATACCTGACTGTGCCTGACATAACAGAGTCTCCTATGTTCTTGATCATTTAGGTGTTCATCGACGGTCTCCGACGGTCGTGCAGACGGTGCAGTAGGTCAGGAAGGTCGCGAGGAGGTTGGGGACGCTCTAGAATTCCCAGGGTTAGAAAACTCGAGAAGTTTGGAGATTGCTTCAGGTTTTTCTAAAAATGCAATTAATATTTATACCTAATTTAAACCTATTTTAACTCGAATTTAAAATCCATTTCTTGGTCTTTTTTGGAGAATCTAATGTGGATTTAGCCAAAAAATATTCGAAAGGATTTGATCAATATTCGAAAGGTTTTGAATCTTCAAAATAAATAAGAACATTGTTGGCTTCGGTTCCAGCGGGTTTATTTGGAATGAATGTCTTGCGGGATATTGAATATCTCACAAGATATTCAATAGTTTTTTTTCAACTATAACACTTATGTATGTGTGTGTGTGTGTGTGTGTGTGTGTGTGTGTGTGTGTGTGTGTGTGTGTGTGTGTGTGCGTGTGTGTACACATATATAAAAATTTCTAAGAAGTTGTAAGAACATTTTAAAGTTGAACATTCTAATGTTTATAATAAAACTTTTATGTAACCTTTAACAATTAGGTGTTTTTTTTAAACTAACCGACTATTTTATACATCATATCTTTAAAAATAAATAAATTAATATAATATGCTTTCGAATCAATTTATATATAAAACTATAACTTAATTACACCAAAAATATTCCTAATAAAACCTAAAATATTTTAAAGTATAAAAAATACACAACTAAAATATGTGTAGCCTATTCACAAGAAAATATATTTATTTATTTTCTATAAAATCTTCCTAGAACTTAGTCACTATAATACATATTAATTATTTTATGGTCAAGTGAATGTAACTAAAAATAATAGAAATAATTAAAATAGTTTGATAAATAGTTCCTAGATCTTTACAGGGGTTTACATAGTTTGATAAATAGTTCCTAGATCTTTACAGGGGTTTACATATATTCATGAATTATTAACTGATCCTATGGCAAGATTAGAAACACCACGTATATTTGCTTGCACTCACTTAATCAATGTGTTGGTTTTAGTTTAGCTGTATAAAGGCCACTCACCAAGACACAGCAATGTACTGACCCCAACATGATGATTTACTTGGACGTATTGAGGCATTGGAGCTCGGATTAGAAACTTGAAGCTGTGCAGACGAAGATATTTTTTTTGCATATAAAGAACATAATGTTTGGAATAGTATTGGTTGTATGAGTTCATGAGCTGTAAGCCTTGTCGCATGTTTTATTATCTTGAGATTTATTATTATAACGAGGTGTACTTTGGCCTAGAGCCATTGTAATTCCATTGTAGATTATCAATAATTCATTTTGTATATCTTATATTTATCAACCTTCATGTTTAGTTTTGCTATGATGACTTGTCCTTGAAATGTTTAATCTATCGTATTTGCTGCTTCTCTTGTAAAAGTGCAATTTAGGCTTGTACGATATCACATCCAATGGTGACTTTTGGTCCTGCAGGATCGGGATATGACATAATAGTATCAAAATATGGCTTTAAGTCCTTAGCCCTCAATGGATTCTCTTCAACTCTGAGATGCTTTCGTGATTGAAATGTTTTGACCCTCTTAATGTTTCGTTGAGTATTCCATACAATAAGTCTATATATTATGATTTCTGATACGGGTATTTTGTTAATAAGCGATGATTTTGAAGAATGCAGCGTATTATTTGAGTACTATGTAAGATAGGATGTTTGGAAGGCGGATAAGTTGGATTTGGTTAAGTTTGATTTTAGATGAGCAAAATGCTTGCAGTTGATGTGCTATAGTAAGTTGTGGTATTGTAATTGCACATGAAGAAAGTGTGCATGAATTTCATAGGAATGAGAATGAGTTAAGTTATTCATGTGGAAGGTTGCATTTGGATTTCAAGGGATTGTCGAGTGGCATGAAAGTAGATGTTACGTTTGTGATCGATAGGATCACGTGGTAAGATTGTCCGAAAGGGATGTTAATTTCAGCGAATGGAGAAAGATTATTATGTATGGAGTAACTTGTTCCCTGAGTGTTGGGTAGCCTTTCTATTGTTTACAGAAATTGGTGATATTAGTATCAATGTGTCCATCATTCATGGTTGAGATAGTGTTAGGTCTCAGTTTAGAGTTATACTTGGTTGATAGGATTTTGAATGTCTCTTGTTGGATTTGTTCGGATGATCGAGAATGCTTTTTTGCAGAGTAAGATGTATTGGATAAGGAATCCACAAATTATGAAATGGATGACGTGATAGGGGAATCAATATGGATCTCATAATAAATTGTGGTTTGAATCGATCGAATCAATTTTCGAATTGAGTACGAAGACTCGATGGTGTGATTTAAAGTTGGATTGGAGGATATGTGAATGACTATAAATGTTTAAGAATTGTATTGTTTGACGACTTGAGATAGCCTATAGCTGGTCTGATCTTGAGTAGGGATGCATTAATTTTATATCAAGCTCAAAATATAGCATATAGTAGGTTTGACCTGAGATAGCCTATAGCTGGTTTGACCTGAGATATCCTATAGCTAGTCCATGTCGAGTTTTGGGGCGCAGTGGTAATACTAAGGTTATCCCGAATCATTTTGATGACTTTCAAAGGTATAGGTATCGGCCAAAAATCGTAAACTGTGCAAATACCATCAATATTGTGAAGTACAAAAACACCCTGAACTTGCATATTTTTGTCTGCTTGTGCAATAAACATGCGTCGGATTAGATTTGAATTTGGATGGCTATCATACTAGACCGAATTTTAAAATCATGAGGAATATTGAGGGTTATATATTTATATGGTTCCAAAGAGAGGCAAATCATGGCTTATTGGTTTCCGATGAATTAATGGATGCAAGAGCATTGTACTATTTTTATTATATTATTTCTAACATGGTTCTAAGAAACATCTTACAGGAATCTTGATCAAAGATCAGTAGGTGACCCTTGGATGTAACATGGAAGATCAATATTAAATGTCACTACATTGTGCTGACATTAGTGTCTTTGACTCCTTTGTAGATGCCGATTTCAATTAGTCATTATGCTTATGTTCTTCCAATCTTTCTTTTCCTGGATCCTTACTTGAGTTTGATGCTATTTTCCACAAATAGACTTGTTCTATATTTTCATTTCCAATCTCTGGTCTTACTTGTGTCTACCATTAAGAGAATGAGCATAAGATGTGTTAAAGCGCGAATGTTGATCGTTATCAATTACTTGGCGCCTAGGCACCAAGAATTTGAACGTCTAGATACTGAGATGAACACCTTAAGAAGGGAATTGGAAGCCTCGACCCACATCAAAATAGAACATGAACCCAATCCAGGCCTAACTGATCAATAAAGTGGGAACCTAGCCAAGGAACAATAACACACTAATATTATCTACTACCAGTGTTCGTGTCCTTCCAATGTCCATGTCAAATATCCAAATTAAATCCAATTAGGATACAAGTGTGTCGCGATGGAGCGGAGGAGGAGGAGGAGGGGAAGAAGAAGAAGAAGAAGAAGAAGAAGAAGAAGAGACATACTTGCGCCTAAGGAGGTGGAGGAAGAGAGGAGAGGGATAGGCTAGAGCAGCGGTGGTGGTCGTAGCCGTGATGGAGAGGAGGAGGTTAAGCGCCGGAGGGGTGAGCTAGGGCTAGGGCACTGAAGGGGACAGCTAGGGCTAGACAGAGAGCGGAATAGAGCGGTACAGCACCAGTAGGTGGGAGATTTTTGTTTTGGGTAGGGAGAGGATATTTTTGAGCGAAATTGGAGAGAGACGAATAGAGGGATAGTGAATTCCGATTGACTAATATTAAATATTTAGCGGCGTATAAAAGTGGATGTCGCTAAATGTTGTTATATATAATTAAAATGCTAGCGATGTTTTGTTCAAACCATTGTTGAACCTTGCTGTTATTAAAATTTTAGCGACGTGCAGCGACTTTCAACGAAGCCAGATTCCATATTACATAATCGTAGTCGTAAATCGTCATAATTCGTCGCAAACAGCAATTTATTTAATAGGGGTCGCCAAGTTTTCAAAATTCAGCGACATTTGTTATTGTCGTTGATGACACCGCTAATATAACTTATTATTGTAGTGAATGGTCACGATTCAATAAGACAATAGTACCGAGGCTTCTTTTCTTGGCCAAAACTAAGGAAACTGGTATGATGGAAGTATATTGGCAATGTATTGCAAGTTTAGTAAAAATAGAACCCTATTTTGGTAAATCATTCTACGTGCGAGTCCTTTACAGGTTATATGGCAATGTCGTAGTCCTCTACAAGTCTTTAGTTGTCTATAGGTTTGCTCCTTATCTCAGGAAGTCCAAATATCGTTATTGGTTGCACATGTCATTAATAGTTTCCAAAACGTTGAATATCCCACGAGATAAACTCGTATTATCCTCGATGCACGCGAATTGAGAAAAGTCAAGAATTCAAAAAATCTATTAATACGGTAAATCCTACATCATAGATATTGTACTAGAATTATGATCAAGGCTCGTCTTGCAAAGTCATGCAATGTTTGATCAGGATACCATAATAGCAAAAAAAATCTCAATATTGAACTAAAATACTAACATTCGAAATACGAGAAATCCAATATAGTAAAATACTCGCGTGTATCCGTATAAACTATTGATACCGAAAAATGGGTATTACAACTATGACATATTTTTTCTATAAAAAAATCTTTTAGACACAAGTATACTAGATCTTAACTCGAGTGCTATATCTCACTATTTATTATATAACATGGGTTTTAATCTTAGAACATCTCTAGAGATTAATAAAAGATGGAAGAGAATATAGTGGTGGCACAACTAAGATTTGATGGTGTGTGACACAAATTTGTCCAAGGGAGGTTATAGGAAGGCACAAGAAGAGAGATCATTTAGATCTCTATCAATAGATACTATGTAGAGATTCAAACTATAAAGATATAATGTGAGGAAGAAGTCTACTAGGAATTATTTTTTATTACAACTCACACACACCAACACGTCCTTACCATTGGGGGATTTGAACCCGGTCAGCCCCGTCTCATATCAGTGTTGCTTTCCTCATGAGCTACAAGCAATAAACAGCCTGCTATGTTTTATTATTCACCCAAAATGATAGAAAAAGATATGAATATAAATCATGTATATATAGGATTTTTTGGAATTATGTTCCTAGAAAACCGGAATCTAACCATTATCCTACAACCGAAGACTTTGTGATTATTCTATCTTATGGTACAGAATTATGGTCAGATTTGAAGTATTGTCTTCTCTAGGCTAGCCACCTTTATTTCAAAAGGAATTAGGTGAAGTGTGCATCTTAATAGACCTTATTGCTTCCTTATGTAAGCCTACTATCTTTAATTTCAAATGAAAGAGACTTGGGCTCTTAGAAATTAATTTGGTAATTATCAACCATTTTTTTCTTTTTCTTTTGAAGCTATTTAGCAAGTATAATTATTATTTTTCTTCCTTTTTCTATTTTTCCTATGACTAGTACAAGTATAACAAGCTTGTTAGTGACCTATAATTTATACATGTTTCAAAAATAAAATGAAATAATCACGTAAGACATTCAAATGAAATAATCACCTAAGACATTCATGGTTACTCTAGAAGAAGAAAATGTGCATCCCTATGGTATTGCAATTGCTAACCATGGCCCAAGCAGACACTAGTGCCCTATCAAGACCAAATGCTAAATGGGTTTAAAATCGGGAAGCCCCCAAATAATGCAAAAAAAATTAGCAAGCTATAAAATGTAACCTATGGACCCAAATGTGGAAAATATTCCTACTCCCCACTACTTCAAGCAACAGAAGGACAAACGCATCATGTACTCATTCTTTATATCTCTATCAAGAAAAACAATAAAGGTGATTTTAAATTAAAAAAAGAACAAGAAGTAACAATACTCTTCTTATTCAAGTTGGTAGAACCCTATATATATCAACATCGAATCATAAATAAACAAACACATAAAGTGATTATAAATACATTTAAGACCATTTCTCGTCTCCCATACTGTTCCGTTCTCCAATGGTATGTACTTGACAGCAATTCAAACCTTGCCCATAAGGTGCTCATTCCTTTCCAATTGCTAAAATTAAAGGCTAGATATATAATCAAGGTTTTTTTTTTTTTTTTTTTACGTACAACTCCAAAAGAATAGAGTAGTCATAGTTGGGTCGGGTTGGTTCTTAAAAGTGATGGTCCAGAGACCGGAACCAGTAATCCTATGGATCAAGGATTTGGTCCCCCAGACCTACAAAAGTAAAATATGCGGCTACTCGGACCGAGTTTAAGTCTAGGTCGGAGAGAACTGCACCCATTCACATATATTCTGGTCAGGTTTGCATAGTTCAGGTCATGTCGTCTTAAGGTATTTGTAGGGTTGTCAATGTGTTGGATTCGGATCACGTTTGTATAAGATAAAGGTTCTTACAAGATTTGAACGCCCCTATTAACCTTTTGGGTCCGGGCCAAATTTTTTTCCTTTTAATCGAACACTATTTTGGGGTTTAGATTTTACATAATAGTTTTTAAACAACCGTTTGTTTTTAAATACTTGTTGATTTTACTTATTCAACAACAATTTCGATAATTTTTTACGTGACACATACTAATGATATGTTGTTGAGTCTTTTTTTTTTATCTAAATTTGGTGGAGCATATTCAAACTTCTCAATCAAATATCTGCGATAAACTTTGATATTTGCTATAAATTGTTTCAAATTTTAATCTTGTCTTGGGGTTAGTTTTGGAAGCCAAATAATGTAATTCAAAAAATGTGGGGGTGGCTTATCAAGTTATCTAGTAACATTTACAACGCTAGGCATTTCACCACAATCCATATAAACATACACTACTTACCTAAATTTTCTTCTTCTTTTTATTTCTTAAAGTTTTTTTTTTATCGTGACCAGGTCCAGTTCGCACAATTTATGTGGATCTATAGGTACCCATTTGAAAGCTCGAGTCTACTTTTTAGATTTGGACAAGATCTAGTAAAGGCCTGAATTGGGTTAAAAAATAAATGTCGTTAAAACTTATGGAAATACGAGCAAGACTTGAACAATCTTTGACCACAAATGTGGCAATTACAGCAAGTGAACTTGCAAATTCTATGTGAAAGTACTACAAGCAGTTCTACAAAAATCTAAAAAGAGCAAACCTCTCAAATTGCAAAAAAGTTGATAAGAACACAAATATTCAAAAAGAATAATCTTGTTGATTGAAACTTCTTGCCGGGATGATGAAGGTCATAGTTACTCAAAGCGAGATTCAGTCTTTTTTGTCAATCTGCTAGCTCCCAGGAACTAGCAAGCTTAATAAAACTTCTGGAACTCTCTTTTGTCACCGTTTTAACGTCGGACAGAATCTGAACATGACACTATCTCTTGTGGTTGTTAATTTCTCTTGCTCTTAGTTTTTCTCTTTTGTTCTCAACACTGAGTGCGAAAACAAAGAGTTTATAGCCAATCCCATAATAGTCTTAACCACCCACTAAGAACGTGGGTGGATTATCAGGAATAACTCTCCACTAAGTGGACGATTACAGCAGTAACTCCCAATAAATCGGGCATGTTACTAAGTTGAAACGCCACACTAAGAGTAGTGACGACAACAACAAAATTGAAGGACCGACTGGAGATGAGAAGCTGCTGAACATGCGATCAATACAAGAAAAATATCATGTTATAACGCTTGAAAAGAAGCTATTACAATGGTTCATATATACGTGTTACAAAAATTTAGCAACACCACATAATATGACGGTTATGAAGAGTTTTGGCCTACTATAACAATTTATAGTGTTAAGCGTTATATATTGTTCACACATATGTAACATTGTTACACGCAATTATTATAAAGGGTGGTAAAAAGTTAGAACCCCGCTCGAACCCCTGCTCAAACTCGACCCCTAAATCAAAACCCTCGTTCCCTTTTTTTTCTCTCACCCCCATCCCCAATTTTCTTTCTCGTCTCCCCATTTCCAACTCGAGCCGTAACACCCTGTCACACCCCAGAACCAAAATAATAGAGAACGGAGGCAAAACAAAGCTACCTACATATATCAGAGTACGCTAGTACCCCAATCTATGATCACGACTATCTAGAAGACAAGTGGGAGGACTCTAGCATGCCACTGACAATTTCTATGGTCGAACAAATCATATCTCAATCTAATCAACACAAGAAACAATAAAGAGTAAATCACATATGAGATGGGTAAGGCGTCCCAAAAACAAATGCATACATAATCGTGAGAGCTGACATATGGAAAAGATATATCAACTAAATATACAAAAAGGTACGTAAATGTACAACTAGAAGCTGTCCAAAATATACACCTACGCCATCCATAGACGGAGGGAGCAACATCCAGAAACATGGACTAACACATGTCCTTGGCTAATACACCACAAAATAAAAGTACAAGATAAAGTGGACGATGAAGGTAACCCACTTGCTAATCCGTATTGCTCCTCTAAGTGCGAACCATCCGGAGAAGAAGACAGTAGATCCTCGATATTGACTATTGAACATGGCCATGCAAAACCAATGTGGTCAGACCCCAAATAGCAAGTACCAAAAGGAAGGCTCGAGGTGAACGACAAACTCCAATAACAACACAACAACATAATGACATAAATAAATAAATGCGGGTCGAGACTAGTGCGGTACCAATGTACGTATCTCGAGAATAAAAATGATCGAATAGAAATACTGAACAATATAGCAATAGAGAAGAATAAGCCGATGAGCAACAACGGACTTAGGAACTACTCGAAGTCGGAGCCACAACCCTTAAACCAAACAAGGACCGGGGTTGCAGATCATTTTCCGAGCAGAACTTAGCCTCTGACCACTCACCAACACAATGAGCTTATAAAGTAATGCACAACCAAAAGTGCACGACCAATCAATGCATACGGCTTGCTGTCATTAACTAACTAGGGTTATCACAATCCTAATTACTAGCACGCAAGATAAGGATCTTCGTAACTACCTGACGACAGATACCCAGATGTCCGGGGGTACGAGTAACTTGTGCATCTATTGCCCAACAAGACTGCTGGCAGATGAAACGTGTCTTGAACTTATAACATGAACAACCATATCATATACTTGTACAAGAAAACATATAACTGACTATGTCGCAACCCGGTACGACATATGACTTGATCGTAACATATAAAATATATCTCTCACTGTGCGACAACCCGGCACGACATATGACTCGATCGTGTATTAATACGCACAAACTTGGTTGGTTATGGAGCCCTTGCCTAGTAGGGTTGAGCCATGCCTCATGGGGCCCTTGGAGCTTGGGGTTGGTAGTATGAATTTCCTTCTACAATAATCTACTTGAATTTACTAGTCATTTACTTTATCATATTCATGTCAAATTCTCAAGTCGTGGACACTCAAGAATTTCCTAAGATGATGTGTGTTATGTACGAGTAATTCGCAAGTTATCACTTGCGAACATTCCCGTACTAACATTACATGATACACATGATAATACTCACACTCGATTGTCCAGTGCCAAGATGCAATAGATTAAACATTTAACAAGCTATATCCGCGGTGTCAAGGAAGAACATGTACTCATATCTTTGATCTAGAACTCAATAAGGAAATCAATACATGAGTGCGCTACTACGAGCCACTATCTAGAACATGGACATAGAACAATACGTGAACATGAACATATGACATGAATGTAAAGTGTACAATTATTTTCTAACTATACAACAATACTAGAGCATGATAAGACATCATTCCAATCGAAAAAAATTACAAAAAAGGACAATAATGGCAAAGACAGGAAAAAGCTGACAAAAATAGCCTATTCGGATCGTACGACAGTTTACTGCGGATTACCGACAGATTTTTCGTAGTGTCATAGCAAGTTTTTAGGGCAAGTTCGGATTTTTCGACGGATTTCTGTAGATTTTCGACAAATTTTCCGAACCGTCACAGAAAGTTAATTTTTGAAAACTCCAAAACTTGTTTTAGCCATAAAAACTTTATTTTAAATAAAAATTCAAATTTTCAAAAGTCAAAATCGCATAGAATTGAATTTTCTACAACGTGGAATCATTATTTTTTACTG
The DNA here is from genome assembly GCA_029216955.1 of Iris pallida. Lineage (NCBI taxonomy): Eukaryota > Viridiplantae > Streptophyta > Magnoliopsida > Asparagales > Iridaceae > Iris > Iris pallida. The sequence goes on from JANAVB010015398.1 coordinate 3,093,686, forward strand.
ATTTAGAAAATTGAAAGATGAATACCTCAAAATACTCGAAAATACTATCTAGAAACTCAGATCCACGCAATAGCATCGATCAAAACCAAAAGTGCTACATATTAAAGATGTTAACAAATTAGAGAAGCATATTATAGAATAATAAAACTTTAGTTTCTATTAAAAGCCAAAAATAAAGCATGGTCATATTATTTTTGAGCAAGATGTACTTGCCTAGGTTTTAGCAACCAAGCCTAATCTTCAACTCCACCACTAAGAGGGGGTTCCGAAACCGCACTCTAGGCCTCAAGGCCAAGCTTTCTTAAGCTTGAGGAAGTGGAAGGAGAGTGAACAAGAAAATGTAGAAGGAAAGTAAAGAGAGAGGAGAGAGAAACTCAATGGGTATATATAGAAGGAAGAATTAATCATGACCGTTGGATCGTGATCCATGTCACAATCTAAATCAATCCTAGCCATTAAAAGAAAACTAAGTATCCATTGGATAATAGAGTGCATCTATGCTATTTACGAAATATGTAAACACTATTCATCAAAATATCCAAAACACTATTCATGAAAATATTAAAACACTATTCACAAAATATCTAAAATAAAAAATATCTAAAATGTAAAAAATTTGTCCGAGCGGTATGTCGTAGGTATACACAGATATAGTTGCGGTATGTCGGTCAAGGAGGAAATCTACAATTTGGAAAAAAGTTTAAAGCGTTCCAAAAACCAAGGAAATATGAAATATAGAACAAAATACATATCCGTATATAAATACCGATACTGTTAGAAGAGTCTCATAACTCTCCCATCCTTAGAAAAAAATTTCCTCGAAATTTCCTAAAGCTAGACGAGTAAAACACGCATGCTAAAACAAGGTCAAAATCATAACTCATCGAAAGAAACATCCCTTGTACAAGTAAATTTTGAGATACAGAATTTAAATAAATACAGAAAATAATAAATACATACATATATAATGCAAAAGAAGAGAACTATGAGGCATATGGAAAAATATACCCATGAGTCAGTTGAGTAGGGACCGTCCTCGCTCGCCTACACTGACTCACAAAGTGGATAGGGTCAAGTCTCAAGGTAAGTCGGTACCAACAACTTAGTCGAAGACATGACTCTAATCTAGGATGCACCTATGTAGTCGGAATACATGATAGAAATCGTGTATCACGAGATATGGAGGCGGAAGAGTGGTATAAGAAACTCGCATTCACTCGTCGAATATGTCAAGTCGACCATCGCATTCTGGGTATAAGTGGAATACAAGGCCGTCGACGAAACCCAAGAATAAGAATGAATGAAGAAACGCCTCAGAAGCTTACCAACAATCTGACTGCCCTTATCCAACATCTGCTCTATGATAACAAACTCTCTCTGTCCATGCATCAGGGCTGCTGCTCTGACCTGCTACTAATTTTACCTTACTTACTGGACCTGGGGAAATTGTGCTGAATGCTGATATTGAAACTGCTGAGACTACATTGGAAGGAGATATTGAACATGGGATCGGGCTGACTTTGCTAGCTGAACTGACTGGATTGGAGTGAACTGAGATGCCAACAGATGCTGAGATGGTACTGGTACTTGACTCTATAAAGGCGGGATATGAGGCCAACCTACTACCTGAACCACAAAAGAAGACAGAGCAATAAAATCCTCGAAAGAAATAGATAAGAAGATAGGATGTCCCTGAAGGATAAGGACACGTGATATCAATAATGGACACGAATAGAGCAAGGATATGCCAAGCATGTTTGTAGTTTAAGGGAGGCGATAAAGGCGATAAGCAAGGAAAGATCAAATGAAGACAAATAGGATTGGGATTCTAATGAGATGAATCCCCCACAAGTATGAAGATAGACTGCATGGACCACCAAAAAACCTGTCACGCCCCAACACCAAAATAATAGAGAGCGGGGGCAAAACAAAGCCAGCTACGTATATCAGAGTACACTATGTCATGACCCGCACCCACTGTGAGGGTACGAGAACGTAACAACGCCCAGCCTACGCCGCAGTGTCGGCGGTAGAACGCTGTCCTAGGTCACAACATCTAACAATATAAAGCTAAGCAGTTTATACTCCCCGAATGGGGGTGACATAGAAGAAGTAAACTCAATCATAACTAAGGAAGAAGAAAGCATGATATGATATAGAACTCAAGAAAAATACAAATGATCAGACAGTATAAGATAACATCTCAACAGATATCCAGAGTACAAGATCTCAGCTATTGAATATGAAAGAATATACAACCCAGATCTCAAGACAGAAATAAAGTCTAACTACTAGTCTCAAGACAACATAAGTAAGATAAGGCCTAACTAAGCTAGTCTAGGCAATAGGGGTAATGTCCTCAGCTAGAGCTGGGTCCTCCTGAGAGTCCAGCTCACAAGTGTCATCTAGGGCTGCTCCGTAGAAGGTATCCACGCAGGCCTCCTCCTCGTCCTCTGTAATATTTTCAACAGGTCCACAGTCAGGACAGGAGCGAGCACAATACATCTCAACAGTTCATAGCAGGTTAGAAAATATAATCATGTAGTAAAGTAAGATACAGGTACTGAAGAAAATGCAGTATATAAACAGAGAGAGAAAACTGTAATAGAAATATCTACTATACATAGAGAACTAACAGTGGCTAGTGAGTCAGAGTACAATATAGACATATAAATGGCATAGGATGATTCTAATGCTACACTATGGAATGATTCTGATGCTATACTACTTGGATATTATTCACATGTCTACTTCTACTCCCCCGTACCCCCAATCAATACAAAAGGATCCAACCAGGTTATGTTATGATTCCATGCAAAGGCCCCCGAAGGGTGGTACATAGAAGTTCCATAAATGGGGATTCTAGGAAACCCAATAAATGGGATAAGGATTCAAGAAAGACTCTGTGATCATGAGAGTACATGTCACAAGTGATCAATGAACTAATGAAGTATAGTGATATGCCATGTAAGTGAAACGCACAGAACATAAAGTACCCGATGCTCTCTGAAGGGATAATATCTCAAGAAGGGATCCATATAGTACTAATTCGTGTGACCAACGTGACAGTATCAAGTAAAGTAATTTAATACAGGAAAATAATTCTAAGCAGGATATGAAATGATCAGAGAATGTACTCGCCTGGTATCTGAGTGTCCGGATGAAATGTACTGTCCGAGGAGAGGTGTCTGGCTCCTAATCAGAACAGCACAAGTCATAACAAGTCTAAAATGATAACAAGATACAATTTAATGCATTCTAAATGAATCTAGGTCAATCTTGGCCAAAGTCAACTCTTGGTCAACTCTGGTCAACCATAGAAGTCAAACTAGGCCAACTACGGTCAAACTAGGTCCAATAAGTCTAAACTAGGTCAAATAAGCCTATACTAGCCTAACTAGTCTATTCTAGGTCTAACAAGACTATACAAGTCTAATCTAGACTCACTTGGCAAACAGGCAAACTCATAGGCCATAGGCTATACCATGCCTATGAACCAAACCATAACACATATACACATGACAATCTATATCTAAATATGATACACTCTTGATATGTTTATATAATCTAATACATAACACACACATATATATATTATATATATATATATATATATATATATATATATATATATATATATATATATATATATATATATATATATATATATATATATATATATATACTAGTACACACACAAGTAATATATATATATATGATACTTACATATATACATAATATAATCTATACATCCATTTACAAGTATCTATACTAGATACATATATATTACACATACTTATATTATATATAGATACACATTTTACTTATATATACATTACATTATACATTCAATATTTCCTTTAGACATATATATATATATATATATATTTTTTTCCTTTAGACATATATATATATATATATATATATATATATATATATATATATATATATATATATATATATTTTATATATATATATAGACAATCTATATCTAAACATGATACACTCTTGATACATTTATATAATCTAATACATAACACATATATATATATATATATATATATATATATATATATATATATATATATATATATATATATATATATATATATATACATACTAGTACACACACAAGTTATATATATATATATGATACTTACATATATACATAATATAATCTATACATCCGTTTACAAGTATCTATACTAGATACATATATATTACACATACTTATATTATATATATAGATACACATTTTACTTATATATACATTACATTATACATTCAATATTTCCTTTAGACATATATATATATATATATATATATATATATATATATATATATATATATATATATATATATATATATATATATATATATATATATATATATATATATATTTTTATATATATTTTCTATCCCTCTCTATTAAATATATATATATATATATATATATATATATATATATATATATATATATATAAAAGTATATATAATATATATATATATATATATATATATATATATATATATATATATATTTAATAGAGAGGGATAGAAAATATATATAATAGAGAGGGATAGAAAATAGAGGGTGTGTCTTAGTGACATGTGTGTGTGAAGAGTGTGGCTGTGTGACAGTAATCATAGGGTGTGTGACTGAGTGAGTGAAAGGGGACCTGTGTAGAGTGTGTAGGCATGAGAGTGTGTGTTGTTAGACATAGACATGTGAGTGTGGTGTCAAGTGAGGATGTGTTTGCAGGAAAACAGGGAAATGAATTAGTATAAGGCATGTGAACATGTGAAACAGTGGCATGGCAATCAGTTCAGTGCACTGGGAAAAATAGGGATTGACAGTACATAAAAACAAATCAGTTCATTTAGGAAGAATACAATCTCAGGTTAAATAGGCAATCAGTTCATTTCAGTTACAGTTTTTCAAAAAGGAAGGGAAATCAGTGGAATGCAAAGGAAAAAAGGAAAGAATCATTTAACTCAGTTCATTAAGGAAACACAAAACTCAGTTTTTCAGTACAACTTCCAAACCCAATTATCAAACCCAATAGACCATCAAAACAGCCTAAATTCGACATACATGTAGATTACATATAGGTGAACAATATTAGAATCTAAAACATGTAACTAACAGTATCAATTTAGATTAAAACAGTTGCCAAAGTTTATATTTAAAATCTGGAACACACAGAAATAGGGCTGATGTTAAGGTATCAGAAATAATTGGGGAAATGTGAAAATGAGTATCGAAAACAAGTTAAGACATAAAACTCAAGGTTGGTAATGTAAACACTAATAGTGTACGTGTCCAGCAATGTGTTTGTGTCCACCCAAGTGGACACAAACGTGTCCAAACAGCCCCGAACCCAAAACAATATAAAACTGGACCAATCCTCGTGCACGTGGTTCCAGTACTCGTGCACACGACCCGACACGACACAGATCTCGTGATCGTGTCCCAGTATCGAGGGGGACTAGGGCTAGGTCGGGGACACCCTGATACGTGTCCACGACACACGTGTGTGCGTCACGACACGCGTATCAGTGTCAAAAATCGGCTGTAGCCGATGCAGTATAAATCCAGTGCATAGCTTCGTACGTGTCCGACACGACACGAGAGGCCCTAAGACTTGACACACGAGGTGTCAGTCAGTGCCCTATAGTGTGTGTCCAATTTCACGTGTGCTCGTGTCCTAACCAGTGAGCAATCTGCCCCGAGTAGCAGGATACGAAAACTGCGAGCGCGTGCGTGTGTACCCGCGTGTGCACGTGTCCATTCTGACACGATACGACACCAAAATACTCCCAGTCGATCAGAAACATGCAAGCCACATCAAAATAATATTTTCTATTCAAAAACTTTCTAAAAATTGAATCGAAATGCCCTTTGGGGCATTTCATCAAACACTTAAACCCTAGGACTGATACGTGTCCATTTAGAACATGAAAAGGATACGAAATCCTACAGAAATCTAGGGTTAGCTATGGGACCCTTAGATCTAGGTCATTATGCAATAAAAATAGTATCTAACATAGAGTTTTAGTGAATTACCTAATGGTGTCACAAGTCCTTAAAAAGCTTCAAAGAGGGATGTCTTCTTGCTCCCCAAACTCCACCAAATTGCTATGAAACTGAGAAATAATTATACCAACAGCAAGAAAACTTAATTTAGAACCTATTGCAATTTGTTTGAGGGAAAAGGGAGTTAATTTGGATTTTCTAGGAATTTATGAAAATGGAGACTCACCTCTTTCTAAAACTTGTTCTTTCCTAAAGAGGCTTAACCTAATGGAGGAGAATATTTATAGGGTGGGAATCCCTAGACTAGGTGGCCGGCTAAGTGGACTAGGGTTAGGGTTGGCTAATGGCTAATGGGTTGGGCCTAGTCAAAAATAATGGTTCAAAATCACAAGTCATGACTTGTGACCAAAAGCTTTCTATTCTAATCTCTATTTCCTAATTGATTCTAATAACTAGAATATGGTTAACTTAAATTAACCTAGGGTCTCATAATCTAACCAAGTCCAAACTCAACTAGGGTTAGCTTCTAGGTTAGCCTACCAAGTCAAAGCTAGTCAAAGTCAACCTAGTCAACCTTCATTCAAACAATTCCAAAATAAATCCTAAAAATTCCCATAAATTCAAATAAATTCTAATAAATTTAAATAACCTTAAAATGACAAAAATATTCTCAAACTAGAAATGTGCTAGTGACACACTAGTACCCTAATCTACGATCACGGCTATCTAGAAGACAAGTGGAAGGACTTTAGCATGCCACTGACGACTCCTATGGTTGAACAAATCCTATCTCAATCCAATCAACACAAGAAACAATAAAGACTAAATCACATATGAGATGGGTAAGGCATTCCAAACTCAAATGCATACATAATCGTGAAAGCTGACATATGGAAAAGATATATCAACTAATTATACAAAAAGGTTCATAAATGTACAACTAGCAGCTATCCAGAATATACACCTACACCATCCATAGACGGAGGGAAAAAAACCTAGAAACAAGGACTAACATATGTCCTTGGCTAATAAACCACAAAATAAAAGTACAAGGTAAAATGGGAGATAAAGGTAACCCACTTGCTAATCTGTATCGGTCCTCTAAGTGCGAACCATCCGAAGAAGAAGTCAAACCCCAAATAGCAAGTACCGTAAGGAAGGCTTGAGGTGAACGACAAAGTCCAACAACAACACAACAACATAATGACAGAAATAAATAAATGCGGGTCAAGACTAGTACGGTACCAATGCATGTATCTCAAGAATAAAAATGACTGAATGGAAATATTGAACAATATAGCAATAGAGAATAATAAGCCGATGAGCAACAAAGAACTTAGGAACTACTCGAAGTTGGAGCCACAACCCTTAAACCAAACAAGAACCGGAGTTGTAGATCTTTTTTCGAGCAGAACTTAGCCTCTGGCCACTCACCGATACTATGAGCATATAAAGTAACGCACAACCAAAAGTGCACGGCCAATCAATGCCTACGACTTGCTATCATTAACTAACTAGGGTTATCACGATCCTAATTACTAGTACGCAAGGTAAGGATCTTCGTAACTACCTGACTGCAGATACCCAGATGTCTAGGGGTACGAGTAACTTGTGCATCTATTACCCAACAAGACTGCTTGCAGATGAAAGGTGTCTTAAACTTATAACATGAACAACCATATCATATACTTGTAAAAGGAAACATATAACTGACTGTGTCGCAACCCGGCACGACATATGATTCGATCGTAACATATAAAATATATAACTGACTGTGCCACAACCCGGCACGACATATGACTCGATCGTGTATTAATACGAGCAAACTTGGTAGGTCATAGAGCCCTTGCTTAGTAGGGTTGAGCCATACCTCATGGGGCCCTTGGAGCTCGGGACGGGCAGTACGAATTTCCTCCTACAATGATCTAATGGAATTTACTAGTCATTTATTTTATCATATTCATATCAAATTCTCAAGTCGTGGGCACTCAAGAATTTTCTAAGATGACGTGTGTTATGTACGAGTAATTTGCAAGCTATCACTTGCAAACATCCCCGTACTAACATCATGTGATACACGTGACAATACTCACACCCGATTGTCCGATGCTAAGATGCAATAGATTAAATATTTAACAAGTTATATCCACGGAGACAAGGAAGAACATGTACTCATATCTTTGATCTAGAACTCAATAGGGAAATCAATACAAGAGTGTGCTACTACGAGCCACTATCTAAAATCTGGACATAGAACAATACGTAAACATAAAAATATGTATGTAAAGTATACAATCATTTTCTAACTATACAACCACATTAGAGCATGATAAGACATCATTTTAATTGAAGAAAATTGCTAAACGGACAAAAAGGGGCAAAACAGACAAAAACAGCTATTCGGATCATACGGCGGATTACTGAGGATTACCGACGGATTTTTCGAAGTGTCACAGCAAGTTTTTAGGGCAAGTTCAGATTTTTCGACGGATTTCTCAAGGATTTTTCGAACCGTCACAGAAAGTTAATTTTTGAAAACTTCAAAACTTGTTTTGGCCATAAAAATTTTGTTTTAAATCGAAATTCGGATTTTCAAAAGTCAAAATCATATAGAATTGAATTTTCTACAACATAGAATCATTTTTTTTACTGATTATAAAAATTGAAAGATAAATACCTCAAAATACTCGAAAATACTATCTAAAAACTCAGATCTACGCAATACTATCGATCAAAACCAAAATTGCTACATATTAAAGATGTTAACAATTTATAGAAGCATATTATAGAATAATAAAACTCTAGTTTCTATTAAAAACCAAAAATAAAGCATGGTCATATTACTTTTGAGCAAGATGTACTTGCCAAGGTTTTAGCAACCAAGCCTAATCTTTCACTCCACCACCAAGAGGGGTTCCGAAACCACATTCTAGGCCTCAAGGCCAAGCTTTCCTAAGATTAAGAAAGATGAAGGAGAGTGAAGAGGAAAATAAAGAAGGAAAGAAAAGAGAGAGGAGAGAGAAACTCAATGGGTATATATAGAAGGAAAAATTAATCATGACCGTTGGATCGCGATCCATATCACAAATCTAAATTGATCCTAGCCATCCAAATAAATCTAAGTATCCATTGGATAATAGGGTGCATCTACACTATTCACAAAATATCTAAACACTATTCATCAAAATATCCAAAATACTATTAACAAAAATATCAAAAACACTATTCACAAAAATATTTAAAATATGGAAAATATGCCCGTATGGTATGCCATCGGTATACACTGGTATACTGGCGGTATGTCGGTCAAGGAGAAAGTCTATAATTTGGAAAAAAAATTAAAGTGTTCCAAAAATCAGGAAAATACGAAATACAGAACAAAATACATATCCGTATATAAATATCGATACTGTGAGACGAGTCTCACACACCTCAACCCAGAGCTCTCTCCCTCTTTTCGCTCTCCTTCTCTCCTCTTTTCCTTATGCCCTTCTCTCCTCCTATTCTACCACCGCTACCAGACCCAAAAAACCTAACCCTAATTTTTTGTCCTCATCCAGCAATTGAGAAAGCAAATAAAGGAGATGGATCTAGCATCGTGTGCCTCTACCCCTTCCTCAAGTCCTCCACCAGGACCCTCGGCTCCTCCAAGGTTACCTCCATCGTCGATGCCTCCCTAGATCTCCTTTAGGATGAGAAGGCCATAGCTGAAGATGTCGCCCACGGAGTAGCTGCCGCCTTCCGTGCTTCCGTCGGGGGCATCCTTTACATCCTCGAAACTATGACACGCTCTTCGACCACCGGCATATCCTCTAAGTCATTTGCAAGTTCTTTCTATTTTTTGTCCAATTTTTTGTGATTTTTCCCTACATATTTTATGACTTCTTTTATTTTTGGAGTATTTTTTGTTGATGATGTCGCCAGGGAGATGAGGGAGTGTAGTGTGTGCAGCCGGAACGACATTGGCGTGCTTCTGCTACCGTGTCGGCACCTGTGCGAGTCGAAGGTGGAGACCTGTTCAGTCTGCAATGGGAGCAAGAATGCTTGTCTACGGATCTTGATGTCAAGAGAATATAATTCCTCATAAGCTTCAAAATCTAATTTAGTTGGAATTTATGTTATTTTTACTTTATTACACTTGTAAAGTATAAACATGTTAGCCTTGAAGCCAAATCACCATTTCTTCACTTTATTCTGAGATGAATAATCTTGTTCACAATGAACCTAGATTGTAAACATAACATTACTAAATATTATTGGAAATATGGGCTATGATTAAACACATCCTCATATTTATATATTTTTAATTTTAATTTTTAATTTATGTAGGGAGTACAGTTCCATGCAGAGAGTGTCATAACGACAGAAGGTTTGAAATGGTTGCTAATCTTATCAAAAAAATATAGAGACTAAAGCCATCAAATGCATGTATTGATCGTTTCTTAGTTTCTCTCGTTCCACTTGGAACTGGGAGATCTATATTTCCTTGTCATTTCATCTTTTATTTGTTAAGAACACCAATAAATTCTTTTTTTATTTTTATCCCTGGTGTTTTAAGATTATTCGTGTCAAATATTTTGTGTTACTCTAAACTTCTTTGCTAAATCTAGTGTTAACATAATTTCAGTTCTCCTATTTGATAAGGGTGTATAAGGTTGACTCCCGATTGAATGATAATTTAATTTTTCCTATTGAAAACTCCTTTTTACATCCATTTGGATACATAATTCTCTAGTTCGACTTCTTTGTTAAGTCAAATTATAGGACGACATTATGCAATCAGTATGGCACTAGTTTAGGAAACAATGGTCAGTTGCAAAATGATGTTGATATGTTTGGTTCCTTTATCATGTTTCTTAATTGTTATCTGATCTTGGCAAGTCCATATGTAAACCCTCTGATCTTGGCAAGTCCATATGTAAACGCCCTAAAAATTTTACTACAATTTTTATTTTTTTGGTGTAATTTTGTTTTTCGTATTTATACGTCGCGTGCGAGTTCGCATCTTTCGTATTTGCTCGACGAGTACGAATATGTGCGAGCGTACATATTTTACTTGAAAAATATTTTTATTATAAAATCATTTTTATAGGAAAGTACATGTTCAAATAAATATAATAAATATTTTATTTTATAAAAGAGTTATTTTTGTTCGTCGTTTAAAAATAAGTAGTAATTTGAAAAATTGTGATTATATGAAATGTATTCCAAATATTTTTGCGAAAATAAAAATTTGTTTATTAATATATTTTGTTATTTGTAAAAGCTATTTTATGTGTTAATATTTATCTTGATTTTTGAAATTAATTAATGCTATATTTTAATATTTACGAAAAAGATATTTAAAATTTTGTTTTACTTAATATTTGAATTATTTTGATAATTTAAATTGGAAAAGATTTTATTTGCCTTAAATTAAATGGCTTTTAAATTAAAGATAGGTTTGATTTATATTGAATTAGATTTTAAATCAATTTAAACTAGTATGGAATCTATCTATTGGGGATTTAATCAAATCTCAATCTTTATCCTAATGGGAATTCCCACATCCTATAAATAGGCAGGTACTCCTCCATAATTCTCTACCACAACCACAATGTGCATCGTGCATGTGCCCTTCCACATCCACTATTCTCCAGTACATGTACATTATCTCTCTTTACGTCCGACAATTCCGGACGCATCTCCTCGCCTCCACCACCGTGTCGGACACACCCGACATGGCCAATTCCTATCAAACCCTAATCCTAACCGCTACCCTCGACCCGTCAACCCCTACTGCTCGCCTTGTCGAACCTCGGCCACATCCAACCCCGTCTCCGATCGTCGCCTTCCCACATCCACCAGCCACAACCATCCCCGTCACCTTCATCGCCAACACCGCCACCGTCATCCCCTCGACAACCTTCAACAAACCAGCGCACACCACAATCACCACCCTCATCATCCTCGCCACCACCACATCGGCCAAATACCCATCGCCACCACCATAACCACGACCACCACCCAGGTCACTCCGGCCACCCCCAATACAGAACACCTCCGGCCATCCACCGGTCATCTACATCACCGACCCCAAATTCCTAAATCACAAAACCTAAAACCTAGCTCACCTCGTCGGACAGCCATGCAGACCGTCGGAGCCGCTCACTTCCTCCGACGCCACCCCGGCGCCGATACGCCCGATCCTCTCTCCTGGAACGTCCGTCGACGCCGCACCCTCCGCTGACCGCTGCCTCCTCCGCGTGTGGGCACCCGACTGCCCTGACTACCGTACCGTGGAGAGTCCAGCCGAAAACCCCTAGATCTGGGCACCTGACCGCGCCCATCCTCTCCGACGAGGCGCCACCCTCGTCGTCGGTGGCCCGGCATCACACGACCGACGCAGTCGAGCGTACGCCACAGGGGAGATCCCTATCTGCCGCTCACACCTTCAGTGCCGGCCGCCCGATCATCTTCCCGCCACCTCCACCGTGGCCGAGCGCCAGCACCGGCCGCCTCTCCTCTGGTGAGCGCTGCTAAACCCCTCTTCTTTATCTCTCTCTCCCTCTCTCTCTCCACTTCCTTTTTTTCTTTCTCTCACTTAGGAACAGCTATTGTTGTTGTTTATATTATTATTATTATTATTATTATTATTATTATCATCATTATCATCATTATTATTATAATAATTATTATTATTACTAAATATTATCCTTATTATTAGAATTATTATTACTGTATTTATTATTATTATTATTTTATTTTTTTTGTTCAGTAACAGTCTAGGGATACTTGCATTATTATTAGGACTATTGATATGATTACTACTATTTTCGTAAAATATCTAAGTATAAATAAAGGGGTATAGTAATATTTTTCTACAATTAATATTAGTAGTAATATTTTGGTAATTTATAAATAGGTATAGTAAGATAATTGTGAAAAATATTATTACAAGATACATAGACAGTTCTTTAAACTACAAAAAAAAAAAACTTTTATCTTGCCTAACTTAGTTCGAATCTAAAAATTATTTTCTAACAACGAAAATATATTCTTTTATCTCAAAAATTATATTTTACAAAGTTAGTCTAAAAACGATCTATGATTTTCAAGTATTTTCCTAGAAATTATTTGGACTAATAAAAATATAAAGTGAAATACTATAATATTTTCTAAAATTAGTAAAAGTACTTATCTATAGAAATTCTCTTCGAATTATCTCCATTGCTCATGACTAATCGTGTGTCCTATTTTCTCGTGACTTCGAACCCCTTACATACTGGCCTTGGCAATTGGACAGAACAGGACTTGTTGAATCATTGTACCTCACCAGGCGTAACACTAGGCAAGACACCTTGCCTTTACTGTTTAATTTCTTGCTCAATAACATGCATGCTTTTTTTTATGTTGTTCTTTCAAAACTATATATAGATGCAAATTAATATACTTTATGCAATTGGCTTAGAGTTAAGGGACCACCGTATGTTTAGTGCATCTCATAAACTATCACGATGTACCACGGATTATGTGTGAGTTGTGAGTCGCATATAGATACGGACTTACGTGCTGACTGATCATTGGTGCGCACAGGCCGACGTTAGGATATAACTGCTAATAGATGGTGTAGAAGACTTGGCAGTTATTAAGGATTAAACAGTGTCGTGGAGTCGGCACATGTATAGTATCATTGGGGGGAGGGGACAGTTATTAGCGTAGGGGCTACATTTATTTTTACACACATTTTGGGCCGAGGGTGACTCTTATGAGCACTACCTTCTGCCCAGGGCCGATAGTGACTCGGATGAGCGCTACTTACTGCCACTCTTTATTACTTGCTTGCGTGAATCCGTTACAGCCCCTGCGTAGAACTTTGTCCTCAAAGTGCATATCACATAGAATGGTTAGAAACCTTTACTCATGCATACTTTTCTATTGAGCTTTATTATTCAGTTTATTGGCATGATATTATGTGTCTTGTTACGTCCCTCTGAGGACCTGGTGATCTCTCCAGGTGTGTATTTCGTGATTCTTGCAGGTGCTCTAGCTAAGGCCATGTCTTCCTTCCTTCGTGATGATTGCTTTTGGACTCGTCATTGCTTCGCTCGACTAATCACTTTTTTTTATATATTTTCTATATTTAATTTAGTTGGTAGTAGATTTGTCTCCGCCCAACTATTGTGTACATGACAAACGCAAAGTTGCTTTTATATCATTATTTATCTTTGTGGATGAGATTTAGTGTCTTGGATTTCTACATTTACAGCTTATGTATACATACGATTCGTATATTTACTCGTATATATACAGTTGGCATGATACGTATCTAGTCTCAAGTATTTGGGACTGGGATGTTACACCATATGTTTTTACAATCTTATGATTTTCAGTTTCCCTACGTCCATTCCATGCAGATTATATTGATTTAATCAAGCTTTTGGGTTACTTCGACAAGGACAGACTCAATAAGCTTGATTTAATCAAGCTTTTGTTACTATATAGTAGGTGGCGTGCTAACTACACATAAGAAACTGTATGAGTTTCTTTCATAAAGTCAACTTATATATAGAAAATTTATAATAAGAGGTCGTCATGAGTAATGAGATGATTAATTTTTTTTTACCATAATACGTTGTGCAGTCAAACGTAAGATCTGAACATCCAAAAAAAGCTGAAAAAGGGCAGTAGAGAAGCTTGATACCATTCTAGCTAAGACAATTTTCCTTTTACTTTTCCAAATTCTATACAAGCCATCCCCTTAAAAAGATTGGACTATTAATTATCATGAGGGCTTGCCATTTTGGTTTTGCTAGAAGAAAGAGAACTATATATATAGTGGTGTCCTTATATGACATCATTATATATGGGCTACAGGAGACTACATAGGATACTTTGTAGTATCGACCGATACCGATATGCATCGGTCATAACCTATCTGTTTTGGCATGTCCTGATCTTTATCGATGTTGGTTTACATTGACCTTGAGCTCTTTTCTCTTATCAATATAGTAAAAATAAATTAAAAGGAAAGAAATAAGTATGAAAGTGAAGAGTGTCGACACGATGATTAGTACTTATGGAAGATTCACATATGCTACAATATGTCGAGGCAATGTATAATAATTTACCATGAAATGCATATACTAGTTATGAAGTTGAAGTTAAGATATGTAAGAAATTTATATTTAGCAGGTTATAGATATATATAAGAAATAAGAGAGTAAGTTTATCCTTAAATTTTCTTTTATTTTATCGATCTGTTGTGGACATCTCAATAATGTTTTTGATGTTAATTTTTAAGCATCACTTTCTGTTTAGAACAGTTATGTGTTTGATTTACATAAATTTTGATTTAGTACCAACTCTTGTGTATCCTTTAGATTGGCTTGTGTTGGAGGGGCCGGTGTTCGTAAGGATCAGCATATCCTTTCAAGTGGGGTCCATGTAGCATTGGGCACTCTGGATCATGTGTTTAACATGCTGCGGAGGCAATCCCTCTCCGTTGACTACATCTGGATATTCACTCTTGATGAGGCTGATGAGTTATTGTCAAGGGATTTCAAGGTCAAGTTTCCTTCATGCCTTTGATGCATGTTTGACGTTATATTTCAGAATGATTTGCCTAGTTTTTCTTCTTCAAACATGCTTGTTATTGTCTACAAATCAGTTGGATATTTGGATGGTTAGTTTTTTGTTGAAATTGACCAAACAAAAGCACTTTCACGATATTTAGAGTCTTTTTCGTAAATTTTCTTATGTCGATAGGGTATTTCTGTTGTTGGTATTTGTTCTTCTCAAATGTAAAGCACTATCAGCATTGAGGGCTTTTGTTACTCACTGAAAGTGATTTCATTTGGATCTCTTGCCAATGTCTTATGTGAAATTACTCCATCTCATGGAGGTGGAAACACTATAACAAAAATGATGTATAATGACACTTTCTTGACGACACTTGTTAAAAAAGTGTCCTTAAATTTTTTTAATAATGACACTTTGTTAAAACATGTCATTGCAATAGAATATTTATTAGCATCTACGACACTTTTTTTAAATTATCATAACCATGTATTTAACGACACTGTTAGAATGTCATCTAATATTAAATGACAAAAAACACATTTAGTGTCATTTAAATCTCGATGTTAGGTCAGAAATGTCTAAATCTTGATTTTTTTTTTGTCGGTTATGTTTGACAGTCATTTTTTTTAGTATCACCAAGTATCTGTGCATATCACTGAGTATCAATTAGGCTCTTCAGTTGCTAGATTTTATGATTATGCAGTAGCAGCATTAGCTGCTAGACTTTGTTTTATGTTCCTGGATTACGTTTTGGCAATCCAGTAGTAACTTTGTTTTATGTTCCTGGATTTTGGTTTGAGTGTTCAGTTTGTTGAATGCAATGGCCCGTGGATGCACCTAATTTTTTTTGTCGCTTTAAACCTACTTTTTTTAGTTATACTTGTGTTATGGCCAGTAGATACACCCACTTTACTGTCCAGGTTTATGCAGTTTTGATCCTGTGCACAGTTTTGTTCCTCATTTACTTTCTTCCCTCTGGGATATGATTTATGTGTCGTTTTGAGTATTCTGCAATATGTTACGAACCTGGAATTGTTGATACTACTCATGGGTATTCTACAGTATACTACATATGCAGGTTTACTACATTTCGGTGTGTCCCTTTGTTATCCAGGTTTGTAATTTTTTTAATACTATTGATGTTATATTCTATATTATGTAGTATCATCACTGGATACCCAGTTTTCCTTCAATTATGCAGTAGCAGCATTACCTGCTGTATTTTATGTTCCTGTGCAGTTTAGTTGTAAAAGATAACATGATTTTATGTTCCTGGGTTTGTCTTTTGATGTCAAATAGTCAATATACTACTTGATACCATTCGTGGCAAATGTTGGGTTTGGCTATGCAGTTTCCTTGCTAAATGATGGGTTGGTATTACATACTATAGATACTACATTCTTGAATTATCATTTTTTACTAATTTGTTTGAGCATTTTCTTTTTTTTCTAGGTTGCTACATATGCTTTAAACCCAGTTTGTACCCAGTATCTGAACATTATTTTGGGTATCATTGGGAATCCATGGCTTGAGTAACAATGTGTATCCATGATTTGGTACCTAGTTTCTGAACATTTTTTGGCTTCGAGTACCAGTGTACCCATTTTTTCGTGTCCAGTTCTTATTTTTCTTGAATTTGAAGGAATATTTTGTCTGTTGATTAGCCTTGTCTGGAAATATTTGGATTCTAACACGTGAAATTCCTCCTCCTCATTGTCAATATTCTAAGCATGTGAAATTCTTGTGTTGGAGCTCTTGAACTTGGCAGCAACATTAGTGTGTATATATATATATATATATATATATATATATATATATATATATATATATATTTTTTTTTTTTTTTTTGTTTATATATATATATATATATATATATATATATATATATATATATATATATATATATATATATATATATATATATATATTGTTTTATATATATATATATAAAACAAAATATATATATATATATATATATATATATATATATATATATATATATATATATATATATATATATATATATATGTTGTTGCCTCTATTTTCTCGAACTTATTGCTATTGGTATGTGTTGGAGCTTTTCCTTGAACATGTAGAGAGAGCTTGCTCTCAACACATGCCTAGTATTATTTAGTCCCACATTGGAAAAGCACCATGAGTTGTATCTCAATATATACTTGGTATGTTGTTTAGATGTGCACATGGAGTGGTGACCCTAAGGTGGGAACCATGTGGGTGATTTTACTATGAGGAAAGGTTAAGACTCCATAGTAAAGCATTTATGCTTTTTGCTCTTGGGAATTAATTTTCATTGGAGCTAAGGCCCGTAGGGGCTAGCGACTCGGACTCAGGCTCATGGGCTGATGAGGCGTAATGTAGCATTTTGTTGGCGCAATTTGTACTTTGTACTTAGCACGTCAGCATCGTCGCAAGGCGCATAGTGCACTCGTTGTGCGAGCCTCTGCGCAGCCGATCGTGCGGCCCAATCGCGCAACCTGATGGTGCTGCCAGATAGCGCGTAGTGCGCGTGTGCGCAGTTGGCGCAGCAGTGCACGATTGCGTGTGTTGTGTGCTGTTAGCGCGCGCTATGTGCTAATTGGCGCTCGATGTGCGCCAGTTGGCTCAATCGTGTCTGTGCACGATTTGAGCGGTTACGGAACGTTCGAAGCAATTTTTTCCACGTCCTGAATGTTCCTAGCAATTACAAGGCACACCTATATAAAGTCCCTCTCTTCTCTCTCAGGGTACAGTAGTAAGTATCAGAAATTTTCTTACGAAATTCTCTAAGTTCAGAGCAGAGAAGAGAGGTACTTTGTGAGCAGTGTTCAGCACCATCCGAGGAGTCAGAAGAGCGGAGTGTTCTGAAGTTCTCTATCGAACTTGCTCGTTCCTAGAAGTTGTTCGTGTGGGGCAAATCAAGCTTTGAGTGTCGGTGATCATTCACCCCTGCAGGCCATTTCACCATTTATGTTCATTCATTTTTATCTCGTTCTAAACGAGAACGTTTCTGATCTAATCAGAAAACGTTAGTAGACTTTCGCTACTGATGCTACGAATTCTTTTGTGCCTTCTTTGAAGTGACACATTAGTATTCATTTTCTCAGATCCTCCGGGATCTCTCTCGTGCACCTTCTTTGAAGTGTTGCATAATTTTAGTTTTCCATCGAAAAATTATGCCCCGAGACTAACAATCTCAAAGCTTGAATTTCACAAGATGGAAAAGTTTCGTGCTCCATTCATCAATCCTAACTTCTGTAAGTTAGAGGAATTTGATAGAGAGCACTATTAAGTATAGAAGAGGAAGGTTAGCCTAAATCTTCAACTTTCTGAAGTTGACCACGTGCTAACCGAAGCAGAACCGACTTTTCCAGAAACTGGGTCTACAGCCGTAATTACTGCTGCTAATAAAACTTAGACCAAATGGAGAAGGAATAATAGCCTCTATAGGCTTCTCATTCTAATTGCTATGGAGGACTCCCTGGCAGAATCATATTCTAAGAAGATAATTGTCAGAGAGATTTGGGAGTCTGTGGAGAAACTGTATGAAGATGACAAAAATTGGAGCAAGATATTTGTTGTTGAAAAATATCACAAGTGGCTCTTTAAAAATGAGAAGATTATGTTTTCGCAGGTAAAGGAGTTCCTGAAGCTGCGACCGAATTTGGAAGATGAGGCGATGTCCCACACCGACAAGTTTGTTGTTGGAGGGATCGTCTCCAAGCTCCCTGCTGGTTGGAGCAAGTTCTATACAAACATGCATAGCAAGAAACTGAAGATCAGTCTCAAAGATCTCCTGCAAGAAATCTATGTTGAGGACCAGATGAGGGCTCAACTGAAGGTGGACGTTTTGTCCAAACAGATGGCTAACACCAATTTGGTTCACACCAAAGAATCTAAGAAAAAGCAGACGGCTTCCCACAGCAAGAAGAAAGACCCTAATAATCTGAAAGTGAAGGGGACTGCCTTCAAGCAACAGAAGCCAAAGTCTCATTTGGCTTGCTTCAAGTGTGTCAAGAAGGGCCACTTCAAGAGTGAATGCAAATCTAAGCCCAAGCAATCAGAGCAAGGTGAGCCTAGCAAGGTTTTTATGATCACTGAAGTTATTGCGATGATTGTGCAGGTCACTGTGGTGGGGGCTGACTTTGACTGATGGGTAGATACTTATGCAACCTGCCATGTCTACTCAAGTAAGGAATGGTTCACCACCTGCACACCAACTTGTGAAGTTGTTATGGTGGCGAATCAGGCACAAGCTAAAGTGCAAGGGATCGGGACGGTGGTGTAGAAGCTGACTTCAGGGAAGTCTCTGACGCTTCAAGGTGTGAAGCATGTACCTGCTATCACAAAGAACCTGATCTCTGGAGGCCTACTCTATAATGCAGGCCTAAGGATGGACATCAATGCTGGCCAGATAGTGATGTCCTTAAAGGGAACATACTTCAAAAAATCGTTTTATACCAAAGGAATGTTTAAAGTTCAGCTTATAAATTAGTCTAATATTGTTAATGCAATCGCTCATTCTGCTTATACTCTTGAGTTGTGGCATAATAGACTAGTATATGTTCATTGTAAAAGAATAAAAAGAATATCTAGTCTAGGACTTATCTCCAAATGTGGGGGTAAGGTAGATAAATGTGAAGTGTGTGCTCAGACGAAGATCACAAGAAAACGCTTTCCTCGGGTTAATTGAAGCACAGATCTTCTGGAGTTGGTACACTCCGATATCTGTGACTTCAAACAATTCTCTACAAAGGCCGGAATAAAGTATTTCATAACCTTTATCGACGACTTCTCAAAGTACGTGTTTGTTTACTTGCTGAAGGCTAAAAACGAAGCGTTCGAGAAGTTCAAAGAGTTTAGGGCTGAGGCTGAATGATAAACTGGACAACAACTTAAGAGAATAAGAAGTGATCGAGGTGGAGAGTACCAGTCTCATGAATTTGCATCATTCTGTAAAGAACATGGAATTATCAACGAGATTACTGCTCCGTACTCTCCTAAATCTAACGGAGTAGTAGAAAGGAAGAACAAAACATTGACAGAAATGATAAACTCAATGTTCTTGACTGTGGGTCTTCCAAAATGCTACTGGAGAGAAACTGCATTAACGGCCGCTTTTATTCTAAATAGAGTGCCTCATGCAACTTCAGACGTTACTCCTCATGAACTTTGGTTCAAAGTCAGACCTAGCTTGAATTTTATTCGAGTGTAGGGGTGTCTGGCATATGTGAAGCTTCCAGATCTGAAGATTCAGAAGCTCGGGACAAGGAATACGAAGACAATCTTCTTGGGTTATGCCGAGAAGAGTGATGCTTGGAGATTTCTTGATAGTAAATCAAATCATATCATTGAATCTTGCGACAAAGAATATTTTGAAGACAAGTTTACAAGGCACAAGAATATTGTTCTTGCGAATATTTTGGAGAACAATGAGGGTGCACAGGAAACTGAAGCTTCCAATGAGAATGTAGTCCAAGAAGAAGTTGTTGTTGAAACAACTGTTGAACCAGAGCTCGCTGAGTCATCAACTAAGCGAGTGAGGAGACCGAAGGACGTCTTCGAAAATGACTTTGTCACATATCATGTAGAAGCAGATCTGCTTACCTATGATGAGACAATGAAGACCAGAGATGCTATTTTTTGGAAGGAGGCGATAGACAATAAAATTGATTCAATCACCTCTAATAACACTTGGGTGTTGGTTGATCTTTCAGAAGGAGCAAAACCCATCGGATGCAAATTGATCTTCAAGAAGAAGATGAAAGAAGATGGAAATATTGACAAGTTCAAGGCTAGGCTAGTAGCCAAGAGGTTTTCTCCGAAGCAGGGGATCGACTATTTCGATACGTATGCTCCAGTAGCTCGGATGACCACAATTAGAATGTTGATTGCTCTCGCAGCTATACATAAGTTAGTGATACATCAGATGGATGTAAAAACGAATTTCCTAAATGGCGAGCTGACCGAAGAAATTTACATGCAACTACTAGAGGGATTTGTCGTCAAGGGTCTTGAAGACAAAGTCTGTAAGTTGGTGACATCCTTGTATGGTCTTAAACAGGCTCCCAAGATATGGCATAAAAAGTTTCACAAGGCTATAAGGTCAAATGGATACAGGGTCAGCGAGACGGACAAGTGTGTTTACATAAAGTTTGCTGATGGAAAAGGTATAATCGTTTGTCTGTATGTGGATGACATGCTGATCCTAGGTACGAATATGGGTTGTGTCAGGAAGACAAAGAAGTTCATCTCGACTAAGTTCAGTATGAAGGACTTGGGGGAAGCTGATGTGATCTTAGGGATCAAGATCATCCGGACAAACACTAGACTGGCGCTGTCACAGTCTTATTATATTGAGAAGATGATCGCATGCTACGGGTATCAGAATCTTTCCGGGATCGATACGCCTTACAGGTGTGATCTGAAGCTGAAGCCTAATTTGAGGGAAAGTGTCCGGCAGCTGGAGTATGTAAGCATCATCGGGAGTTTGATGTATGCTACTACTGTCACAAGGCCTGACATAGCTTTTATCGTAGGAATGCTGAGTCATTTCATGAGCAACCCAGATGTTGAGTACTGGAAAGCTGTGAAATGGCTAATGAGACATCTTAAGAGGACTCAAACATATGTAATGTACTACAGCAGAGATCCGCCGGTAGTAAAAGGCTTCAGTGATGCCAGCTGGTGCTCAAAGTTGGAGAGCGAGAGGTCCACAGGTGGATTCATTTTCACAATGGGTGGAGCTGCTATATCGTGGAAGTCAAAAAATAGACTATGATCTCTCATTCCTCCATAGAATCTGAGTTCTTTGCACTTGATACCGTAATAGAGGAAGCAGAATGGCTTTAGGAGCTCATGTATGATCTTCTAGTGGTTGGGGCGCAAATAGCGGAGATTCCAATATACTGCAACAACCAAGCAACTGCATCGATGGCATCAAATAACCTCTTCAACGGAAAGAAGATGACTGTGCGGTTAAAGAACATGGCAGTACACGATCTCATCAAGAGAGGTATCAGTGCAGTGATTGATGTTCGGAGTCAGGAGAACCTGGCGGATCCGTTCACCAAGGGCCTCAAGCGCCAGTTGGTCGATGACACAGCTTGTAAAATGGAC
This sequence comes from Iris pallida, assembly GCA_029216955.1. NCBI lineage: Eukaryota > Viridiplantae > Streptophyta > Magnoliopsida > Asparagales > Iridaceae > Iris > Iris pallida. Next base: position 3,116,400 of record JANAVB010015398.1, read on the forward strand.
TTGAAGGCATTCTGATATTATGTTATTGCAATCCTACCATAAAGTTTTATGCTATTAGCTAAAAGAGAAATCTACTAGGCATCTAGCTTTTGGTTCAAGGGAGGACCACTAACTGGAAAAATATCATGAACAGTGGGTACATGTCCTATATGGCATGGAAAGGTTACGGACCTATAACCAATATTGTCTACTACATATTTTCTGCAGAAAACAGATACTGTGATGAGGATAGCTTAAACGCCTTAATGAGTTCTCAGGCATAGTGAATGCCTGGTGTGCTTTGTAGGAAGCACGGTAGAGAAGCACTACAAGGAGTGAAACTCCATGCTACAGTGGGGTGACTCCACCATGAGGTTCCCAGGTAGGGGATGCATCGGTTTTTCTAGCCAAGTCACAGCGACGTAGCACCGCAAATAGGCAAGTAACCTAATGTTATATAATAAAGTTAAAGAGTTGCAGACAGCACTACAAAGGGGAGGATATCCTCATGTTATAGTGGTACGACACCACGATGAGGTATCCAAATAGGGATAAAGCCTCGGTCTTGTAAGCCATATCGTTGCGGCGTAACACCGCAAGGAAGCCTAAGGCTTCATGCTGGGTAGTTTGGCACTACAAAGAGGCTTGTGACCTCATGATACAGTAGTATGACACTAAGATGAGGTTCCCGGGTAGGGATAATGCCTCGGCTTTAGTACATGTCATAGCGGCGTAGCACCGCAAGGGAAGTGCAAGGCTTTATGTCATGTCTCTTTAACAAAGAACTCACCTATAGTGTATGGATAGAGATAGTAGGCCGTCTCTTGAGGGTAAACTTGTAGACGTCCAAAATTATATACTGAAACCAGGCTGGCACAGGACCTTTAATGTGCAGCCAGAAGCACATGTAACTACATTATGTGAGTGGAAAGAATTGCAGCTATGGTGCAGAATTTAAGGCTTAGTCCATTCTTGTATTATAGTCTGTTGTTTGACCCATACGAAAAGATTCAAGTCGTCAGCGACATCTCTCCTAATGCATGATGGATAGTTACTGTGGGGAACACTCAAACCTATATATCGAGATATGTAGGGGATTGTTGGAGCTTTTCCTTAAACATATAGAAAGATCTTGCTCCCAACACATGCCTAGTATTATTTAGTCCCACATTGAAAAAACACCATGAGTTGTATCTCAATATATACTTGGTATGTTATTGAGATGTGCACATGGGATGGTGACCCTAAGGAAGGAACCATGTGGGTGATTTTACTAGGAGGTAAGATTAAGACTCCATGGTAAAGCATTTATGCTTTTTTCTCTGGAGAATTAATTTTCATTGGAGCTAAGCCCCGTAGGAGCTTAACGACTCGGACTCAGACTCGGACTCAGGCTCATGGGCTCATAAAGCGTAATATGGTATTTTGTTGGCATACTTTGTACTTAGCACATCAGCATCATCGCTAGACGTATAGCGCGCTTAAGTTACGCTCGTTGCACGAGCCTCTACGCAGTCGATCGTGCATCCGTTCGCGTGGTCCGATCGCACGGCCAATTGGCATGGCCTGATGGCGCTGTCAGTTGGCGCACAGTTGGCACATAGTCCGCGTGTGTGCAGTTGGCACAGGGGTGCATGATTGCGCCCGCTGTGCGCTGTTAGTGCGTGCTATGCACTTATTGGAGCGTGTTGTGCGCCAGTTGTCTCAATCGTGTCTGTGCACGATTTTAGCGGTTACAGAATGTTCATAGCCATTTTTTCCATGTCCTGAACGTTCTAGATACCGAGCAGTTCCCAGGCGCACCTATATAAAGTCCCTCTCTTCTCTCTTAGGGTAGAGTAGTAAGTATCAGAAATTTTCTTACGAAATTATCTAAGTTCAGAGCAGAGAAGAGAGGTACTTTGTGAGCAGAGTTCCGCGCCATCCGAGGAGTTAAAAGAGTGGAGTGTTCTGAAGTTCTCCATCAAACTTGCTGGTTCCTGGAAGTTGTTCGTGTGGGACGAATCAAGCTTTTAGCGCCGGTGATCATTCACCCCAGCAGGCTATTTCACCATTTCTGTTCATTCACTTTTATCTCGTTCTAAACGAGAACGTTTCTGATCTAATCAGAAAACGTTAGTGGACTTCCGCTACTGCTGCTACGAATTCTTCTGTGCATTCTTCGAAGTGACACATTAGTGTTCATTTTCTCAGAATCCTCTGGGATCTCTCTCGTGCACCTTCTTTGAAGTGTTGCATAATTTCAGTTTTCTATAAAAAAATTATGCCTCGGGACTAACAGTATGTTCATTTGTGGAGGAATAGAGGAAGGTTTGTTGGTGTTTTTTACCTTTGGACTAGAAAAGATAGTCCCACATCGGCTACACCAAATGGTGAGTATCTCAATATAATGCATTGCTTGTGTTGAGGTGTGCACATGAGGTGTAGTGGGGCACAAGTTTGTGCCATGTGGAAGTATTTTCCTAGAAGGAAAAATGATTAAATCTAACAAGGATGTAAGTTAATTTTTGTTGTGCGGACTCGGACACGGACTCCGGGATGTCTCGTGCATGTACGGGAGTGTTCGGGAGGTAGGCGTGGACTGGCACACTTCTATGCTGATTGTGGGATGATCTAAAATATCTAACTCTATTTTTGAGTATTGGTATTTTAGTCCCACATCGGATAGGAGAAGAGGTGAAGTCTCAACTCCACTCTATAAATAGAGCCCCTTGGCCTCCTTTGAAAGAGGCACCAAGAAGAGAGTTGAGGGAGTCTGTTAAGTCCAGGAAGCCCGTTCAAGTCTCAAATATTGACTTACGAGCGTTCCAAAAGTTCTTCGTGAACTTGCTGGTTCCTGGAAGCTATTCGTGTTCGTGTGGGGCGAATAAAGCTTTGAGCAACGGTGGTTCATTCACCCCAGCATCTCATTCTCGCCTGTCATCGCTGCTGTTGTCTTTTACAGTAACTTCTTTTTAGAAGCTCTACTGCCGATAGTTGCTTGCACAAAGTCTCTTTAGATTTTTGTGTATTACGTAGAATCTTTTTAGATCCTCGTAATTCAGAATCCTCCAGGATCTCTGTTGCACATCTTCTTTAAGGTGCTGCATTTGAAACGTTGTGTGTACAATTGTTTCAGTTTCAGAATTTTCCATCGAAAATTGTGCCTCGGCACTAACAAGGTTTGAGTGAACTTGCATATGCTCCCATTTTATATAAGTTTTTTTTCTTACAGGATCATACTGAAAATATTATACCTTCTCCCTCATTGCTAAACATGCCAACAGTAGTTTGTCTTCTTACTAGACAATTATCAGTCAGTTATGCATACTGTCATGCATCATGACTTATTTATAATGGGTGATGAATTATGTTGAAAGAACCATCAAGAGGCCAGCATTAGTCTTAAAATAAATTTAAGAAATATTCATGTCCCTAATGCCAAGTTGTCATAGAGTGCCTATACAACATATGTCTATTTACTCACATGTGACAATTTACCTTCTTTGCTTGTTGGTATCTGTGACCTTCTTACCCATGTTCTTCTTTTCCAGACATGCAATCCAGTTATTATCACCAGCCATCATTGATGCGAGAATTAACAAAAGTGATAAAATATGCATGGTATGGTGAAAAAAAATGTTATTTTGTCTAATTCACCTCGATCCTGATATAACCAACAATAAATTGCATTTTCCACCTCCATGAGATGGAGTAATTTCACTAAGAAAAATTATGAAAGGACTGATCGAAGAACCGGAGTCGGAGTCTCGGAAAAGCATTCAGTACTGTCTCAGCTGCTCAGGTAGATCTAATCCTATTTACTTCTATTTTTTGTTGATACTTGAATAGTTAAAGAACTTTTGAATAGTTATATAAAAGGTTGAAATTAGTAGGAGAAGCACATATTCATATCAAAGGTCAAGATTTCAACTTTTTTTTACTGATACTTGTTAAAGCTTTTTTGAATTTTTAAAGAACTGTTAACTAAATAATTTGCATTTTTTTACTGATACTAGATTTTTTTTTACTGATCCTGATATATATATGTGTGTGTGTAAATTCCAGAACAGTTTGAAATATATATATATATATATATATATATATATATATATATTATTTATAACGTTTGAATTCCAGAACAATTTTATTATGTATAACGTTTTCAGGAAGTAAGTGTCATATAAGAGGAGATAATTTTAGACGAAAATATATATATATATATATATATATATATATATATATATATATATATATATATATATATATATATATATATATATATATATTATTTATAAAATATATATATATATATATATATATATATATATATATATTATTTATAACGTTTGAATTCCAGAACAATTTTATTATGTATAACGTTTTCAGGAAGTAAGTGTCATATAAGAGGAGATAATTTTAGACGGTTTTAGTAAACATTTATAACACATGTTTTCATAACGGTTGCGGGCTTACAAAAAAAAGTTATAAAATATCATTTATGACGGTTTTTAGCTGTCATAAAAAGGTATTTTTGTTGTAGAATGTGTACGGAACCACGATGTCGTAGAACGCTCCAAAATGGGAAGCCCGTGGCGGAACCACGAAGCCGTAAAATATGCGAACATGCAAAATCTCAGAGCCGCAAAATGCGCATAACACACGGGTCCGCATAACGCATGTTACTGCTAAACCTGTTGAAAATGTGAGACGTTCGAAAGGCGCTGAACAAATTAACTGAACACGGGAGACGCATGTTATCTCTGCGCCCGATGCGTACGTGCAAAGTGCAAAGACCACCTTTGCACCATTCGTCCATGCCTTTCTTCTATGTCCGAGCCCGAGTCGTTAAGCCCTTTGGAGCCTACTCGAAAGGAAAATTCGTTAGAAAATGGTCAAAAAAATAATTGTTTCTTGTGGAATTTTATTCTCTCCTACTAGAAGAAACTCATATCATACCAACCACTTGAGCTAACACACCCATATGTGCAAGTCAATATATGATGATTACAATATTAAAATACACACACTTGAAATTTGCCACATCATGGAGTGTGGAACTGGGTCACTAGTAACCAATTTCAAACTATATAAACCTTAGTAAATAATAAAAAAAGCAAGTTGCGAGTCTTGGTTCCAAGTGCAAAAAGGGAAAAAAAAGGAAAAAAAAACCCTAAATACCTAATGGATTAACACACTTCAAAGTTGTTGGGAACGAAGCGCGAAAACCGTTTCCCCAAACCAGAAAGTCCTGCGAGAGAATCGACCAAAAGCACACAAACCAAAAATGCCAAACACAATCGCAGACACAGTTTTTTAACGTGAAAAATTCTTACAGAAAAAACCACGGAACGATCGGAGTCTAACCCTAAATAACCTCCACTAATGGAATAAGGAGAATACACCCTCTACAAGCTCCTCCGATCCAACACGGCTCACCACAACTCACTTGAAAGAAGAAAATTTGATTGCGGACTCCGAAGAATAAGAGATGTCAAAAAATTATTCGAATCAATCTCTCCTTCACAATAGTCCTCAATCCTCTCTCTCTCTCAAATATTATAAAGCACTCTTATTTTCTTTTTGAGATATTTTTCAACTTGCATGCATCAACCTTTTATAAGCCCTTGGTAATCTATACATGGAGGGCAATATATATAAAAACTTTCAATATGCATTAATCATATATTTAATAGAAATCCAATCATAATTGGCTTGCCATAATTGGAAGTCCAATTATAGGGAAAGTCAATATATGAAAGATCTAATCATAAATATATGATCAAAGTAAATATGGAAATTCAATCATATATTTGCTTACCATATGTGTTCTAAAATAGGATCGATGCACTCCTCGAGCTTCTTTGACACACGAATGGTGCTCGTCGCACTCCGAAATATTCTCCACATAGGTTGGGAACCCCACACACTCCAACAAATCTCCCCCTTCACAACTAGGTGGAGGAACTCATCATCCCGACGATCCTCCTGCAGTACTCAAACTTCTCCCTTGGTAGAACCTTCGTGAGCATGTCCGCTCCATTGTCATCAGTATGGACTTTCTCAAGTGTCGCGTCCTTATTCTCAACCACATCCCGTATCCAATAATACCGAGCCTCAATGTGCTTGGACCGATTATGAAATGTCTAGTTCTTCACCAAGTGAATGGCACTCTGGCTATCACAAAACAAAGTATACTTCTCTTGCTTTAGCCCCACTTTCTACTGCAACTTCTTCATCCACAGCAACTCCTTGCAAGCCTCTGTCGCTGCAATGTACTCTACCTTTGTCGTCGACAAGGCAACACACTTCTGTAACCGCGACTGCCACGATACCGCTCCACCAGCAAACATCATCACATAACCCGAAGTCAATCGTCTCGTGTCTACATCTTGAGCCATATCAGTGTCAGTATACCCGACCAATTTTGGCTCATCACCACAAAAGGAAAGTCTCCAATCGGCATTGCCCTAAAGGTACCGTAGAATCCACTTGGCCGCACTCCAATGTACCCTTCCAGGATTGGAAAGATACCTGCTAACTGTGCCAACTGTGTGAGCGATGTCTGGCCTTGTATATACCATAGCATACATGAGACTCTCCATAGCTGAAGTATATGGAACCTGCTCTATATCTTTTTTTCTCGTCCTCGGTAGATGGATACTGCTCCTCAAGGAACTTAAAGTGAGCCGCAAGGGGGTTACTCACTTTCTTCGATCTGTCCATCCCGAAATGCTGAAGTACCCAGTAAATGTACTTCTTATGGGACAAGTATAGTAGCTTGGACTCTCTCTCTCTCTCTCTCTCGGCTGATCTCCATCCCAAGAATAGTCTTCGCTGAGCCCAAATTCTTCATAGAGAAGGTTGCGCCCAGTTAGCGCTTCAACTCTGCTATCCTAGTGGCATTCCGACCCACCAGTAGCATATCATCAATATAAAGCAGTAAAATGATAAAATCATCATCAACAAAGTACCTGATGAATACACAATAATCCGACGTCATCCGTACATAACCATGCTTTCCCATAAATGACTCGAACTTCCTGTACAACTGCCTCGGAGCCTACTTCAGACCATAAAGCTCCTCCTCAACCGGCAAACCAAGTGTGACTTGTCCTTCTCACAGAATCCCTTTGGCTGCTCCATGTACAACTCTTCCTCAAGATCATCGTAGAAAAATGTCGTATTCACGTCCATATGCTCGACCTCTAAGTCGAAACTGGCTGCCAATGCTAGTACCACCCGAATAAACGACTGTTTGATAACTGGCAAAAAGATCTCATCGTAATCTATGTCCTTCCGCTGACCGAGCCTTTAACTGCCAGCCTCACTTTGTATTGAGGGCGAGTATCATCGTTATTTGTCTGCTTTACTCTAAACACCCATCGATTTTTTAAAGCCTTCTTGTCCTTCGACAATCGCACCAGATCATAAGTGGAGTTGGCCTATAAGAAACTCTCCTCTTCCTGCATAGCCTCCATCCACTCCTACCTATATTCGTCATCCATAGCCTCTACGAAACTTTCAGGCTCTTTCCCGTCATTCAATAACACATACTCATCTGGTGAGTATCTCGTAGATGGTCGATGCTTTCTATCGCTCCTCCTCAATAGAACCACTGGTGCTGGTTGTATATCAATAGCCTCCTCCCCTTCAGGAACTATCTCTCCGGTATGCTCATTTTTCTGAGGGTTACCTTGACCACCATCAGCAGGCTGATGATCCAAGTTGGGAGCAACTCCATGTACTGGCTCCTCCATAACTGGATCCTCTACGATGTCCTCTAGAAACTGCTCGAAGTGAAATAATTGGAACTCAGGCAATTCCTCAGGCTCGGAAGGTATTTCGGTATCCTGAGTGTTGGTCATGGTCTGAACCTCAATAAATACCATGTCCCTACTTCTGTAGAGCTTTCTTTCCACGGGGTCATAGAGTCTATAGCCAAAATCATTCCGATCGTAGCCGACAAAGATGCAATGCCTCATCTTCGGCTCAAGTTTGGATCTCTCTTCCTTCGGTACATGCACAAAGGCATTATAACCAACCACTCGCCGGTGATTTTATGACGGTCTTTGTCGTACCATACTTTATCAGGCACAACATCCTGCAAAGGAGCACTAGGAGATACATTAATAGTATAAGCAGCTGTATAAAGTGCTTCACCCTAATAGATGTCCGACAAGTTTGCTTCTGATAACAAACATCGTACCCTCTCCATCAGTATCATGTTCATGCACTCCGCTACAACGTTGAGCTGCGGTGTCTTTGATAGAGTCTTCTGGTGTCGTATTCCTTGCTCTCTGTAATAAGCATCAAAGGGACCAATGTACTAGCCGCCATTGTCGGACCGTAAACATACCATCTTATTGCCAGTCTTTCTTTCAACAAAGGCCTGAAACTCTTTGAAAGTGGGTAGCACATGATCCTTGGTCTTTAAGGCATAGACCCAAACCTTCCTGGAATAATCATCAATAAACGTAACAAAATAAGAAGCACCACCAATGGATTTTATCTTTATAGGACCGCAGACATTCGAGTGAATCAACTCGAGCAACGTCGGCTTCATCGAACTTGGATAATTTTGGAAAGACACATTATTTTGCTTTTCTGCCAAACAGTGCGTGCATCTCTCCAATTTTGTATATTTTAGCCTTGGAATCACCTTCATGTTCGGCAAGTAGCTCATTTCCTTCTCGCTGATATAGCCGAGCCGCCTATGCCATTACCCGGTAGATGCATCACTGACTACATTTACTTCATGTGCCCCCTGTGTGCTCTCCTCCATAAAGTAGATTCTAGACTTCCTGCTTCCTCTGGCAATCACCATCGAACCTCTAGAAAGCTTCCACTGATCGTTCCCGAAGAGATTGAAGAAACTATCGTCATCCAACCTTCCAACCGACACCAGGTTGAAACGGATATCAGGGACATGACGACATCTTTGAGAACAAGAACTGCACCCATCTTCGTCCTCAAATGCACATCTTCAATGGCAACCACCTTCGACACATCTCCATTGCCCATCTTCAATACTCCATAGTCGCCTGTTGTGTAAGTGACAAATAGTGCCCTATTGTGAGATACATGTGTTTCACTTAACAAAATTGCCCAACAAAAGTTGGATTTTGAAAATAAAACGAGAAAAAGTACAAGAAGTACAAATTTGATTCTGGAAAAGTATTGCTATGGAAGTCTGATCTGTAAATGATCACTTTGTTCCTTGGACCATATGATGATAATGAAGATCACTGCTTGAAGTAGAACAACTTGGAAGAACTAAGTCACCAGAAAGGTATCGACGCACTTGGGCACTGATGACGAGGCCGAATGCTTTTCTGCTTTGCTTCACTCTGTTCTGAAAGAAAAGTTGAAGAAGAATGCTCTGGAGAATCAAAAATCTCGAAGTTCTGATCTCTGTATTCTCTCCTGTCCTCTCTCTGTGTGTGTCTTTGAGAAAAATGAGTTTATTTATAGACTGGGGCTTCTATGCGTAAAAGAGCATCAAAGTCTGTCTTTACGCTAACAACTGTCACCCATGATCAGAGTCATCCTTTGCATACGTTGACACGCGTCCCATCATTTCAGTAAGAATAGGATACATGTACACACGTTCTTCGAAATATGTGGCATGAAGGCCATGTGGGCAAACCACGTTCCAAACTGGCCAGGAAGAATAGGGCGTAAAAATAGCTCCAACATCCTCTGGGCGTAAAGCAGTAAGATGAGCGTAAAATAGCTCTGTCATAGGTTTCCCGCGTAAAGTGGTTATTGAATAACCTTGAGCGTAAAATAGCCCAAATAGACTTTACGCACACATTGTTTTATGAGCGTAAGAACTCATGTAAAACTCCGTGCGTAAAAGAAACTATTCAGTGAGCGTAAAGTAGCTCGATCCCCATAAACGACAACAATGGTCTTTGTATAAGACAAATCCTATTGAATTCTGTGGTAAATGCCATCATTAATATCTTCATGTCAGAGTTTACATTAAATGCGAGATTTGACAGCTTTGTCCAGCGTAAAATAGGCTGCTCTGTCCTTGGCGTAAAATCACAGGTGTAGACCCAAGCGTAAAATGATCAGCCTGCTTAGGCGTAAATTGATTAGCCTAGATTTGGGCGTAAAAGAGATTACCCGCTCTGCTTGGTGTAAAAACCGATCACTTATGAATGGGATGACTCTTTCTTTGAAGCACTTTTTACGCTCCTACAAGACCTCCTTCAAAGTTTTCAAATATCTCCAACATTTGAAATACTTTGAACAGAAGCGTAAAAGTTGAGATTTGATCTGCCAGCGTAAAATTTGGGATACGCAACAGCCATCCACGTAAAAGCGGGGATGTCCAACAGTCGGCGTAATTATAGGGATATCCAACAGTCGGTTTTGAATCTCTCTTATAAATAGATCTTTTCAGAGAGAGAAAACACTTTTACTCATCTTCTTGAATCTCTTTGCCTTTTCTTTCTTCGAAACTCTGATCTGATGGCTCCTAAGAAATCATCCGCCGCTGGTAGCAAGGGGAAGAAACCATCCATTGATTCCTCCTCGACTGATCATGTGAAAACCCCTACTCAGTCATCACTACCACAAAGAAATCCTAACCCGGCCGTGGCTCCGCCTATGATGGGTAAAACCCTATTCTTTGGTTGGGAGAAAACAAATCCGTCGAGGAAGAAGAAGATCAACCAAACTTTCAGCTTTTTATGCCCACGTTGTTCGTGTTAGCGTAAAATGATAACAAGAATACGCCCACGTTATACGTGTCAGCGTAAAATTTGGTTTTATGCCCACAGTTAATGTGCTAGTGTAAAACTTAACTACGCTCATGTTCGTACATGCCAGCGTAAAAAGTTGTATTACGCTCATATTACGATGTGGTAGCGTAAAGTTCATCAATCTTTTTGAGAGATTTTGTCGAACAAAGACTTCATGAGCTTTTCATCAACTCTTAGTAAAAAACTTTGAACTAACTTGATCTCTTTTGTTATTTTACTAGTGGATTTGCAAGTTCATTCCCTCGCTGAAGTTTTCGGATCATCAGTTGGCATGGTAGGTTCGAACTATCTGGAAGATTTATCTCATGTCCAATTTCCTCAGTCGAACCCCGAGTATCCGGTAGGGAGGGTACAGTTGATAGAAGCTCAAGGGGATAGATTGTTGCTATCCATGATAAATGGGGAATTGTTGAGTTCACTAGACGGACAACACTTCGCAAAACCAGCCTTTCTATTTGGAGATGCCATTGATTGTAAATCCCAGACACACCCCAAGAAGGAGTCTTGGGTTTTCAAATTTGGAAATAGAGCCATGTATCTTCCAGATATGGACAGAGATTATCCTTTGTCAGCATTCGTCCATGCTACTCATCCTCGACAAATGTTATAGAATTTGACTCCCAGCAGTCATGGACGACCGGGTAGAATTGTTTTCAAGAGAGAGCGTGCCAATGATATGGGATACTTTGCTAGTGTTCCCAATGGAGGTGTTACTTCTATCTTTGGCCTTATGCCAGGCTCTAATCCTAGCGAAGATTCGGGTTTAATACAGCCAGTACAAACCCCGATGTTTGTCAATAAATTTATGAGGGATGCTGTATTATATCCCCAAACCAACCCCAGACTGCCAGGATGGTTGACTCCATTCAACCAGAGTTGGATTCAGATAAGCCTTTGGATGATGAAGAACTTTGAGGCAGAGTTGAAAGATATTGGCTTGTACGAAGCGGTAGCTTCCACCAGTTATGGTATTCCTCCGAATGGAAACTTATTTTTGGCCTTGATGGAGATATATCTAAGTTCAACTGGAACTTTTGCCACCCCGAAAGGTGAAATGGGTCTTGCCCTTCATGAGATGCAGTTTATCTCGAAGTTGCCAATGGGGGAGGCCCCATATGAAGAATATGTTCCCTCCAACAGGGAGCTTGCTGAAATCAGAGGAGTTAACCCTCAGTTAATCGAGATATACGAAGAACTGATGTGCCACTACCTGATTTGTACCACGATGCATGAAAGTACATCCCATTTGGCATATATCAACAAGTGGACGACTTATCTCTTCTTCCATAAGGATAAGATATCCAAGGAAGACAAAGAAAGGTTTCAAGAAAACAAAGCTCCAGTAATCAACATAGATTCGACAATCCCCTCTAACAAGGTTCGGGATATGATGATTACTTATAAATTCCCGAATAAATATCTGTCTACGAAGACTGGAGAATTTCCTGTCGGAACTGAAGCCTTGAGCTTCCTCAGATATGGTAGTCAAAAAATCTCACGGAGAGCTTTGCTGGCAGGCTTTCTTTCTTTATGGTTAAGAAGATGGGTTGTACCGGGTATTGGTACTGTTGACAGAATTCACCGCAGTATGCTATGGCCAGCAGTACGTCTGGTTTTTAAAGTCAGGATCAACCTGCTGTCAGCCATGGTGTGTCGGATAAATGCAGGTTTAAGGACCTTCGGCGAGGAGTTAATCAACAATGCTCCTCATCGGAATGTTTTCCCTAGAGTAGAGATGCCCTACACTTATCTGATGGGCTGGTTGTTGCATTACAACTGCAGATTGTTACCGCCAGGCCCAGGTGATGATACGGAGGTCTTCCTCCAAAAATTCAGCAAAGCTACATGGATTGCTACGACTGTGGCAGATACCCGAGCAGTTCTGAATTATTCATACGGTTGGAACTTCTTTTGTACCCGGCCGCAAGTTCCAGCAGATTGCTTCGGTGTCCAGTTTAAAGATAAAGTTGAAGGAAGAGTTGTATTGCCACAGTCAGTCTTTAGATGGCTTCAGTGCATCAGACCTTCTCATCTGATGTACAGAAATGAAGATAATTGTGCATTCGAACCATACTTATCCAGTAGGTTTGCTCGCCAATTTGGGTATGACCAACTTCATGTTGGTAATCCTTTGACTAATTTCTGTTACTATGGGAAATTACTTGACGGAGCTAGGGGTTGGAGGTATTTCGGTGCTGCTCGGACTGGTGCTAAATTTAGGATTTCGACTGCCACTAGCACTACAGAACTATGTATACTCCATACGTATGCCCACTTCTATGCTTTAATTCGTTCTTTTGCCCATGGTTACAATATGAAGGGTAGTCTGAGGTGGCCTAAAGAAGGAGATATTAAGGAGCAGGTCAGGGTACTAGCAGACATCCCTGACGATACTGGCATTCCAGATCCGTTTTTAGTAGTTATCCCAACAGGAGTTGGAGAACCAGCTGCAGAACCTGTCATTATTGGTAAAGGCCGAAAAAGAAAACAGAGTGCAGTCGCCACATCTCCAATGAAAACTCCGGAAAAGAGGAAGAGGTCTACCACAAAAGGGCCTTCCAAACCAAGCCTTCACACTCCAGAAGAGGAAATTGAAGAAGATCCTCTTGTCGATTCTTTCTCAGTCCATCCTGGAGAAGGATCTTCAGCCCCTCCACAGATAGTTGGATCAGGAGCTGTAACACTTTTGTCTCCTGGACGTCTTAGCACCTCACTTCATTTATCTTTGCCGTCCAAGGCACAAGTTACGGAGGGTACTACTACTGTATCCACTGCTGATCAAGATCACATTCCATCAGACGAACCGGCTCTTGACTTTGAGGATGATGACTGGGATGGTGATTATGATACATATCTTGAAAAAAATGCACATATTCCAAGTATTATACAAAACCTATACGGAATTATATATTATAATTTTGTATAATAACTTATTTTTGTTCATTTTGCAGATGTCATAATTGCACCAAAGCCTGTAGTTCTTTCTCCTCAAGAAGAAGAAATCTATGAAGAAAATGAGGAGTCTGAAGGGGAAGCTTCTTCTTCAGAAAACTCAGATGCTGAAGAGGGGGGGTGCAAAAACCTGAGATGGAGCTTCAAGAAGAACATCCTCCATCACTTGAGGCACAACAAGCACAATCTGAATTGTCTTCTCTTGCTGAGGATCAGTACAAAGAGAAGACTAGAGTCGATCCCATTGTAAGTGATGATGGGACTACTGGAGGAGATCCAGACTTGAACAAAGAATCAGCTGTAGAAAGTTTCACCACAGCTGAAATATTGGGAAATCCTGTGGAGCAATCAATTGAAGGAGATGCTGGAGGCATGCTTGAACTTCCAACAGAAACTGAGGAAATAATAACATCCTCTACTGTTGTCACTGATCCAGTACCAGTTTCTGACAAGCCAATGCCAAAATCTGAACCAGCTCATGTAGTTGTCACCACATCCACCGACATTACCGCCGCCAGAACTCCAGAAATGGCTGGAGTGACAAATATTGAAGACGTTGATACGGAGGTCCCTGGGAACCAGATAACAGTAGTAACGTCACCAGCTCCACCCCCATCTGTTGTTACACCGATTGGAGATATAATCCCTGAAGCTTCTAGGGATTAATTGGCTATAACGGTAATAGCAACCACGACTTCGTCTCATCCTACTATTGCACCACCAACATCTGTTCCCGATTTCCGAGAAAGGGATCTGTTAGATATTGTTGCCACGCCAAGTTCCAGCACAGAAATAGATCTCCTCATTGAGATTTATACTGACACCTTTTATAAGAGCCTGGCAACCTTGATAACAATGGTCCTAAATAAGGGCCTCAATTATGAGACTCTGAAGACGGCAATGGCTTCGACCATCAAGAACGTTGCTTTGTTCAACGATACTGAAAGAGCTACCGCATTGGAGAAAATTATGGAGGACATTGAATAGCCAATCAGAGAATATCTTAATCTGTCTAGTAAAACTGTTGAAAGTCTCATCGAGGAAGAATATGATGCCTTAACAGCTGATTATCTTGCTCGAGAGACTACATATAATGCAGCCCTCCATGAACACAGTCTGAAGGTTGCCAAAGAGAAAGCCTTTTGACTGGCATAAAACCTGCACTGCATGGCCACAGAGTGGCTTATGACGCTTTGAACATAGATATTCAGAGCAAGAATGACAGAATCTGCGAAGTTGAGGCAGAGCTAGCTTGCTTGAAGGCTGAAAGAGAGAAGATGATCGATGCTCGAAATCTACACCTTACCCAAAGCTCAATTTTAGAAGAAAAAGCTTTTGGGGCTGAGTCGACCATCAGAACTCTTGATGAAATAAAGGACAACTTAATAATCACCTTTGCTGAACTTTCCCGTATTTGCATTACTGAAGCTCGACGTGCAGATGCTACCAAGAAGGTTATGAGTTCTCGTGGCAGATGGCTAGAAGAATTAAAAAAGTTGCTCCAAGATGTTTCCACTCCACCTTAAGAGAGTGTTTTGTCATCTTTTTGTCTTATCCATTCTGTAGTATTTCCACCAGAAATGAATGAAAGATTTGTTTTGTGATCCTATCGTTGAATTTTAAACAATAGGTAGGAGATAGAAAGCACTTATCAGAGGTAATATGGA
Organism: Iris pallida; assembly: GCA_029216955.1. NCBI lineage: Eukaryota > Viridiplantae > Streptophyta > Magnoliopsida > Asparagales > Iridaceae > Iris > Iris pallida. The sequence goes on from JANAVB010015398.1 coordinate 3,131,752, forward strand.
TGTGACAAGTCTATGATGAAATCTTGTTTTGTATGGGGTAGAAAATACTTATCAGAGGTTATATGAACATGACAAATTTTCTAAACTTAAACATTATATCTATCCAGAGGTAATATGAACATGATAGATAATGTAATCTTATTTTCTATTTAGAGTGTACAATACTATCAGAGGTAATATGAACATGACAGTATGTAAGAACCCAAAGAAAAGTATATTTAATATCTATGCAGAGGTCAAATGGACATGATAGATAGGAAGAGAAGGTGGATTTAACATGATAAATAATAAATCCAACTTTATATACTAATTGGTAAGATAAGAGATCAAAATCCCTCTTCAAAGAGGCAAATAATCAGCTTAACCAAACTTTGGTAGCTGGGAATTAAGAAGACAGATGTTGTTGAAGATATATATGAGAGAAAATGAACCGATGGTGGCTCAAGGGACATTTTCAAATGGTTTGGATTCGCCATCAGTTTGAACCATATTTGACTGAGAATATTTACCCAGATTCACAATATAAGGAATGAGAAATATCGGATTCGATGAATAGAATTTCTTCCGAATCTGATGATTGCGAAGAGCTAGAAGAGAATTCTTCTTGTATATCGTCATTAAACATGTGAGACAGATCATATCCCAACCCATGACGAGTTTTTTGGTAAAACGGATCACCATATAATGGTAATCGTTTACCCTTGTCTTGATTGAGACCTTGCATAGTCTTCAAATCATACCCCATGTTTTGAATGATCTTGATAGATTACTGACTGTATTTATCAATTCGGATTCTTCCTTTGTCTTTATCCTTCAGTTCATCTGTCCGAGCAACGGGGATATTTCTAGCCAGGCCAAACATAATTTGGCGCTTGTTTTTCTTATCAGACGGAACCACGAAATAAGATTCTTCATGACATCTAAAAGTTACGCAAGCCTGGGATGAAGCAGCCACAGGTAGAAGATAAGGAGAAGATGTTAGGAACCTTTGAGCATATGGTCCAACATCTGTATAAGAAGGGAAAGAATTCTCCTTATGATCAATGTATAAAGTTTCTTCCGGTTATATGTTGTCTTTATATTGATGACTTTGATTATCAGAAGATAAAGTCATTCTCTCAATAAACTTGACAGCCATATACTCGAACAGGAAATCTTCATTGATATCAAAAAGTACGAAATGATTAATATTTACATCATTTACAGTCTGATTGCTATGCTTCGGATTAATCAACAGTGGACCATCATCCGTCTTCTGCGTAGATTTGCCAAGATTGACAATCAATGGTAATTCCGAATTACTCGTACAAGAAGTACGTCCTTTGACCTTGATCATAAAAGATTGAACTTAGCTCTTGGCAGAAATATTTATTAATTCCTCAGATGAAGTTTGAGTTCTTCCTTTAACCTTGATCATCAAAGGTTGATCATTGACAGGTTGGGATTGGATTCGTCCCTTGACTATGATCTTCAAAGGTTGCTCCTCTGGCGGATCTTCAATAATAGAGTGATCCTCAGAGGATGATTGATCTTCAGCCATGTCTGATATATCTTTCACATGCTCTTGTTTATAAAGCCTTGAATCAGAGAAGTAGGCTTCAACACCTTTGAATGGATTAATATCAGCAAACTCAGTTTTCACAACTCCTTGGGAGTCCACATATTTTAAACATTGGTGAAGAGTTGAAGGCACAATATTGTGTTCATGAATCCACGGTCTTCCAAGAAGAATATTGTAGGATACGTCCGAGTTGATAACATAGAAAGTTACCATAGTTCAAAGATCACCAATCTGAATCTGCAGACGAATCTTCTCCAGTGGTTTGCTCTTGCCAGAGTTAAAATCGACTATCGTAGTACTAGTGTAAGTCAGCTCACTAGTAGGAATCCTCAGGGGTCTTAGCATACTCTGAAGAATTATACTAATTGAAGACCCAGGATCGATGTAAATTCTGTCAATTTTAGTAGATCCGATATATCCAGTGTAGCACAGAGGCCTATCATGCTTGTTGTGTTTCAATAGCATATCCTCTTATGTAAAGGTGATATTAGGAATTGCTTCCATCACATTATGGCATTGCGGACATGACACTGGTATATTATCAGGAGTCTTGAATTGTGCCAAGCATGAATCTGCTTGAAGTAAAGCTTCTCTCAAAGTCTCTCTACTTTTTCTGGAAAGGCGAAGAAGTTCAAATATAGAAAGTCTAGCTGGAGTATTGGCTAATTGAGCTAGAATGTCAAACTTGTAAGGCTTCATCACCACCCCCTGATTGGAAACAGGCTTCAATGGGATATCAAATCGTACTGCCTTCTGTTTTCCCTTTTCAACCACAGATGGTTTAATAGGAACAGGAGAAGGTTGAACTGGTAGAGTTTCTAATACATCTTCTGCTTCTTTGGAGGATCCCTCATAGTCTTTATGGTACTCTTTTCCAGATCTTGTACCAGCAAAAGTTTCTTTTCAGACTCAGGAGAAGGAAGTACCATATTACAGGATTTAGTCTTTTTTTCCTTAGTCTTCTTCTTATGAGGGTTGTTACGAGGCACTTCAGAACCCAATCCAGCAGTGGAATTCTGATTTTGAATTTGTAAAGGAAGACGTATTCCTTTATCATAATTCAAACCTTCTGCCTTTTGAAAGTTGTAACCCATCTTCCTCATGAGAAGGACAGATTGCTGACTATACAAGTGGATAGGCAGTGAACTTTGGACAGGTGTTTCAGCACAGGAAGAGGAAGAAACCTCTGCAACTACAGGAGAATGAAGCATAGACGTCTCTGTAGTTAAGGGAGGAGAAGGATTCGGGATACGAGGAGAGATCCCTGTTGGAACTTTTTCATAAGCAGCAAAGACTTGTTGTGCCCGGTATAAAGGAACACTATTCATGGCTAGCCACTGCTGATGAGTAAGCTTGAGCTTGGTAGGAGGGGCTAGACTTGGAGGACAGATGTTTAGTCCTTTCAGTCTACCTTCTAGAGGAAGGCCATCCCATAGATGATCCAAGTCATCAGGATTTGTAATAACATGAGAAATCATGTTGCAGGTTTTGACTTTCTTACCTTTCTTGGATTTTAAAATTTTACCTTCATTTTCCAACTCAGGTATTAAGTCAGGATGTACCCACATGATTTCACCATTCTTCAATGTGAGCGGCAGCAATCCTGTATTTTCTTTTCTGGCAGGCGGAATATTCACGATCTTCATAGTCGCCTTCGGAATTGGAATAATTCCATCTCGGACTTGCTGTGGAGGAAAATTTCCAAACTGAAGAGAGACCATGTTGGTTGTAACCGTATGGTCATCATTGATTAAAGCGATAGCGCCACCATTTATCAGGTCTTGGATCTTCTTTTTCAAGACATAGCAAGCACTGGTAGGATGATTAATGTATCTATGATAGATACAATATTTGGGATTGTCAGTCAGATTTACCTCATTAGGCCTTTTTGGCTCCGGAATCTGAAGTTTACCACTTTTCACCAGACACTGAAATATTCTTGGGATATCACTTTCGTCAAAAGAATATTCTTCCTTTGGCCTGGAAGATTCTTGATTGTTCGATGTCGTTTTGTTCTTGGAAAGATTGACCATAAGAGTATCTTTTCCTTTCACGTTACGATTGCCAGGATTATTACCAGGATTACTTTTCTTCCCTTTATCTTCTGAAGCGAAAATCATCCTATGTTCCCGAGCCAACCTACCATTGGTCTCGGTAGAAACTGTTGCTATGATAAATGAAGCCCAATCTGTGAATTGGGAACCTGTGAAGACAGCAATGGATGGTCGCAGATTCATCTTGCATGTATCGATCAACGCTGAATCTGGCATACCAGGAGGCATCTTTATAGTAGCCTGTCGGAAACGTTCAATGAACGTCCGAGTATCTTCTTTCTCCTTTTGTTTTATTTCTATTAAGGAGGACATGTTCATGTCCATACCTCCTTCATAGAAGCGGGAGAGAAACATTGCCTTGAATTCGTCAAAAGACGAAATAGAGTTATCGGGTAAGCTACGATACCAGTCATAAGCTGAACCCGTCAAGCACCCGATGAACACTCGAGTGAGAAGAGCATCATTTTTCTGCAAGTGTACAGTCATAATATCAAAGTAATTGATATATTGACTGGGAGATACTTTTCCATCGAATAAAACCATAGATTGTGGCTTGAACTTCGGTGGGAAGGGTACATCATTCCAATGAGGAGGATAAGGTTGCTTAATCCCTAACCTCTGGAGCTGATCTTCGTGCCTCAAAACTTTAAACTGTGCTTTGAGTTCACACACTGCTTGAATGGCTTCACTGGTTTGAGGAAGCACATTTGATTGAATAGTTGTTGGATGTACCGTAACCTCCACTGGAGGTGGTACATCTTCTAGAATGATGGGATCTGGAGATGCAGAATTTTGATTAACAGCAGGCTCTTGAATATTCGAAGGTATATCAGCCCCTTGACTATCTTGAGTTTGTGCTGCTACTGGTACCGGAGTTATTACTGTGGGTTGAGCAGTTTGCTGATTTAAAATTATTTGATGCATGCTTTGTACCATGTTAAGCATGTCTTTCAACGATTGCTCCACGGCAGTGAGACGTTATTCTGTATTAGCAGATGACGTCTCTGGTTCATCTCCAACAGCGTAGGATTCAACCTCTCTTAAAGATATAGAGGGATTAGTATAGAAGTATGAATCCACACTATCGGTATCAGACTCAAAAGATTGAGTACCCCCAGCTTCTGAATCAGAAGTTTGCAATTGTCTTTGTCTTCTTGATCGAGTATTCTGATATACTCCTTCAAAGGAATCAAGAATTCTGTTGAACTGTTGTTGACCTGGGGTTTGGGACATATTTCGTCTCGGTCGTCGTCCTCTGTTAGTATGAGATGCCATATTGACTGATGCATATGACAGCTCATCTTCTTGGTCTTCAGCTTGATGTTGAGGCGAGTTAAAACTTAAACGATCAAAAACTGACCGTTTTGAAGCCAAACAACAACAGTTGATCACAACCTGGTCATATTCATAATGATATTTTTCTTGGGGGAATGTCACCGGAGATTGTCTGTTCTTACGTTTTTGCATTAGCAATTCACGTAAATCAGCAGGAACAGATGGAATATTCTTCTTTATTACATTTGGGGTAGAAAAATGTTTAGTCCCTTGTGTATAAAGAAGATTACTGGCTTCATTCGCAGAACCAAACTGTACATTTTTACGCGTTTGGAGTTGTGTGCATAAATCTTGAGATTTAGCACGAAGGACTCCATTTTCATGGCGTGTAATTTGTAAGTTTGGTACTTTACGTAAAGCAGTATAAGAAGGTTGTTGGTGTAGGACAGAAGTTTTACCAACAACATTTTTACGCTGTATGCGTTTAGGTACATTCACATTAGATGTGCAAACATCGTTGTGAATTTTATCTACACTGTCACAGACAGGAGACTTACCTTTACGCGTAAAACGTAAAAATTGATTATCTACCACGTCACAGACGGGAGATTTTGTTTTATGCGAGGAGCATAATTTGTGTGGGCCTACCACGTCACCGACGGGAGACTGATTCTTACACTCAGAAACATTAGAATCTGCCACATTACAAATGGGAGACTCATTCTTATGCCTTGAGCGTAAAATTTGGTTCTTACCCACTGAGCGTAAAACTTGATTCTTACGCAGTGGGCGTGAAACCTGATTATCTTTACCGTTACAAACGGGAGATAAATCATCACACTTTGAGTGCAACTCTGAAGTAAGGACTGCCTCGTTACGAACGGGAGACCCTACGACAGGAGTGGGAAGAATTCCCTTGTCATCAGAAGCAACGGAGAGATCAAAAACCACTTTGGATTTGGGAATCCAAACTTTTCGTGCTTTGCGAGACTTTTGAACATTGGAGTGGCGAGAACCACCCCCAGTTTGAAGCATTTCTTCATAGGCAGTCTGGTCGAAGTATACAACTAGAGTCTTCTTGGTCGAACCGACCGAAACATCATCATATTAAGCAATCACTTCCTCGTCGGAGGAGAAAGTAGTCCCCAGCAGAGTCGCCATTTTGTTTCACTTAACAAAATTGTATTTTGTTTCACTTAACAAAATTGCCCAACAAAAGTTGGATTTTGAAAATAAAACGAGAAAAAGTACAAGAAGTACAAATTTGATTCTGGAAAAGTATTGCTATGGAAGTCTGATCTGTAAATGATCACTTTGTTCCTTGGAACATATGATGATGATGAAGATCACTGCTTGAAGTAGAACAACTTGGAAGAACTAAGTCACCAGAAAGGTATCGACGCACTTGGGCACTGATGGCGAGGCCGAATGCTTTCCTGCTTTGCTTCACTCTGTTCTGAAAGAAAAGTTGAAGAAGAATGCTCTGGAGAATCAAAAATCTCGAAGTTCTGATCTCTGTATTCTCTTCTGTCCTCTCTGTGTGTGTGTCTTTGAGAAAAATGAGTCTATTTATAGACTGGGGCTTCTGTGCGTAAAAGAGCATCAAAGTCTGTCTTTACGCTAACAACTGTCACCCATGATCAGAGTCATCCTTTGCATACGTTGACACGCATCCCATCATTTCAGTAAGAATAGGATACATGTACACACGTTCTTCGAAGTATGTGGCATGAAGGCCATGTGGACAAACCATGTTCCAAACTGGCCAGGAAGAATAGGGCGTAAAAATAGCTCCAACATCCTCTGGGCGTAAAGCAGTAAGATGAGCGTAAAATAGCTCTGTCATAGGTTTCCCGCGTAAAGTGGTTATTGAATAACCTTGAGCGTAAAATAGCCCAAATAGACTTTACGCACACATTATTTTATGAGCGTAAGAACTCATGTAAAACTCCGTGCGTAAAAGAAACCATTCAGTGAGCGTAAAGTAGCTCGATCCCCATAAACGACAACAATGGTCTTTGTATAAGACAAATCCCATTGAATTCTGTGGTAAATGCCATCATTAATATCTTTATGTCAGAGTTTGTATTAAATGCGAGATTTGACAGCTTTGTCCAGCATAAAATAGGCTGCTCTGTCCTTGGCGTAAAATCACAGGTGTAGACCCAAGCGTAAAATGATCAACCTGCTTAGGCGTAAATTGATTAGCCTAGATTTGGGCGTAAAAGAGATTACCCGCTCTGCTTAGTGTAAAAACCGATCACTTATGAATGGGATGACTCTTTCTTTGAAGCACTTTTTACGCTCCTACAACATGTGTTGAAGCACCTGAGTCCACCATCCAAGAATTATCATCGTAGGCGAGGTTTATAACAACCTCATCACCTACGACGATAATATTGCCTCCATGTGTCGAGGCCGTCGATGTAGTGTTCTCACTTTGCTTCTCTTTGTCGCCCTTCTTTTCTCTCTTCCAAGCGAAATAGTTCCGCTTGATGTGGCCCTTCTTTCCACAATGGTAACACTCTGAGTTCTCGTACCGACCCTTGAACTTGCCCTTGTTCTTGTCTCTGCCACCACCTGGACCCTGCTTTTTCCCCTTCTACGGCTCTCTAAAACTAGCACCTCTGAGTTGTGGGATGTGGATGAAGTGCCCTGAGAACGTCTTTGCATCTCTTCTTTCAGCACTCCGCTCTTGGCAAACTCCAGACTGTCTATGCCTTCCAAAGCAGAAGCGATCATAGATACTCGCACGGTCTCCCACGAGTTTGGCCATATACATAGCAACCAAAGTCCATGAACCTCGTCGTCGAACTTGACTTCCATCGAGGATAGCTGGTCAACCACGCCATGGAACTCACTCAAGTGATCAGTAATGGACGCACCATCTTTGTACCGGAGACCCATCATCATCCGGATCAGGAACAGTTTGTTTACCCCGATCTTTTTTACGTACAAAGATTCCAGCTTCTACAGCGTATTCGCATGCTCAATATTGGCAACGTGGTTGTACACGTTCTCGTCAACGAACTGTCGCATGTACCCACACACATGTATATGCTCGAAGTTTCAGTCCTCATCGGATTTGTCACTGGGCTTCTCGGACCTAAATACTGGAAGATGCAGCTTCTTTACGAACAGCAAATCCTTCATCTTGCTCCGTCAATAATGATAGTTGGTACCATTCAGGTTTACCATGCACACCGGTTTCGCGTCCATCTCTACTTTCTGATTTGACTGTCAACTTTTGACACCTCTCTGGAACCAAAGTTTTGATACCACTCTGGAACCAAAGCTCTGATACCACTCTGTTGGAAACAAAGCGCAAAAATCATTCCCTAAACCAGAAAGTCCTACGAAAAAATTGAACAAAAGCACACAAACCAAAAATGTCAAACATAATCGCAGACACAAAGATTTTTGACGTGGAAAACCCTTGCGGAAAAAACCACGGGACGATCGGAGTCCAACCTTGAAGAACCTCCACTAATGGAATAAAGAGAATACACCCTCTACAAGCTCCTCCCAATCCAACATGGATCACCACAACTCACTTGAAAGAAGAAAATTTGATTGCAGACTCCGAAGAACAAGAGATGCCGAAAAATTAGTCGAATCGATCTCTCATTCACAATAGTCCTCAATCCTCTCTTTCTCTATCAAATATTGTAAAGCACTCTTGTTTTCCTTTTGAGATGTTTTTCAACTTGCATGTATCAACCTTTTATAAGCCCTTGGTAATCTATACATGGAAGGTCAATATATATGGAAACTTGCAATATGCACCAGTTATATATTTAATGGAAATCTAATCATAATTGGCTTGCCATAATTGGAAGTCCAATTATATGGAAAGTCAATATATGAAAGATCCAATCATAAATATATGATCAAAGTAAATATGAAAATCCAATCATATATTTGCTTACCATATATGTTCCAAAATATGATCGATGCACTCCCCGAGCTTCTTCGATACACGGATGGCGCTCGTCGTACTCCGGGATATTCTCCACATATATTGGAAACCCCATACACTCCAACAAAAAGCAACACTTATCATTCACATACCTAATGTATTGACACTTTAAAGCTTCCTTTGATATACAACAAATTCCATCGACTAAGTACCATTCTATATATAGCTTGGAAGTGTCAATTTTTACTTATTAGTACCAAGTTCACTTGATGATCAGATCCAGGAATGAAAATGTTGATCCAAGAAAGAGCCAAAAGAAAGGAGTTTGAGTAATAACAATACTACATATATAAAATTCCAGAGCTACTAGCTGTTGGATACAGCTGCTGCTGGTTAACTCAAAAATCAACTCCCTCTTCAATGTCCGACTGTTTTCCTTTATCAATTCTTGAATGTTAGAAATTATTCTAACGGTCAATTAATGTCCAGCCCATTATTCTTCATCAATTTTTATTCCTTTAATCCTTAGGTTATGTTTAGCTCTCTATATATATTTCTATTGGTTGCTAGTCCAAGACAAGAAAAAAAAAAGAATTACACTATGCTATTTTCTTCTCCTCTCAAAACACACAAAATTCTCTAAGAAAAATTTCTCTGAAATTCTTGTCTTTTGAAAATTCTTTCCGTTCTTCGTATTCTCGCTCTAGGCAGAGCTAAGTCAGGGTCAATCTCCTCGAGTTGTGTGCGACGACGGGATACCGGTAGAGCGAAGGTTTTACCACTAGGAGTATCCGAAAAAGTCTGCACATAGACCCGAATTAACTCTTAGGACAGTGCTTCGTGCGCGACTTTCCCAGAGGCCGGTAACTTTAATTTTTGTTTATTTTGTTTGCAGATTATTGGAGGAGAAGAGCAATATTTTATAACAATCTAAGAGTTAATCCCATGTGATTATTTTTAAATATTCTGGCCTTAAGGTACGTGTTTTAGAATTATGTGAAATCTTTAAAAATAATTTTTCTAACTACTTCTTTTTGAAAATTTTAGTGCTCTCTATCTGGCATATAATTGTTGTTCATCTTTTTGCTATTATTTTATCAAATTAGTTAAAATAGCTTAATGCAAGAATCTATGCCATATTTTCTTGTATATTATTGCAAGTTCATGTAAAACTTCACTTCGGCCAATTTCTTTTGGCTAATATTGTAAAGATGGCATCTTCTCCATAGTCTGAGTTATGCTACTAGTTTTTTCCTTTGTATAGTTTCACATCTTCATCCTCCAAAACACTTGGATGTATTATACATTTTTGAGATATATATTAATGATTTGATCTCTTAACCAGCATCATCATTCTAGAGTTTTATTGTAGCCTCTATGAATTGGAATATAGATTTAGAATGTTACTTCAATAGATTTGATGGTTGACTCATGATTGTATCAGATTAGTTACGCTAAAATGTAGAGTTCTAGTATGATTATTTGTTCCAGAATTTTACTGTATTTTATGACATGATTATCGTTATTTTTCTTTGACTTTAATTTTGGATCAATGATTATTGAAGTATGCAATATATAGTTGGTGTCAGGATATAGCACATGAAACTTGTGTCTGGTACTCTCCCAATTATGTTGATAGAATCTCTGAATCAAAGTGAGGTGTGAATATATATATAAAATTTAAAGACAAGAATCGTAGTTCCGGAAAGAAAGAAAAAAATTGGCAATAAGATCCACTTGGTACACTTTTTTTTTTCTCTGGATACTAGTTTCCTTCCAATAGTACCTAGGTTAACATATGTATTCTTTCGTGAGTACGGATATGGACACGGGGACAAAAACAATACCGATAATGTACCTCATTTTGATGTATCCTTGCAACATACGGACTGAGTAGAGTTGTAGCTGCCTTATTATTTTATTTTTTATTATGAAAATATTCATGAAAAATATTGTTAAATTATTTTTCTATTAAAATCCATAGCAAAATTGTATTATTTGTTAAAAGGTATACTATAAGTGTTAAAATCAGTTATTCTTATACCAATAATTCTATTATTAAATGTGTTTATATTCTAGAGGACAATTGTCTCTGAGAAGGAATTGTTGTATTTTTTAACATGTCATTAGATAATTTTACAAAATAGTTGTACTATAGTGAATTTGGATAAACCTATGTGGACATTAGTACAATACTAATGTTATTATCTTATTCTAGAACATTAGTATGATACTAAAATGGCCAACTATCTACGACCTAGTTCACTATAGATCATGCCTCTTATGATCTTTTATTGTAATACAATAAATCATTATCTATTCCTAGACATGATTTGTATTTAAACTTAAAAATTTTGGTAACTAAAATCAATGAGATGTTTTATTAGACAACATGTTTATTACATACAACAACATTGTAGTACATAGTTGAAAAATAGGACCTTTATAATTCATCTCTTTTTTGTTCTCTTTCTCCAATGGGTACTCATCAAATACAACATTGCATAATATAGTTTGTTGGCATATTATATATATTACTATTATGCATGGATGAAAGATGTGTTTTTTGTTGGAAACATATCTGCCCAAATAGAAATGCGCACTACACAACACAGTTATGTTGTTCCAAATTGTATTAGTAGTTAAAGAATATGATGATTGAAAATTTTTATTTCATAGTAAATCATTTACCATGTCGTCTTATAAGCTCTGCTTAATTTTATTTTCAATACTGTTGATGTCATTTTTTTTAAAAGATCAACCGAGATAACTAATAAAATTTTTATTTTTTTAGAAAAACAATGTTAGTCATGATATTTTATTCATTATAATTCTATAGCAGCTCAAGTATTTATAGTCTTTAAAGCACTTCAATGTCGTGCCCATATAATGTACGTTAGTCAACTTTTATCTCTTGAAACCTTTGGATTCTTTAAATGGACGTAACTTTTTCAATTGAATTCTCCATTTATTTGAGCATTCAATGGTTTAAATTTAATATCCATGAATTCATCTTTATATCCGAATACAAGCATGTCATTGTGTAGTCTTACATTTGTAAGATAATATAGTCTCTTATGTTGTTGTAAGACCCACATAATCTTGGATATGACACTTCTAATACATTTTCAAGGATACCAACAACTCATGATGATCTCATCATTTTACATTTATGTTACTTTTAAAGAAACAAATATACAAGATCTAAATTTTGTGTTAAATTATTTCATAAAATATTGTCTTCCTTAGCATTTACATCTTTCATCCTCGCATCAAAGGTGTAGCATACGGATTGTACGTAAATATTTATATATCATTGCTTTTGTCAGAGACTCAGACATATGCTTTGTTATGTTTTTACTTGCCTAAAACTAATAATTTTCTCTTTAGATAATTATTTGATAAACTTATTTTAGTCTACAGAAACTTTACATAATTGTATATGCTAGCTCATATAGTTTCAGTTGTTGTAAAGGACCTTAACATGATCAACCATTGCTTTCCATTAACTAATGTCATTGAATCGTTGAACATCATTCAAGTATTTTTCGTTAATTAGTTTTTGTCATGTGTTACATGAATTATGCTCACTCCATTGGACACTAGTCTATTTTTTTCATATTGATAATTACTCCACAAGTATATTTTTGGAGATTTAATCAAAATAAACTAGTTGTACACTGTTTCATTTATACTAATATACAAACTTACTTCAATTTTTGAAGAGTAATCATTAGAAATATTTTAAATGTTTAGGAAATAAGAGACATGTTAACAGTGACAATAATAAAAATTATCTTCGTACTTTTACTTTTAACATGATATTTATGATATATCTTTAAGCCAGAAGCATTAAAGATTGTGACTTGATTAGAAAAGGAGCAAATATGCTAAGGGAGAAGGTACATAAAATAAAAGTTCTTTGCTCTATCTTTCTGAATGTGTTGTTTTGTAAATCTTATTTTCTAAAGTCTTGGATACTAATGATTATTTAGTGAGAATAATGGAACTACTTAAAATGATATACAAAATCATATTTCTTTTGAAGTGTTATTACTAAGACAAAAATCAAGAAGACAACGTGCTCCGATCAATTGAAAAAGTGATTTTTATATGTACAACCTACATTTTGTAATCATTCTTTATTTCTAAATTTAATTGGAGAAATATATTATTGAAATATGAGCCAATGTTATTGGTTTATATATATAGTTCTATATATTGTTGTACTAAAGTGATATTCTTCGCATGTTAGTTTTGCATGTTTGAATCTTATTGATTATATTATCATGATATTAGAATTTCTAATCAGACAAAGAAATCATAATATTGTTCTGTCACAATACTTAGAATATGTTAGGCAAACATTGGTTTGCATATAATCCGTCACATTATAATTCCTTTGACACATTCAAACAATTTAGTCAAAAGAAAATAGTTTAGTGATATTGTAAATTCCTATTTAAATCTAAAATTTTAAAAAGTTGAGATTATTTTGTGTACAAGCCGAAAGGGTCCTTCTGTGAACCAGACGTAAATAGCTCTAAGCGACACGGTATTTAATCGTCCCCCTGTGGACCTCCACTAGCTGGGAACCGGCCCCTACAGCTAACCCAAGTTGTTCAAAACTTGAGAAATTAAAGATTTGATAAGGTCAATTAGCAAACTCACTTAAACTATTATTCTAGACTGTCATTTTTTGCAATATGGCTAGTAAAGATAAATCTTTAGAGCCAAGGCTGAAAGTTACTGTATCTTACTTTAAGGGGTGACGGAGTTAGATGAGTTTTGGCTTACTATTCTAGGACTTACATCAGTAATTAGAGAAATCACATGAGTCTGATGTCACTAAGTCTGATTTCTAAATCAGTCAAACTAGTCATTCTATTCTATATAGTAATAGAAAGAATATTTTAAGGATATTCTAGACTGTAAATTGTATCATATTAGATACTCTTAATTCAGATATTGTCATTTAAATACAAACTGGATAACTGACTCATATGACATCTAATCCATTTATGGATATATATTTTTACTCTATGACGAGTTGGCATCTCTTGAAGTTTATGTAACAAACCTATCATATCTAAGAATATTATATACTCTGAAATATTATCTTCAGTCACATCTTGTACTGAAACTATATGATTCAGACATTTTATACTTTATATGATTTACATATTTCTGTACCTGTAATTTGATTTAAAATTATGCTAAAAGCATGATCTTGTGAATTCTAAGATGAACAGGTACATGCAACTGCGTTTTAAGACATTAAAAGAGCCTAAAAGGAAAAATTGTGGTTCTTGACTATAAAGTCATAAAAAAGAATTTTACAGATCTCTTGACGAAAAGTCTGTTAACTCTTGGCGAAGAGTTTGTCTAGAAAATTGATCCTAGAATCATCGAGGGGGATAGAATTAAGCCCATAGTTTAGTCACCAGCAGTGGCAACCCAACCGAGTCTGACTGGAGATCCCAAGAAACCGGTTCAATGGGTAGAAATAAGCTGGACTAGGTGACTATTATGGAACACTGACCCTGAGATTAAATTCTTCTAAAATAAAAAGCCTAAGTGCCTGTACATGTGTACATTGATACCCCATCCCCTATGGTAACAGTGTTCCTTGTGTGATATGGATAGCGTGAGTTTAAACTCTTAATAAGTCCAAGCATGATATGCAGGGTTGATTTCTATCACCAACCCTTGAGAACTAACCTATATGAGAGGTCGTGAAGGTCGCGACTATAGGACAGGGTGATCCTAGACAACTCTTATGAATGTGAAAAAGTGCGCATGACAAACCAAACGCGCCACCCGATAGACCCAAGTACCTCTAGCGTACTATGTGTGCTATTGTCTGAATCTGGTTTAAGAAGACTGATTCAAGGCGTAGTCCATCAGGCTCTTCTTCAAATAAAGACAATAGTCACTATGTGAGATTCAAGGTTGTAGTCCATCTCATCTATGCATAGTATATAACTGCCCAGATTCTTCTTTACTCATTTTCTTCTATTACTTCGAATTTTTATTATTATTTTTCGGAACTTGATTTTTGGGGGGGGATTGTTGGATACAGCTGCTGCTGGTTAACGCAAAAAATTAACTCCCTCTTCAATGTCCGACCGTTTTCTTTTATCAAATCTTGAATGTTAGAAATTATTCCAACGGTCAATTAATGTCCAGCCCATTATTCTTCATCAATTTTCATTATACTTCTTTAATCCTTAGGTTATGTTTAGCTCTCTCTATATATTTTCATTGGTTGCTAGTCCAAGACAAGAAAGAAAAAAAGAAAAAAAAAAGAATTACATTATGCTATTTTCTTCTCCACTCAAAACACACAAAATTCTCTAAGAAAAATTTCTCCGAAATTCTTGTCTTACGAAAATTCTTTCCGTTCTTCGTATTCTCGCTCTGGACAGAGCTAAGTTAGCGTCAATCTCTCCGAGTTGTGTGCGACGACGGGATACCGGTAGAGCGGGAGTTTTACCGCTAGGAGTATCCTGAAAAGTCTGCACATAGATCCGGATTAACTCTTAGGACAGTGCTTTGTGTGCGACTTTTCCGGAGGCCGGTAACTTTAATTTTTTTTATTTTGTTTGCAGATTATTGGAGGAGGAGCAATATTTTCTAACACTAGCTAGCCCTATAAAAGAAGGAAAAGACATACATTATACAAGAATATGTTGGTGCTTTCTTTACATGGAGAGAGCTTGCTCTCAACATGCCTTGTAAATTTTAGTCCCACATCGGAAATGCATCATGAGTTATCTCAACATATATACTTGGGTGTGTTGTTGAGAGATGCACATGGGGTGGTGACCATAAGGAGGGAACCATGTGGGTGATTTTACAAGGAGGTAAGAACAAGGCTCCAAGGATTAAGCATTAATGCTTTTGTCATTCTCTTGGATTAATTCCATTTGGAGCTAAGCCCCAAAGGGGCTTAGCGACTCGGACTCGGACTCGGACTCGGGCTCATGGGCTCATGAGGCGTAATGTGGCGTTTTGTTGGCGCACTTTGTACTTAGCACGTCATGCGGCTCATGCGGTCCATGCGGTCCATGCGGCTTATGCGGTCCATGCGGTCTATGCGGCTCATGCGGCTTATGCGATCCATGCGGCCATTAGGCTCATGCGGCCAGGCTGCTGCTGCTGCCGTATGGATGGATCCGCTGACTGTACAGATTACAAATCAGTTATGAAAAGGCTGAATCAATGCGATTAAATCAGATCCTATCTTTGTGGGATTTGAATTAATTCAGATCCTATCTTTGTTAGATTTGAATTAATTTCGTGGAATTTGAATTAAATCTCGTTGCTATCTTTTGGGATTTGATTCAATCTTTCCATAACTGAAGAGGCGGCTAGGGTTTCCACCCTCTCTCTATAAATACTCTCTTCTGGCCTCCTTTGTGACGACTACGAAAATTACAAGTTAAAAAAAGGAGAAAGAGAGAGAGAGTTGCTGCCGCCATTGCAAGTCCACCCGAGGAGTCTGAACAGAGGTGACTTCGAGCGTTCCACAAGTTCTTCAACTTGCTGGTTCCTGGAAGCAGATCGTGTGGGGCGAATCTTGCTTTGAGCAACGGTGTTTTGACACCCCATCATTGTTCTTCTTCTCATCTCTCTCTAGTTTTATTGTAACTCGTTCTGTCCCAATTGCAACACGTTTGCAAGGAAGAACGAGAGATCTTCTCTTCTCTTTTTTCCTCCTTTAGATTGTAATTTGGCTATTTGATTTATTGTACCATTGTAGATCTTGAGTTTGATCACTGCAAAGTTTTTGTGTGACATCTCATATCTCGATTGCATTTGTTTTTCATCTTTGATCAAGCTCCGGGACTAACAATCTCAAAGCAAGATCCGTGTAGATGGAAAACATTAATGCTTCGCTCCTCCAATCGGACTTCTGCAAGTTGGAAAAGTTCGATGGAGAGCACTATCAAGTCTGGAAGAGAAAGGTGTACCTAACTCTTCAACTAAAAGACGTTGATCATGTTCTGTTGGAGGAAGAACCCTCTGTTCCAGACACTGGATCTACTGCCGCAATCAACGCGGCTACCAAACTCCAAGCCAAGTGGAGAAGGGAAAATAGCATCTGCAGGCTTCTCATCCTGAATGCTATGGAGGACTCTCTGGCAGAATCCTACTCAAAGAAGGAACTTGCCAGAGACATATGGGAGTCTGTGGAAAATCTGTATGAAGAAGACAAGAACAGGAGCAAAATGTTTGTGGTTGAAAAATATCACAAATTGCTCTTTGAGGACGAAAAGTCCATGCTGCCACAGGTGAAGGAATTTCTGAAGCTGCGTCAGAAACTGGAAGACGAAGAGATACCCCTTTCCGACAAGTTTGTCGTCGGAGGGATCGTCTCAAAACTTCCTGCTGGATGGAGTACCTTCTATGCAAGGATGCACAGAAAGAAGCTAGACATTAGCTTGGGAGATCTACTTCAAGAGATCCATGTTGAGGACGAGATGCATTCCCAACAGAAGGTGGATACTCTGTCCAAACAGTTGGCTAAAGCCAATCTTGTGCAGACGAGAGATTCCAAGGGGAAGCAGGCGGCTTCTCATCCTAAGAAGAAGGACTTCGCTAATCTAAAAGTGAAGGGTCCTTCTTTCAAGCAACAGAAGACTAAGTCCCACGTGACTTGTTACAATTGTGGCAAGAAAGGCCACTACAAGAGTGAATGCAGATCTAAGCCTAAACCATCAGAGAAAGGTGAGCCTAATAAGGTTTCATTGGTTTCTAACGTTGTTGCTATGATCGGACAGGTCACAACTGTGTGGGTTGAATCTGACTGGTGGATAGACACTGGAGCGACTTGTCATGTCTGTTCAGGCAAGGAATGGTTCGTCACGTACCAGCCGATATCTGAGAAGGTTGTCATGGCGAACCAGGCCCAAGCTGAAGTTCTGGGGATCGGGACCGTGGAACTGAAACTCACTTCTGGGAACACTCTGACGCTTCAAGGTGTGAAGCATGTTCCGGCGATTGCCAAGAACCTGATCTCTGGGAGCATGCTCTGCAACACAGGCTTGAGGATGAACATCAATGCTGGTCAGATGGTGATGTCCAAGAAAGGAACATACTTCGGGAAGGCTTATCAAACCGAAGGCATGTTTAAAATTCAGCTTGTTAACCAGTTTGAAGACATTAATGCAGTTGCATTTTCTGATTATTCTCTTGAGTTGTGGCATAATAGACTAGGACATGTTCATTGTAAAAGAATTAACAAAATGTCTAGTCTAGGACTTATCTCCAAATGTGGGGGTAAGGTGGTGAAGTGTGAGGTGTGTGCTCAGACGAAGATCACAAGGAAACCCTTTCATCGGGTCAATCGAAGCACAGATCTTCTGGAGTTGGTGCACTCCGATATCTGTGACTTCAAACATTTCTCCACGAAGATCGGGATGAAGTATTTCATAACCTTCATCGAAGACTTCTCAAAATACGCGTTCGTCTACTTGCTCAAGTCTAAAGACGAAGCCTTCGAGAAGTTCAGAGAGTTCAGGGCCGAAGCTGAACGGCAGACTGGACAACAACTCAAGAGGTTAAGGAGTGATCGAGGTGGGAAGTACAGGTCTCATGAATTCGCATCGTTCTGCAGAGAACATGGAATCATATGCGAGACTACTGCTCCATATTCTCCTCAATCTAACGGAGTAGCGGAGAGGAAGAACAGAACGTTGACAGAAATGATGAACTCTATGCTGCTAACCGCGGGTCTTCCTAAATGCTACTGGGGAAAAGCTGTATTGACGGCCACTTTTATTCTAAATAGAGTGCCACATGCAACTTCGGACGTAACTCCTCATGAACTCTGGTTCAAAGTCAGACCTAACTTGAATGTCATTCGAGTGTGGGGGTGTCTGGCGTATGTGAAACTCCCAGATCTGAAGATTCATAAACTAGGGACAAGGACTACGAAGGCGATCTTCTTGGGGTATGCCGAGAAGAGTGATGCTCGGAGATTTCTTGATATTGAGTCAAATTATATCATCGAATCTCGCGATGCTGAATACTTTGAAGACAAGTTTGCAAAAGACAAAAACATTGTTCTTTCAGACATTCCGGAAAATGATGGAGGTGCAAATGAGACTGAAATTTTATATGAGCCAGTAGTCCAAGAAGAAGCTGTTGTTGAGGAAACAACTCCTGTACCAGAACTCGCAGAGCCGTCAGCTAAGCGAGCGAGGAGACCGAAAGACTTCGGAGATGACTTTGTCATCTATCATGTGGAAGCAGATCCGCTTACCTATGATGAGGCGATGAAGACCAGAGATGCTATCTTCTGGAAGAAGGCAGTGAATGACGAGTTTGACTCTATCACCTCCAATAACACATGGGTGTTGGTAGATCTACCTGAAGGAGAAAAGCCCATCGGATGTAAATGGATCTTCAAGAAGAAGATGAAGGCAGATGGTACTATTGACAAGTTCAAGGCCAGGCTGGTAGCCAAGGAATTTTCTCAGAAACAGGGGATAGACTACTTTGACACGTACGCTCCAGTAGCCCGGATGACCACCATCAGGATGTTAATCGCTCTAGCAGCTATACATAAGTTGGTGATACATCAGATGGATATAAAGACCGCATTCCTGAATGGGGAGCTGACCGAAGAGATTTACATGCAACAGCCAGATGGATTTGTCGTCAAAGGTCTTGAAGACAAAGTCTGCAAGTTGGTGAAATCATTGTATGGTTTGAAGCAAGCTCCCAAGATGTGGCATGAGAAGTTTGACAAAGTTATTAAGTCAAACGGCTACAGAGTCAGCGAGACGGACAAATGTGTTTACACAAAGTTTGCTGATGGAAGAGGAGTCATCGTTTGTCTGTACGTGGAAGATATGCTAATCCTAGGTACGGATATAGGCTGTGTCACAGAGACAAAGAAGTTCCTCTCAACCAAGTTCAGTATGAAGGACTTGGGGGATGCAGATGTCATCTTGGGCATAAAGATCATCCGGACAGACACTGGAGTAGCGCTGTCACAATCTCACTACATTGAGAAGATGCTCACACGCTATGGGTATAAGGATCTTCCAGGGATCGTTACGCCATACAGGTGTGATCAGAAGCTGAAGCCAAATTCAAGAAAAAGCGTCAGGCAGCTGGAGTATTCTAGCGTTATCGGAAGTTTGATGTACGCAACCACTGCCACAAGGCCTGACATAGCTTTCGCCGTGGGAATGCTGAGTCGGTTCACCAGCAACCCAGGGGTCGAGCACTGGAAAGCTGTGAAGCGGGTGATGAGATATCTCAAGAAAACTCAGATATATGCACTGCACTACAACGGGTATCCGACAGTAGTGGAAGGCTTCAGTGATGCTAGCTGGTGTTCAGAGGTGGAAAGCGAGAGATCCACAGGTGGATATGTCTTTTCCTTGGGTGGAGCTGCTATATCGTGGAAGTCGAAGAAGCAGACTATACTCTCTCGTTCCTCCATGGAATCTGAATTCTATGCACTTGAAACTGCAGCAGATGAAGCAGAATGGCTTCGGGAGCTCATGTATGATCTTCCAGTGGTTGGGGCTCAGATACCGGCGATACCGATATACTGTGACAACCAGGCGACTGCGGCGGTGGTATCAAATGACCTCTTCAACGGGAAGAAGAGGACTGTGCGGTTGAAGCACAGGGCAGTACACGATCTTATCAAAAGAGGTGTAATTGCAGTGGTTGATGTTCGGAGTCAGGAGAACCTGGCAGATCCGTTCACAAAGGGCCTCAAGCGCCAGTTGGTCGATGACACAGCTTGTAAAATGGGCTTGAAGGCATTCTGATAGTGTGTCTTTGTAATCCTACCATAAAGTTTTATGCTATTAGTTCAAAGAGAAATCTACTAGGCATCTAACTTTTGGTTCAAAGGAGGATCACTGACTGGAAAACTATCAGGTAACAGTGGGTACTTGTTCTCTGGAACATGGAAGGGATACGGACCCATAACCACTGTTGTCTACTATGTATTTTTCTGCGGAAAAAACAGATCCTGTGGAAGGTTGGCTTAAACGCCTTAATGAGTTCTCAGGCAGAGTGAATGCCTGGTGTGCTTTACAGGAAGCACGGTAGAGCAGCACTACAAGGAGTGAAACTCCATGCTACAGTGGGGTGACTCCACCATGAGGTTCCCAGGTAGGGGTAATGCATCGACTTTGCAAGCCAAGTCACAGCGACGTAGCACCGCAAATAGGCAGGTAGCCTAATGCTGTATGACGTAATTAAAGAGTTATAGACAGCACTACAAAGGGGAGGATGGCCCCATGTTACAGTGGCACGACACCACGATGAGGTACCCAGGTAGGGGTAAAGCCTCGGTATTGCAAGCCATGTCGTTGCGGCGTAACACCGCAAGGAAGCCTTAGGCTTCATGCTGGGTAGTTTGGCACTACAAAGAGGCTTGTGACCTCATGCTACAGTAGTATGACACTACGATGAGGTTCCCAGGTAGGGGTAATGCCTCGGCTTCAGGCCATGTCATAGCGGCGTAGCACCGCAAGGAAGCGCAAGGCTTCATGCCATATCTCTTTAATAAAGAACTCACCTATAGTGTATGGAAAGAGATATCAGGCCGTCTCTTGAGGGTAAACTTGTAGACGCCCAAAATTATACACTGAAACCAGGCTGGCACAGGGCCTTTAATGTACAGCCAGAAGCACACGTAACTACAGTTTGTGAGTGGGAAGAATTACAATTGTGGTGCAGAATTCAAGGCGTAGTCCATTCTTGTATCACATTGTTATTTAACCCATGCGGGAAGATTCAAGTCGTCAGCGACATCTATCCTAATGCAAAATGGACAGTTACTGTGAGGAACGGTCAACCCTGGACACATATATATATGTTGTGATATGTGGGGGATTGTTGGTGCTTTCTTTACATGGAGAGAGCTTGCTCTCAACATGCCTTGTAAATTTTAGTCCCACATCGGAAATGCATCATGAGTTATCTCAACATATATACTTGGGTGTGTTGTTGAGAGATGCACATGGGGTGGTGACCCTAAGGAGGGAACCATGTGGGTGATTTTACAAGGAGGTAAGAACAAGGCTCCAAGGATTAAGCATTAATGCTTTTGTCATTCTCTTAGATTAATTCCATTTGGAGCTAAGCCCCAAAGGGGCTTAGCGACTCGGACTCGGACTCGGACTCGGGCTCATGGGCTCATGAGGCGTAATGTGGTATTTTGTTGGCGCACTTTGCACTTAGCACGTCAACAGTCATGCGGTCCATGCGGCTCATGCGGTCCATGCGGCTCATGCGGTCCATGCGGCCATTAGGCTCATGCGGCCAGGCTGCTGCTGCTGCCGCATGGAGGGATCCGCTGACTGTGCAGATTACAAATCAGTTATGAAAAGGCTGAATCAATGCGATTAAATCAGATCCTATCTTTGTGGAATTTGAATTAATTCAGGTCCTATCTTTGTGGGATTTGAATTAATTTCGTGGAATTTGAATTAAATCTCGTTGCTATCTTTTGGGATTTGATTCAATCTTTCCATAACTGAAGAGGCGGCTAGGGTTTCCACCCTCTCTCTATAAATACTCTCTTCTGGCCTCCTTTGTGACGACTACGAAAATTACAAGTTAAAAAAAGGAGAAAGAGAGAGAGAGTTGCTGCCGCCATTGCAAGTCCATCCGAGGAGTCTGAACAGAGGTGACTTCGAGCGTTCCACAAGTTCTTCAACTTGCTGGTTCCTGGAAGCAGATCGTGTGGGACGAATCTTGCTTTGAGCAACGGTGTTTTGACACCCCAGCATTGTTTTTCTTCTCATCTCTCTCTAGTTTTATTGTAACTCGTTCTGTCCCAATTGCAACACGTTTGCAAGGAAGAACGAGAGATCTTCTCTTCTCTTTTTTTCTCCTTCAGATTGTAATTTGGCTATTTGATTTATTGTACCATCGTAGATCTTGAGTTTGATCACTGCAAAATTTTTGTATGATATCTTAGATCTCGATTACATTTATTTTTCATCTTTGATCAAGTCCCGGGACTAACAGAATTAACCATCCGACACAACCTCTGTGCAAGCAATCAGCAAGAAAGCAATGAACAAAAAGAATGGAGATCCCTGCAACACATTCAGTAAAAAAAAAAACCGTCCTTTGTGCCCATGCCCACATATTGAAGAGGCCTAAAGCTCCCTAAAGATTATGGTGCAGTGTAGGTTTATGCTAGCATTCAGAGAGAGAGAGAGAGAGAGAGAGAGAGAGTCCTCTAGTCCCAATAAAGTTTGAAGAAAATTTAGTGATCCTTCCCTTTTGGCTGATGAAAGACTCGCTATGTTTACTACTTTTGCTTTAATGGTTGGCCATGACTAGGCAGCCAGCCTACCTATATCAAAGATGTAATTTGGGAAGGGAAAAAAATGGGAGGAAGAAAAAAGTTGAGAGAAAAGTGAGAGGAAAATTAAAAGTCATGGTGTTTGGAAAGGAGAAGGAAAAATGAGGAAGAAAAAATTGAAGAAAAAAAGTAGGTGGGTCCCACTAAAAAATTTTCCTCCCAAAAATGGGAGGAAAATGGAGAAAGATGAGAGAAATTTGAGTGAATTTACTCCATCACCATCATAAAGGTAATAATAAATTATCATTTGAGAATACCAATGACTAAATAGTAATTGTATCTCTATCCCTAAACAAATAAAAAATTATTTTTAAACTTTTCCTTCCCCTACTTTTTGTTCATCCAAATAAAAGAATGAAAAATTAACTTTACCTTCATTTTACGCTCCTTCATTTTTTTTTCCTCAAATTTTTCTTTCTCTCCCTACAAAAGTTTCTAAACACAGCTTAACAAAAAAGGAGGATAGACTCGGAGAGAGAGAGAGAGAGAGAGAGAGAGAGAGAGAGTTCCCATTTCGCCCGTCAGGCCGGGAAGAATCCAATCAGTAGCCTCCTTTCCCTGCAATGGCAAGGTTAGGACAGCAGCAACTTTAGGGATGATCCAACTATAAATGTAAGCATTGTGTGACTTATTTTTGGAGAAGTCAATGAACATATATGTAGATCCCACTCCTCTCAGCACTAGCTAGATCTCCTCTACATGATCAATATCATTTCCCTAGCTAGTCATGAGGATTAATATATATTATGGGGTGGGGATCGATCATGCCTGCACTTAATTCCTTGTGGATATATCATCAATGTTGGGGGGAAGGACGGAACCAGAAACTCGAGCTGGATTAGGTTGGATTGGCTCCCAGTCCTCTATTTAGGTCCGCCCTTGGTTGAGGGCTAGGGCATGCTTTGCAAAGTCAGTCTTCTGCTGAATTTATTAGTATTAATAATAAAAGGTAAGTACCATTGTGAAACAGGCCCGGCCGGTCAGGCTCACCTTTCTGGCCCAATGTCCTTTATGCCGACGTGAAATATGAGGTGGCCGGTCTGAAATACGATTAACATAGTGGGTACTCACCTAAACCAAAAAATTCTTAAGAAGATCCCAACGTCCTTTTGACATCAATTCTAAGATCGCAGCTCCCAATGCCAACCTTGTACACCACTTGAAGTTGGGTATTTTGAAGTTTTATGTAATCTTAGGGGTACACTTAGCTAGTATTTGAATTCTAGTGAATGTACTTGAGTGACCCCACTAGCAATTGTTTATTAATATTTTATAAATTTTATACTAGTTTATATTTTTTTAGTTTATATATATATATATATATATATATATATATATATATATATATATTCTTTAGAAATCAAAATCCGTGGACTAAAACCATCCAGCTGTTTCCGTTGGGACTCGATCTTGAGACCTCCCTCCAACATACCAAGGATCTTACTACTAGACCGCGTGTCATATAAATTTATTTATTTGTTTTTTTTTGTTTATATATATATATATATATATATATATATATATATATATATATATATATATATATATATATGGTGATTAAAATATATATATATATATATATATATATATATATATATTTTAATCACCATATATATATATATATATATATATATATATATATATATATATATATATATATATATATATATATATATATATATATATATATATATGTGGTGATTATATTGATTTTTTAAAATGGGTTCAGGACTTGAGTGTCTCACAACCTACATACAACTGTCACTCAACTCCATTTTACTGGAGAAATGACAAAATTATGTACATAATACTCATATGTCGTACTTGAATCCTTGGTGATTTGCATGAGAAGAAGCCACTTATCGTTAGCTTTTGTTAGCTGGGCCTCACTGATAGATCGATAACCCAGGGCCAGCCCTAAACTAATGGGGGCCCGAGGCTAAACTTCCAAAATGGACTCCCCTTACATAATGAAAAAAAAAAAAATTGTTATAGTCAAATTTTGAACCAAGGACCCCCTAAATATAAGTCTATCATTACAACCACTACACCACCAATATTTTTTGTTAAAAAGGCACATGATACATACTAGTTCTATTGTAGATAGTTTCATGTTGGTGCCCCCTTTCGTCAGGGGTTCCTGGATCGTTGTCCGGCCTGTCCTGGGCCAGGGCCGCCCTTGGATCGATCCACATCATCATCGAATTCCCATGACCAGCACATACCCGATCCTTGACCTTTAGAAGTAGGTTGATAACAAACCCTTGGAGGGAACTCCTCCTATCTTTCTCCTCCTAGTGCTCTCCATGGCTGTAAGATGTCTCTAAACCCCTACTGGTTAGTGGCAATATCTGCACTCCTTCCCCTGTGGCCGGGGGAGGGTGGCGCGCAAAGAAGAATATAGAACTCTAGTAACCATCTCCTCGTGGCCTAAATTAGACAAATGAACCAATTGGATGGTGTCAATATATAGTCATTACTATATAGGATAACTGGTCCCGGCCGGGAGTACCAGATGTTGTCCTAAACTCTAGTAACCATCTTCTCATGGCCTAAATTAGACAAATGAACCAATTGGACGGTGTCAATATATTGTCATTCCTGTATGTATGACAACATTTTTTTTTTCTAGAGTTATAATAGGGTTGGAGATACTCTAAGGAGGGTCGGCCCTGGCTTTCTTTAGGAAAAACAAATACAATAACTCAAGTATAATTAGATTTTGAGTTCTTGGACCAAACCTAGTTATGTTAATCAAGTACTTGTACCCAGCCCCTGGGTTACCCAGGACCAGCTCAGAGGTAAGTTGGACAAGAGTTCGGGTTTGGATAACCTTCCTGCTTAGGGCAACCTCAGATTCAGCGTGATTCCAATAGAGATCTGGTTACAATAAGAATCAAGGGACAACCAAAACTAATTTCTAATAGGACAATCCAACCCCTGGACCGACGCTGCTTGGATCCGAGAACTTATAAACTCCCAATATACCTTTCAATATATCCAGAATCCACCCACCTCCTCTTCCTTTCGAGAAATTATTTCTCTCGCCTCCCCCATAAAAGGCTTGTGTGTCACTCTCCAACACCCACTCTTCCTTCCTATTTATACAGAGTTTTGGTGCAGTAGTCTTTCCAGCTCTCTTACAGCAAACAAAGCAGCATTACTCTTTCCTCTCCTCCTCCACCACCACATCTCCCTCCCCCATCCATCACTACTCACTTTGAGATCTCTCTGAGCCATGGCTGACCCTTACAGTACCACCTCCTTCAACGGGTTTCTCAACCACCACTACACTAACAACATCTACAACTTCCTCTCCAACGACAGGCATAGGCCACCTCCACTACTTGTTACTTCCTCCAACAACAACTACAATTACAGTTTCTACAACTACGGCTCTTACAGCTTCCCAGCATCACCTTCTTCTCCTACTCCTCCAAGAGAGGCCCTCCCCCTCCTAAGCTCAAGCCCATCAAGACACAAGGAGGAGGAGGGGCGCACTACTCATGAAGGAATTAGCACTAGTGCTGTTGTTGATGATGATGATCATGTTGAGTCCGTGACAGTTGCTCTTCACATAGGCCTTCCAAGACCTTCTAGTAGCAGTACGAGCACTAGTATAGCAGCTGTTGCTGAAGGTCAAGTCATAATGGTTGATGATGTTGTTGAGGATGATGATGTTAAAGTGGCAATGGGGTTGCCATTGCTAGGAAGGGTGAACAGTACTAGCAAGCAGGTAGGGGGACAGTACTGGATCCCAACCCCATCCCAGATTCTCATTGGCCCAACCCAGTTCTCCTGCCCACTCTGCTTCAAGACCTTCAACAGATACAACAACATGCAGGTGCATACCCTATTTTTTTTTTTCTCCTTTTTTCCTTTCAAAAATGCGCCGCTCACAGTACTTGCGTATTCGCGGAGCCACCTACCGCCTCCCAATCCATCCTCCAACCCTTACTCCTGCTCCGCCGTCGTGCACCCCTCCTCCAACCCTCCCTCTGGGAAATAGTACTGAAAAGTGTATATATATATATATATATATATATATATATATATATAGTATATATATATATATATATATATATATATAGCAGCTTCTTTAATAATTATTTTTCTCCTTTCCTAGTCCAGTTCAATTAATTTGTTCTCTAGTACCCCTCTTTCTTTCAGTGTGTGTTAACTCCTCTCTCTCTCTCTCTCTCTCTCTCTCTCTCTGTAGTACCGATACTTGTTTCAACATTCTTTCATGCTTCTTCATTCATCACCATGACAATAGTGTAATCCTGTCATGAGTCAATTTTTCTACAACTTTTGGTTGGGTTTGGATTTGGCATCCTTGACATTAGTGTACTCCTCTAACCCTAATGTTCTAAACTAGTCCTCTTACTCAATTCTACGGAAAAGAGTATGTATGATCATGATCCATACGTACTTGATGTCCCATGTTCTTAGCTGAGTCAGTGTAGACCAATTGTGATGAAACCCTAATAACGCAATTTACTTCTTCATAGAATTCCGTCAATATGTCTAAACGTAGTACAATATATGGATATGAGGAACCATGCTTTTGTTTAATGTCTATTAATAGATAAATAAGTTTAATTCAAGAGATGATGGTTCCATTTGGTACAATATTGATGCCATGACTATTATATGGTAAAATTAGGCTACTGTCTTCTTGTACTCTTGATTGCTTTGTATTATCTATCAGATGCATATGTGGGGACATGGATCACAGTACAGGAGAGGTCCAGAATCCCTGCGGGGCATCCAGCCAACCGCGATGCTCCGGCTTCCGTGCTACTGCTGCTCCCCCGGTTGCCGCAACAACATCGACCACCCGAGGGCGAGGCCGCTCAAGGACTTCCGGACGCTGCAGACCCACTACAGGAGGAAGCACGGGATCAAGCCCTTCATGTGCAGGAAATGCAGCAAGGCGTTCGCGGTGAGAGGGGACTGGAGGACCCACGAGAAGAACTGCGGGAAGCTGTGGTACTGCGTCTGCGGCTCGGACTTCAAGCACAAGAGGTCACTCAAGGACCACATAAAGGCCTTTGGGGAGGGCCACGTTGCGTACGGCACCGACTGCTTCGAGGTGGACGACGAGCCCTCGTCCAAGATCGAGCAAGGTTGCGATGCATCACAGTCAGGAGGAGATTGAATGAATTAGCATACAAAAAAAAATCCTAATTAATAAGAAAATAAATTAAGAATTGAAGCATCTATTGTAAAGTGAATTTGGTTTATAGAAAAATTAGCCTCTGAAACTATGCTTGTTCAAGTACATGTAAGGGTTAGAGCATGTTATATAAACTCCTTATCAGATTGAATTGAAGAACGTCCCTTCTATCTAAGCAACATGCATGTTGTACTGACATCTCTCTCTACGTCAACAATAACAAATATAGAGGAACGCAATAGCTGTTATTGCCGGGAACGCCTGGGCACGCTTTTCGATGGAAAATACAGAAACTGAAACAGTAGTAAAGACAACGTTTCAAATGCAAATCCTTAAAGAAGGTTTTGCAACAGCGATCCAGAAGGATTCTGCAAATTACGAGATCTAAAAAGACATCGTAATACACGAATAATCTAAAGAAATTTTCGTGATTGTAGCAAACTGGTAGTAGTGCCTTCTAAAAAGAAGATACTGACAGAACTGCTAAAGGCAACAGAAGGATGACAGGCGAGAGATGGAAATGCTGGGGTGAATTATCACCGTTGCTCAAAGCTTTATTCGCCCTCTGCGAACAGCTTCCAGGAACCAGCAAGGTTGACGAAAAACCTTGGAACACTCCTGCTCTTCTGACTCCTCGGAAGACGGCGAACTCCTCTGGCAATGGCTCTACTCTTCTCTCTCTGTTTGAAGTAACAGAACCCACGCGTACTAAAAAGTACTAGTGTTTGTGTTAAAGAACACGCTCACTACTCTGTTGTGTTAAAGAACACTTAGAGTTTTTCTTCATAGAATTCTGATTACTTCTACACTCAGAGAGAGGAGAGAACCTGCATATATAGCCCACGGGGCGGTTGCCAAGCAGTTACCTGAACTTCAGGGTAGTGGCAGAACCACTCCTGAACGTGCAGCAACTGCTGCAACCGTTCCCGCTCTAATATGCAGCTAGCCATACGCACTCTACGCAGTCTACGCACACTGCGTACGCTGCGCACGCTGGGCGTACTGGGCCAGCGTAACTGGGCTCGCGTAACGGGCCGCGCAAGTGGCTCGCGCAACGAGCGCAACTTAAGCGCACTAGCGACGATGCTGACGTGCTAAGTGCAAAGTGCGCCAACAAAAACGCCACATTACGCCTCATGAGCCCTTGAGCCCAAGTCTGAGTCCGAGTCCGAGTCGCTAAGCTCCTACGGAGCTTAGCTCCATGGAAATAAATTTCCAAGAGCAAAAAGCTTATAGCTTCTTAATTGTTGATTAAACCTTTATACCATTAATAATTAATCCCACATGGCACACACCCATGTGCACTACATGTGCATCTCAATAAAGAGAAAAGACTCATATATATGGAGATGCACATTCCTTTCTAGCCGATGTGGGACTAAAAACCAAAACAAAAGGCTACAAACCCAACAATAGCAGCCCTCGTCCCTCGACCAGGTACGGTCTCAGAATTTTCTTCAATTGACACCTTCTTTAGAAATACCGGCAGAGTAAACCTAAATTCATTCTTGTGTGTTCTCTCTTGGTGGTTGTGAAATTGAGTAGCTAGGTCTTGCATCCTTAACCTAGTTTTATCAGTAGTGATTTCTCTTCGATCTAGTATTTTTCCGTGGTCCTTTTCCAGTTCATTATGCTGTTTTATGTGCTTGATATTATTATTTGGACCTTTGTATTTTCCCTCTGCATTGTCAGATCCATAGGCGTACCCACATACAAGGCTGGGGTGGGCTAAAAAATTTTGCTTTTTTTTTTTTGAAATCTTTTCATGTGAATTAGTCTACACTTAGCCTACCCCCGTCCACTCCAGCCCACCCAAACTCAATTTTCTGGTTCCGTCCTTGGTCAGATCTGTTGGTATCATGCAAGGTATGGTTTCATTACAAGCATGACCTTTACTTTCTTTCTTTTGTGAGATACGTCCGGTAACTAATGACCGTTCTTGTCCTAGGCTACTAAAGTACCAAGACCTCCAGTAATTTTTATTTTGTCTGAACTGAAATACGGAATCCACGTCCACTCCTCCATTACTTACTAGTGTTACCAACAAACAATATCCCCTTAGTGTTACCAACAAACAATATCCCCTTCGTAAGCATGATCATTCATCTCTATAAGGTAGTCAATATTTTGCACTCTCCAACAATGTTGGTATAAAAGCTTAGTCCAGTGATACCAAAAAAGAAGTATGGAGCCTCGGTTGAAGGTCCAAAGATGGACAATCGGAACTAAGATTACATCAAAGCTATACGATAGTTCGAAGTACTACAGAAAACAGTACTCCAGATTGTGGCAGAGAAGAGTTAAAGATATCTTGGTACAAAGGTTAGAGTCCTATTAGGAAAGTCCCAAAGGCTCAAAGTCAATGAAGGTGAAGAGGGGCAAGAGATGGAGATGAATAGTACTAGTTTCATCAGCAAATGTTTCAACACGACATACAAATTAGAAGAATCAAACTCTCGAGAATAGAAAAATTGTTTTGCTTGTGATGCTCAAAAGAACTAAAAAAAAAAATTTGTTAATGCAAAACCATCTTCAAACTTAACACTGCGATCAATATTAGCCCAATCACATTTAAAAATGGCAACTTGAAGGTGTGGCAATCCAACACAAGAATCAAAAGTTAGCTTCTTTTTGTGGCTTCTTTAGGTGTTGATCCTGGTGCTCTCATAAAGAATATGTCCTCAAATTCTTCATATCTTTCATCTTAAGAGGCTTCAACACAAAGTCCTCCACTCCGAATGTCACGTCCCAATTTCATATAACCAAAAAGTGTACTTATACAAGGCATGAATGTGCACACTAGATAAAGCATCTCAAGACAAGATTGTTGGAGCAAAAATAAGCATAAAATTTAATATACAATAGATTTAAACGATTATCTTCATTGATAATTTGCAACGAAATACAAAGGCTTTTCATGTCCAGTGAAATATGCTTACTTGTCGTATGACTCATGAAAATAATACATTGAACAATGTTCCATACATTATGTCTTTTATGACAATAAATATCATCCTCAAAAGGAAAACTTTAACTTGTTGAAGAGCTTTCACTACAAGAAAAAAAGCTTTTCTTGATGGCTTTTTCCCATCAAAAAAGGGTATATTGACGGTTGCGGATCCGTCAAGTAGGCCGGAGTCAAGAAAAGATCCCCCTTTTCTTGAGGATCGCTGGCAGGACTTTTCTTGACGGTTTTTGGCCGTCATATGATGTAGTTTTCTTGACCGTTTTCTAGCCGTCAAGATAGCAGTTTTTAGAAACCGTCAATATAGGTAAAAACTTTTCTTGACTCCGGCCTAGATGACGGTTATTAGCCGTCAAGAAAAGCCCTACTGCTGCAGGATTGTGTTAGTTGCTGACGTTTTATAACCGTCAAGAGAAGCTAAAGCCAAAATTCTATTTATAATTCTATATTATGAATCGAACACACACATAATGTCAATAATCCAGAAAATTTAATACATCAAATAACTATAAAATCCAATTTTTATATTAACAAATTGTATATTGTCTATACACAACAAACTTCCGACACACGTCCAACCATATAATTTTCATACATCTTAAACATCAAATACTGAAAATTATACAAAATAAACCAAAATAAGTAGCAAACTCGGCCGGAGCACATCCCTTCCATATTCACAGTACCTTCATTTCCATGTAGTTCCTAAGAGAACAAGAGCACAACATAACAAGTTAATGAGCTTGTTGACCAACAAAAAAAAAAAAGAAAACAATATCCTAAAGAAAATAAGAAGAGTCAAAAATTTTAGCTTAATTAGAAAGTCAAAAAACCCAGCAACATATGTACCAAACATTGAAAGCCAAGTGATATGGCAAAAATGACCAAATGTTTATTGCCAAAGCAAAATTATGCAAGTTTGCTTCCTCTTCTTGTTGTCGTGTCCCATACATTTCTTCTTATGCCAAAGGACACTAACATAACACTGATTTTTCTGGGAAAGATATATGTCCTGTGTTCTGTGTTCGCAGAGTACGTCTCGCAGCTTTATTGCTTCCTTATTTGCTTGAGCCCACCCCTGAAATCTTAACCATATTGATATGTGACCTGCCAGTCCACGGACAAGATAACATCCTCCTTTTTTGGTGTATCTATGCTTCACAACTCACTAATCTAGGAAGAACACAACTAGCAGTAGCCAAATAATAGAAGTCAAGTTACTAATGTTCCAGTGGGGACTACATTTAGGTGCAAGCCTGATAATGAGAGCCAATCTCAAAGGCTAACCAAGACTCGACGTGCCTTAGTTCATGCTCCAACAACACCCAACTTCTGTAGGTGGCTGGCTAATTGACACGCCACCATGGGCCAAAAACAAATATAACAGGACATCAACCTGCCCCATTCAACATTAAGCAAGATGCCAAGAACCAACACGCGCTCCAACCAAGTATGTGATTAAATAATTTAGCAAGCCGTCATAGTAAAAAGTCAAAAAAAAACATGATTCCAACAACATAGAAGCTATTGCAGTCCCTAATCCATTTTGCATTCAAGACATCATTATTGAGTTATCTTAATAATAATACATCATGATATAACTGATATCATAAGAAGAAGCAATTTCTTACATCACCAAGAAATAAAATAAACTATGAAAAATAAAAGGAGAATCCAAGATGATCAATAACATATACTTCTCATTCAAAACACCAGAAATTTAATAAATGGGCATCAAAGAATTAAACCAAAGACTATATAGCTAGCAATCAAAAACTCATTTGCATTCGTAACATCAGAAATTTCAGTCAGGGTCTTAATATTGCATCATAAAATCATTAACATATTAACAAATAAATAGTTTTTTATTAGAAAAATAAATAAATAAATGAATGAATCACTTCTTACGCACTGATAGTTCATTACTTGAATTTGTCGAAGAGCTGGAACCTGGCACTTGGTTTTTACTTTTTCTACCCCTGGAGAGACAATGAGAACACAATAAAAACTGCCGGAAAGTAGCAGGACCAAAGAATGAACAAAATTATGGTCATGGAACTTACAATGCTGCATAGTAAAGGAAAGCAAGTATTGTAAATGCAACAAAGCCTTATTGAAACACATTCTACCTGTAAAAGATAAAAAAAATGGGCCAAATTATCCATATTCTTGTGTCCTAATGTATTTCATAAGATATGCCTGACACAAGACTGACACGATTTATCTGAGCATCTCGGCTTCCTTCCACATCAATAATCAGAATATCTCACTTGTTGCAAAGCACAAAATTAAATTTATCGACAATTCTTTAGCAGACCTGAAGGCATTCATTCAACCAAAATTCAAGCAGACCTGTATGTAAGTACAATGTCAGTAAGGTTTAAGTTTGGATAATGTTTTCTTAGCTCCACGTAATTGGAATCATCAGACATATATAAATCACCAACTGGTCTTCATTAAATTAATCAAGATATAAAAATAAAATAAAAAAGTCAAAACCCACATAAATTTAGTCAAATTCTCGATAAACCAACAACAAATTGCTACTTGATACTCAAATAAGTAATCAGAATAACACCCCTCCCCCAATGATAGTCAAAGAAATTATTTTGAATCAAATTCCAACGAATATACCTAAACCCACATAAATTTAGTATAAAATATTGAAAACACAACAACACTATCATAGAAAGAGAAAGAAAAAAAATTCTGTTTGTATCAATTTCCTAGTAATTTAACCAGAACGAACGTATTTAGAAAAAAATAACGAAAACCCAACAACCCAATCACAGAAAAAATCCATCTTGAATCCATTTCTAAGCAATATAACCAGAACCCACACAAATAAAGTTGAAAACATCTAATAGCCCTAAATTTGAATATGAGGATTTCCAATAATATTAGACATGAGGTCTCTGGTTACTGCTTCCATCTGAGACTCCGAGTAGAGAGTGGCTCCAGTGTGGTCCAAGTAAACTAGACCTAAATCAACCAAGAAAATAAAACCCTAACAAACACAATTTTTCTAAAATTTGGGGATCAAATAAGTTGCAAAAAAAATGTGACCTTCCAATCTTTTGAATTCTGAAGCCCTAATCTGGTTGATGTTCTTGGGGGCGTTCGGGTAGCCATACTCTTCTCAGAATTGCTTCAGAAATTCCTTTTTCGAAATATCAAGAATAAAAAAAAAGAAATCGGACCTAGGTCGACGTCGTCCTCGTCGAGGTCCTCCTCTTCGTCGTCCAAAGCTGCTTCAATGGCTACATTATCGAACAAGCAAAACGAGGAGATGTCGGTCTTGGACTTGTCGGAGAGGGGACCTCGCATAGGCCACCGGGGAGAGAGTTCTCCGAGAGGGGGACATGATTATTGAGTGGAAAGAGAGAGAGAGAGAGGGTTTTTAGAGTGGAGGGGGATTTAGGGATTAGGGTTTGGAATTTAGAAAGGATCTATGTGAGAGAGTAGGGAGGAGAAAGAGGAAGAAGAGAAGGAAGAGGATATAGAGAAGGAAGAAGGGTTTGTTAGTTTGGGCTCTCCTTTTCCATCTGCTCGTAGAGAAATAGAGCGGAGAGAAAAGAATCAGAAAATAAAGAAAATGTTGAAAGACAACCCGTCAACATATATCTGCAATAGAAAAAAATTCAAAAATATTACCAAAATGGCAGTTGAAAAAAGTGCGCCAATTTTTTCGCACATAGATTAGTTGAGGGTTATCTCCAAACCGTCAATAAGTAAAATGATGTTTCTTGACGGATCCTCTAAAACCGTCAACTATTAGGCTATAAAATTGCTTAATTTATATAAAACAAGGTCCTGCTTGACGTAAGACTAAAACCGTCAAGATAGCCCATTTCTTTGACGGTTTTCGACGACCGTCAACTTATAAACCGTCGAGAATCATCATTTTTCTTGTAGTGTTTGAAAGCCTCAGATTGTCTAAATGATTCTCCGTATATGTAGGAACGAGGGTTAGTACATTGAAGAATTCATAAATGAATTGTATCAATCCTAATCACCTAAATCAACACAGTAATCATATGAAACATATAGAATGACTAGATGATCTTTCTACTTTTCTATGGGCATTAACAATTCTCACAACAGGATCATAAAACTTAATCATATCAATATATATTGATTCTTATCCACAGTCGTCTTCATTCCCTACAAAACAAGGATTATAATACAGTATTAGTTTTTGTAGTTTCTTGTCTCTGCAAAGCTATATAATATTTCACGATGTGAAGTTTACAAGTCCAACTCTACATCAGTTGGTTAGGTTTGTAAAATAGATGTCATTATAGCTTGAATCCTAATTATATGACGGCCACTGGTGATGAACTATCCTGGACTATTCATGGTAAATAATATCCCTTCTAATGCAAATAGCTAGACCTACTGACAGTGCTGTACTTTAGATTTTGAGACATAAGGCAAACTCTAAAAATGGTGCCCTCAAAGATTAATGTTCATATAGATTTTTTTTTCATGGACGATGATACAATAGTATTATTAACAAAAATTTAGAAATAAAATAATAAATATAATATTATATCCAAAATAACATATGTCATAATATAATTATAATAAAATTGAAAAGGTTCCAAACTAATTTTTTATTATTATACTAGCTAGGCAAATAAATGAAAAAAATTCTAACAATGCTTGGGGTAGTACTTCATATGATAATAATAAAAAGGAAAATAAAAAAAATTCTAACTTATTCTCTTGTTCAGTTATCTCCAAGAGGACCAAAACACACACACATAAAGGAGATTAACGACAATGAAAGGGTAGAGAAGATTGAGACAAACGACGGAAGGGTAGTGGAGATTGAGAACGTCAGACTTTTAGAGTGAAGGAAGGGAAAATGATTTTGATAATGACTACACCAATTTTTTTCTTTATTCTGACTAATCGACTTGCCTCTTGGTATTCTAGTATATAACGTTTAGATATCCTATAACAAAAAAAACTTTTTACGATGACTAAAATAATTAGAATGAGTTTGATGGGCCTTTGTTTAGAATTAGACTTATATACATTAACTAGTATATAAAAATATATGGTGCCCTTTAAAATTTTGGGCCTGAGGCGACCGCCTCATGTGCCCGATATAAAGTCCGGGCATGCCTACGAAAAGGCTCATAATCCATGTATTTGTACGTGAGTACCAATTATCCCTATTCCTTGCAAGCTGAATCGATTACGTGGACGGGACGTTCGAGAAACTAATACTTGCGCACAAGTTATTCATGACCACGCATGCATATTTAACAATGCTATTCGTACCTCCAAATTGTTCCTCCAATACATCCCTCCTTATGTGGCAGCTGACGTGGCATGTTAAATAATATTATGTGTCGTCTGACATGGCCGATGACATGGAAAATTTTAACCCAAAAAGTTAATTACCCAATTTTGTCCATGTTAATTTAATGTTAATATTAATATTAATTAATGTTAATATTAATGTTAATTTAATATTAATATTAGTATTAATTAATGTTAATATTAATATTAATATTATTGTTAATGTTAACGTTAATACTAATTTAAATATTAATGTTAACATTAATTTTAATTTTAAAATTTGCCATGCTGCCACGTCAACATGGCACGTCAGCTGCCACGTAAGAAGGGACGGTTTGGAGGTACAATTTGGAGGGACAAATAGCATTATTCTTTAACTTTCAAACAATCTGTAACAGCATATTCTCATATCATGCATGTTCCACAATCCTTGAGCTTCTAGCATAACAGGTCACTCAAGAACCACATCGAGGCCTTAGGGGAGGGCCACGTCGCATACGTACTGACTACTTCTAGGTAGACGACGAGCCCTCGTCGAAGATCGATCAAGCAAGATTGTGATGCACAAAGTGAGAATAATGAATTAGCATCCAAAAAAATTAAAATAAAAAAATCACATAAATTATAAGCAAATAATTTAATTATTGAAGCATCTATTGTAAAGTGAGTTTGGTTTATAGAAAAATTAGCCTACAAAAATTTGCTTGTTTAAATAGTAGTTAGAGCATGTTATATAAACATGCATGTTGTACTGACATATCTCTCTCTCCCTCTCTCTCTCTCTCTCTATGATAACATTAATAAATAAATGAACGCAATTGCAGCCCTCTTCTTTCAACCAGGTATTGTTTCAGAATTTTCTTTAATTGACACATTCTTTAGAAATATCGACAAAACTAGGGCTGGTGGTAAACCTAAATTCATTCTTTTGTGTTCTCTTAGAGTTTGTGAATTTGAGTCGGTCTTGAGAAACCTTAAATTAACCTAGTTTGATCAGTAGTGGTTTCTCTTCTAGTATTTTTTGTGGTGTTTTTTCCAGTTTATTATGGTGGTTTTTGTGCTTGATATCATTATTTGGAGCTTTGTATTTTCTTTCTATTTTCTTTCTCTGTATTGTAAAATCTGTTGGTACCATACAAGGCATGGTTTCATCACAAACATGATCATTTAAAAAAAAAAAATTGTGATAAGTTCGGTCATTAATGGTTGTTCTTGTACGTTGTGGCAAAGAAAAGTTAAAGATATCATGTTACAACCGGTCTTAGAATCCTATTAGGAAAATCCCAAAAGCTCAAAGTCATTGGAGGTGAAGAAAGACAAGAGATGGAGATGAATAGTACTAGTTTCATCAGCATATTTTAGGGTGATATTGTGTTATTCATATTACATAGTATAAAGAAACTATAAGAGGACTTAAAAAAAAATTGTTGGAGTCTGATGACAAAATTAGTCACAACAAGGCTTTAGTTGAACCAAAGTTTTGTGATTTGAGTATGAAATAAGGTGAAATCCTAAATAAAAACTTCAACGTCCATCTCCAACGAACTTCTGAACCAACTACACATCGTTGGTGCAGAAAGGGAGAAAGAGGATAAGGCTCTTTTTTCCTTCTTCTCAAGCCATTGGAAGCTCGAATGAAAAGGATGCATTGGAGCTTGAGAGGGCATGGTGTCACCTTTGTTTAACCAATTGCTTAAAACTCCTAATAATTTTAAGAGCTAGCATTTGATGGTGGCGGCAGATAAATTAAAACTGAAGGTTATTTAGCAATGGAGATATGATGTCGATTATTCCCAAACAAGAAAGAGTTAAAAATGTTATCATTACAAGAAAATAGGCTACATAGAAGGAATTATTTACATCCGGCAACAATATTCTGCAATAACAGAAATGGAGGCTAAGAAACATCCAATATTGGTGACGGATGGTGATGGTGAAAGTTAAGACGTCAACTCAGGTCTCTCGAGACAAGAAATCTACTCTTGACTGGACTTTAAATTCTTGTAGTGAATTACAAAAACGCTTGGATATTTTTTCTGACTTTTTTTTTTTTTTTTTTGTAGAGGATGATATTTTTTGCTTGAATAAGACTCAACTCGTGAGAATGTTCATGAACCAACAATTACTACTAAAATAAGTCAAATTAGCAACGCTAAGCAATGTCGCCAATGTCTAAATAAATGATGCTAAAAACATTTAGCGATGTTTCAGTCGTGTCGCAAATAAGTAGTCACTGAATCACAAAATGTCGCTAAACGTCAAACCGACGACATATTTAGCGACGTCTTCAATGTTGCTAAATTTTCCAGTATTAGCAATGTTGGGTGACATATGTGATGCTAATTTAGTGAATTATGTTTAGTCGTTGTTTGTCACCAAAATAGCGACCAAATAGCGACATTTTAAAGGAGTTTAGCGACGCGGTTGATGACATGGTAGACTTTTCCATGTCAGCTATAACGACCCAGTCCCAAAATATATAGGACTATTTTACGTAAACATGCCAGCTACGTATCAAGTGTACTCCAGCCCAGCTCGAATACGTATACGCTGTCTATATCAGGTAGTTATATCTCCATATCCCTATAATAATTCTATATCTCAATCCACTGTGAATAAATCTTTCGTAAGACCAAGTGCACTAATTTTGGTCAGACATTAACAAACCAGATCCTACAAGCAAGAGAATAGACAATATAAAATAAGGTGGAACAGATTCTACTACAATCTGTAGAAGCATGGAATTTCAGGCGCATCTATAGGCCAGAATTCCTATGCGCTCAAACTAACCATGCGATCAACTCAAATGCGCCAGGAAGCTCAAATAGATACTTGGCACGGCAAAGGAAAGTACAAGTTTTAAGACATTGAAAAGAAGGCTTTTATTTCATATGAAAGTTTATTACATGTCTATAGAAAGGCTTTACAAAGGAGGACTTCTACAAAAATGGAAGATCCTAAAGCTACAGCCAGGCGCAGCAACTGCCATGTGCCCCATGCCAGGCGCATCATCCGTCAGGCGCATCACTCTGATGTCTCGTCTAGGCGCATCATTCTAGCATCTCAACGTATGCGCATCTCCGTGCATAGTCAGAGCGAATCACTCTCTCTCATCAGCACCAATCAGACCATGTGTAGCAGGAGGAGCAGCTCTCATAGCTCGACAAAGATCGCGGCACGATGCCCCGATCTTCGGAAGCAACAGGCACAATCGGCAGCCTATGGCTCTGCCAGCATAACGAAAGACGGAGCGCAGCCGCCCCGATCTTCGGATGCAACAGGTATCATCGGCCTGTGTCGGGACTCGACGATCCTGATATTTGGATGCAACAGACACTATCATAGAAGCTCAGAGCGACGGGAAGACTGAAGCAACGCATCTTCACCCTCGGAAAAAGCTCGAGTTCGACAGTTCGCCAAGGCGGAGCTCCGGCCAAGTTCATCTTTACATCAAAATGAAGAATGAAAGCAAAGCTTTCCCTCATGCGGCTATTTATAAGCACGAACAGCCTACACCCGAGTGCTAAATGGCCAACCTTCCAAATTTCATGCAATAAATTTGCATTAATAGCAAATGCATTCGCCGCCTCGTATTCGGCTAAGTCAAGGCAACCATTAAAATGCCTCAAAGAACCCAACAGGCGGGCCAAAGGGGATACGACACATTGGTAGATGCGTCGTCAATATCAAGCGCTTCTCCATGGATGTGCCTAGCGGGCCATAACCATACGCCCAGATTGGCACTAACCAATGCAACCCTCTCCATCAAACATTTAATGCTGAATGACGAAGGCGGCAACACATTCCAAGAGCCATCCAATCAGCTGTGTAGAAAATGAAGTGCCGTTGATGTTAGCACCTTGGGTCGGCAACAAGCCACGTGGCTGACCGATCATTCGTATGCGCCTCATGACCAGGCGCCTAGAAGACTTCGTATGCGTCTCGTGACCATGCACCCAGAAGACTTCGTATGCGCCTCGTGGCCATGCGCCCAGAAGACTACATGCGCTGTAGTGGACAGACGCCCCCTTAGCTCACTTCTGATCTCAAGCAACAGAAGACGAAGCTCTGCATGCGCCTCAAAAGCCATGCGCCTGGACTTGCTTTTTGCTCCTAAAGATTATGAGACCAAGTCGCCTCCCCTATGCTTGATTCTTGGCGCACCCTGATGCGAAGCTCTATATGTGCCTCAAAAACCATGCACCCAGACTCGTTTATAATGCCTAAAACTCATAGACTAAGTCGCCTCCATACACCCGATCCTAGGCGCACCCCGACAGATCACTCTCCTCCAAAATTGAGATCTTTGAGACACAGGCATACGTCTAGCGTCCCTTGACTCAGTTCTATTCAAAGAATGGGTGCTAACCACCCAAGATCTCAGCAACAACCAAATCTCTGCGACTGCCACATGTCAGCTCTATCGCAGTCCAGTACAGCAGTCCAGCAGATTTAGCTTCAATCCAGGGCGCATCAACCATGCGCCCCCGCCAGCATCAGCCACATGGTGTTCCCACGTACAGGCGCATCCGACATATGCGCGCAGGAGCAGCCAGCCTGCTATCTATAAATAGAAGGATCATTCCTTCACCCAACACACACAAGGACAGATATATACACATACAGAGGCCAGAAGAGACACTTAACGTCCGCTTCTCCTCGCAATGCTCCGGCATCCAGAGCAACCCAGATCTTCAGAGAGTTCAAGATCGTCGTCAGATCGTCAATAGAGTCAACACATTACCACTCGCTCCATCGATACAGTTTCCAGATAAAAACAAAAGTGTACTCCTAGAACTACGTCTAAGTCCTACATTGTATACTGTTCTATTTATAATTAAAATACCAAAGTTTTAATCAACAAAACCTTATCGTATTTTTGATGGCAAACAAGCTGACGACTCTGCTGGGGACCTCTTTCTCCTCCAATGAGAAAGTTGTGTCGCAATCTGACGATACCAAACTCGGCTCCTCCCATAAAATACTTGTGGTGCACCTCAATCAACAGGCGTATGAGGAGTTCATCTCTGAAGGCAGCACAAGTCCTTCGAAGCGGCTGCCAAAGCCAAAGAAGACTCGCCAAGTCTGGGTACGCAAGGCCGATACGCCTGGCACCATCACTGAAGGGGATGCGCCACCACAGATGACCCTTCCAGCCGACGCTCTCAACAACAAGGATACGCCCCGTGGTGCCGCGCATCTGTCTGGGAAGTGCAGTATCGACTGTATTCTCCAACTGTCTTTTTTCCAGACGAAGAAGATGCACCAACGGAGCAGAGGTGCAACCAATCTCCAGCGCATGAGCTCTGGTGCACATCTACTGCGTTTCGAACAAGTCTGGCTGGGCAACTGCGACATTGAGTCCATGCGCCCACCTGGGTGACGTGCATAAAGTGGACTCAAGTTGCCATAAATATTGTGCCTCTACCAATAATCTGGGTATATCTCATGCGCGTGAACCAGATTAGGGATACAACATTCACATGACCACCCCGATGCTTGGCCTTGCCATACGCCTGATGGGGGTGTTAAAGTGAAACTCTCCCAACATGATTTGCATAATGTGATCAGTCACAAATACAGATCAGGAGAGCTGACCAATTAGTACAATTTGTCCCTCGTAGGGTACACCTGTGTTATGGTCACCATCAATTGCTGTTGTTGCAAAACAGCGGCTCCACAACAAAGGCAGTCCGTATTTCAACGACTACAATCTACGGCACCTATCCGATGTCGCCTTGAAAAGAAAGTGCCAATTGAAGACGAAGCGGAGCCCAAGATCACTTCTTGTCAGTCTCCAATTTTTACTCATCCGTGAGAAAGACAAACACCAACTCCTCAGCCTCTTGCAAGATTCAGCTGAGGAAGAGCAAAATAGTGGTCCCGTCCCCAGGGGTGTATGAACGCACCCGAGCAAGGATCAAGGCCCTGGCAGAAGCAACAGTTGGGGGTAGTCAAGCCTCTGACAACCCTCCCTTCGAAGACGAAGAAGCGCTTCGACAAATCGACCCTGACATAGCTGGGGGTAGCCAATACGAGGCCTCAGAAGAAGAAGCCCTTCCACAGGAAAGCGAGGTCAAAAGCGAAGCATCGACCGATCCATCCACTTAATTTCATCCATATTATGACAGCTTACATGACAGGGGGTGGTGATGAAGGAGAATCAGACGCTCCAGCGCTAGATATCGTGCAGCGCATAGACACTCTTGAGGGGAGTCTCAAAACCCTCTCTGCCTCCATGCAGATCCTGACCCAGGCGGTGTTCGACATTCGAACCACTATGGCAAGGGCACCTGTCTCCACCAGCCCCGATCCAGGGGCCAACAGAGAATTAATTATACCCCCTCAACGGGTATCTTCAGGGGCAGAGTACCACACTACACCACGAGTGTCAGCTCCTTCCAATATCCAGCTTCAGGCTGTACCGCCTTCACCAGCTCCCAGCTCAACAAAAGACTTAGTCGTAATGGTCAGAGACCTATGCGAGCATTTTGAGGCCCAAAGTAGACAGAAGGATCGCCAGAAGATGGGACTCCTGCAAACTTACCCCCTCGAATGGAACAAAGTGGTTTATCCTCCCAAGTATAAACCGCAATCACTGACGCCATATGATGGAAAGGATTCTCCTCACCGGTACCTGACCTACTTTCAATCTCAAACGGGGCATCTCCTAAAAGAAGACGCCTTGCTCACGAGCCTGTTTGTCAGGGCTCTAAAGGGAGTCGCCTACGACTGGTACTGCAGTCTCTCTGACAACTCCAAATCATCCTTCGATAATTTGATATGCCTCTTCCTCGATTGGTTCTACGATGGAGGGAGAGACATGACCATGTCGTCTCTAATAGAAGTGCAGCAGACTGAGAATGAGACTGGTCGAAAATTTATCGAGTGTTTCAGACAAGCATGCCTAAGGTTGCCTCCAGGCATGCCGGAACATGCACTCATCGACTCCTGCAGCATGAACATGATCCCCGTGATCAAGCTCTGGCTCAACTCCACTCCTCCGCCCGATTGGAGTTCGTTGATCATTGAAGTCGAAGCTACTGAGAAGAAGGTGCGTAACGCTCGCCTTCTAGGGGTTAACTTCCCCACCTTTGACAACAAAGGGAAACGACCTGCGACCAGCAGTAGCAGCCGTGAAGCGAAAGGAAAGCAGGCTTTGACTATCAATGTGTCTAACAGCACGCAAGGTCCTGCCTAGAGACCTCCAACCATACCACGATCGAAGATGGTCTACTCCTTCCATGATGAGGATACCTTACAACTCTTTGAGATGTTAAAGCAGGGCGACAAAATCAAGTTGTTGGATCCCAAGCGTCCTGATAAAGTAGGTAGAGTTGGCAATCCGAGGTATTGTCACTACCATCGGTTCGTTGGACATCCAACTAAAGACTGCTGCATCCTCAAAGACTACATACAATACATGATCAATGCGAACGTCATCCCAGTCGATTACGAGGAGCAGATAGTCTCGGACAACATGGTGTCGCTCCAGTTCGGCACCTTACCACTTACTATAGCTCAAGA
This sequence comes from Iris pallida, assembly GCA_029216955.1. Lineage (NCBI taxonomy): Eukaryota > Viridiplantae > Streptophyta > Magnoliopsida > Asparagales > Iridaceae > Iris > Iris pallida. Next base: position 3,175,901 of record JANAVB010015398.1, read on the forward strand.
TGGCGTCATCCCCATTCCAAAGGCGACAATGGAAGTAGTCAACCCTCCACCAACCTGTGACAATTTGGGTGGGCTCACATCACACACAACATTCAAGGGAGAGATCATGTGGGTTCACCCGGATCTCATTCCAGAGCTGACTCAACCGGGGGTACCCTCTACCTCCAAAAACAAGGCAAGAAGACCAAGTCTTGCCGAATGGTGACTTTCTCCCTTGAGGAAGCACTGCCCGTACAAACACATTCGCAACAGAACGCCCAGCCAGAGGAGGCTCCGGCCGAAGTAACTCCTCTTATCATCACCACAGCTGTCCAAGGAGAAGGTTCATCCCAACTTCCTGCAGCTGATAAACAAAAGCAGAAGGAAGCCCGCTTCGACAGGCCTCTTCGAAATGACATCACTCCGGGGTTAGCCAAGTCCCTCAACTTTGACATACTGGCACAACTGGCCAGTACTCCATCACGGCTCTCCGTATTTGAGCTCATCCGCCTATCAAAAGATACTCGGAAGGCTCCCTGCAAAGCCCTGAAGGATGCCGAGTCTTTCATCAGTCAGGTCAAGCAGCCTAACGATGGTCTTGCAGCATGTCATGTGAGACCCGTCTCACTGTATCGGTATTTTATACGGATACATGTTTATTTGAGCCGTATTTTGTATTTATCGATTTGCGTGATGTTTTAAAATTTTCTGAAGTATTGGATTTTCATGACTAGATTTAACTTGGATTTGGTTTATTTGGTTCGGTTCCACTTTGACTTGGTTTGGTTTAGTTTGGTTTCTCATGAGATGAGGTGTATGGTTAAGATTGAAATGGAGAGGAATGAATGGCGGAGATTGCTTGGGCTTGATATATAAGTTACTCTTTTTCTCTTCCTTCTCATTCACCCTCATTCATTTCTATTTCGCCAAACCCTAGCCATTAGAGAGAGAGGCAAGTACACCTTGCCGAACCATGAACAAATTTATTTCTGTTTGTTCCATCTTCTTTCTTGCATGATTCTAAGCATCTTTAGAACATGGAGTTTTTGGTTTTACCGAGTGGATTGCTGTAGATCTAGCTTTGTGGTATTTTCGGTTTTCATGGGTTTTGGTCTGTCAAACTTGTATATTTTTGTCAACTGATGGTTCCATGTTGTAGAAATTTTTTTATATCCAAATTTGATCAATGGAAGTCTGGATTTGGGTTCCTATTGTTGTTTGGTGGAGCATGGAGGCTATGGTATTTTCTAAGGATATATTCTCTGTGGGAGCCATTAATTGCACTTTTGGCTACATGCAACATTGAGTTGCTGAGCCGCATGAGCATTCTTAGCTCTGAGCCGCATGAGCATCAATTAATTGCGTGGTCCTTTTATTTTAGTTGCTTGCATGAATTTTGCATGCAACAATTTCTGGCCGCATGGCCCCAAACCATTCTTGGCAGCATAGGCCTAAGCTTGTTACATGCATTATAGTTGCTTGGCCACGTATTTAATTAGCTTGCCACATGCAATATTGTATTATATTGGCTTCATGCAGATAATATGTATTGGCCTTAGTGCATTTAGTTGCTATTGCTTGGCCTAAAGCATCTGCTCGCAACATTTTGCATAATAATTAATTTATTAGCTAGCATTTGACTTACTTGCATGCTGTAAATGGTTTGGACTAACAACTTCCATTCATGCCGCATGTAATTTTAGTGCTAGGCCGTATATCAGTGCATGGCTGGCGATAGTTGCTTTGGCCATAATTCATTTGAGGTCGCATACACACTAGTTGGCTTTGTATGCAAGCATTAGTGCTTGGCTTGCATGCAAGAGCTTGCTTGGCTTAAAACCACTTCTTAGCCGAATGGAACTTTATTGTTGCATGCCACTTTATATAGCATATATGTTGGCCTCGTGGCCATTTGTATTGTTTGCTGGCCGCATGGCCTATTGTATTTTTACATGGCCGCGTGGCAATTGCCAGTTGCTTGCCGCATGTGCATGTAATGATTTCTTTTGGCCGTATGGCCTCTTCTATTAATAATTTTTGGACGCATGGCCACTATAGTTGCTTTTTCTTGCTAAGTGTAAACTTGCATTAATTGCCATGTAAAGCCCTTCCTTGATGTCAGAGTACGGCAGTTATTTTATCGCGTGGAGGGTATTCCTCTTGTATGGCTTATTACAGTATAATGTAATCATTGCTTGGCCACGTGAGCCCTTTCCTTGCTGCATTTATTGTTGGGACCCACATGGCCTCTGTACTTGAGTGGCCACGTGTCCTTTTATTTTGTTTGAGTGGATGCTTGCATTTATTGCAGGTCCCACTTTCTTTATCTTTTTTGATTGCATGAATATTTCTTGCTGGCATTTAATGTTGGCCGCATGGCCTCCCACCCATTCTTGGCCGCATAACCCCTTCAGTTATTTTTTGGCCGCATAAGCTTCTTGCTGGCCGCATGGGTGGCCTCCCACTCTCTTTGGCCGTATGCATGTTCTTCCACTTTTGGGCCGCCTGAGGTCCACTTTGATTGTTTAAATGTTTTATTTGCCTGAATTATGGTCAAAATTTTTTCCCACTCCCAACATGAAAGTTGTAGAGTTTCTCCTTGGCTTCAAGAATATATATATTATATATATTATTATTTAATTGCATAAGTTTCTCCCCTCTTTGATAAATGATATGACTTGATAGTGACCCGTCATAGTGCATTCCTGACAAGATAACTTGACCTGACAAATTTGACATGATAATTCTTGATAGTGGCCCGCCGTGGCGCACTCTTGACAAGTAACAAGATATGATATATGTTTTGAAGGCTGTTGCGACGGCTAGCTTGACATGACAAGTATAAATGACCTGAATACTATGGACGATTGTGCTTGTACAAATGAACCCGTCTTGTCTTGCATCATGTCTAGGACAGGGATCCCTGAGTACCATGGTCAGGGGTACCTACTGTAAATGGCTAAGACTAATAACTAGAATAATACAGTAGTTCATGAAGAGACTTTTTCAGTTACCTGTTGCCCCTTTGATCCCGGCCTTATATATATATATACATGGGACTTGGAGCTATCTGTCATGATGAGCACATTTTTAGCCTGTCGTCGAGTGGGGCACCCCTTTAGGACACATGTATCTTACTACAGTGTGTCTGCTATACTTATTTTTTTTTGCGGGGTCATTCAGGTAGCAGCAGGCGGGTAAGTGGACTTGGAAATCTCTTTGCATATTGTTAGTAACTAGGCTTGTGATAACCCTAGTTAGTTAATGTAGAAAGCTGTAGGAAATGATTGGCCGTGATTGATTGGATGGAGTCAGCCCAGTCTAAGTCTTGTCTAGATCCAGTTCCTAATTGTTCCAGGATAAAGGTTGCAGTGATTGTCACTCTAATACATTGTACTCTGTATTGCCACTCTCTGATTGTCACTTAAGGATTGTCACCTCTAGCAATAAATGATCAGAGACCAAATTCTGTTCAGGCGAAGGGTTATAATCCCGTTCCTTGTTTGGTTTAAGGATTATAACCTGGCTTCCGGAACAGTACCTTTGTCCTATCTTCGTATATTGTCTAGTTCTATTTATTTAACATGTTCTCCAGTTTACTTTATATCAAATGATGATTCACTTACTGTCTTCCTATGATCGGGATGAGTGCATTGGTACTGTACGAATCTCAATCCTTCCTTACTTATTGCTGTCTCTTTCTGTTGATTGCCTATGATTGCTGGTTTTAAGTTCATAGTTCGGCCTCCTTTATGGTACTTGCTATTTGGGGTCTGACCCCACTGGTTTTGCATGGCCAGGTTCTAATACAAGAGCTCGAAGGATCTACCGCACCATCTACTCGACGGTGACCAGTCGGAGCACAAGAGTGCCTCAGTGGGTTTCTTTTTCATTCTTCCACTGATATGTAAATTCTCCTCTTGTAACGTTTAGCCCCGAGCACGTGTTTAGCTCGTGTTTCGGTATTTTCCTTGATATTGTAGCCTACGGGCATAAACATGATATGTGTATTCTAGACTATAGCTAGTCCTTATCATGTACGACTAATACTCTAGCTAGTCATCAGTTCTGTGGTACTGGCTTCATGATCAGTCATGTATATATGGTTTGGGACGCCTTACTATTGTATGTATGATGATCGTGCTCTTTGCTCTTGTATAATTGCCTGTGATTAAGATACCTAGGATTGTTAAACCTTAGGATTGACTGATGGCTTGTAGAGTAACCCCCATGTCTTGACAGCTTATACGTGATTTCAGAGTATTAACGTACTTTGGGATTGTGTAGCTGGCCTAGTCCATCTCAATATTCCGGTACTGGGGCGTAACAAGGTTTTAGTGGTGGCCCATGCAGGTCTCGATTTTTAGATTTGTGGGGGTTACCATGTTTAGATATCTCAATCATGATTATCCTTATTGATCTCCTTCGGATTATTTTCTATCTCTGATACTTGACTTGATATCTGTTTTGATCATTCCTGTTCCCATGATTTGATCTTGTGTCCTTCAACTTTCAAGGGCACTGTTCTTGATCCTTCTGATTATCTTGTTCGTATTTTGCCGAGGACAGCTCAGCATTCTTCAGCCAGGCCAGTTATGGAGGATCAGTCTCAGCATGCAGGCAGAAATGTCAGTCCATCCCGAATCAGCCAGCCGCTTCTGTCTTCGTATCTTGAGACAGGTGATAAAGTTCATGCATCTATTTCAACTACGATGATACGTCCTGGGTAGAGTCATGTCTTGAACTAAGTCATTGGTACCGACTTACCTTGAGGCTTGACTTTATCCATTTTTGGGAGTCAGCTTAGGCCAGCGAGGACGTTGGTTTCTACACAACTGTCTCAGGAGTCATATTGATCCATATGCCTCCAGCCCTTCTTGATCATGATTGTATTTGTTCTTGTGTATTTATTTACTACTTACGCATTTATTTACATTACTGATTGTTTTACTTTACTTATATGCTATGCTTGAGATTGTTGAGTTTCCTAGAGCTTTTGTTTTGTTATCTTGCTCGACTAGTCTCAGGAAATTCCGAGGACAGAATTTTTCAAAGGTGTAGAGAGTTGTGAGACCCGTCTCACTGTATCGGTATTTTATACGGATACGTGTTTATTTGAGCCGTATTTCGTATTTATCGATTTGCGTGATGTTTTAAAATTTTTCGAAGTATTGGATTTTCATGACTAGGTTTAACTTGGATTTGGTTTTATTTGGTTCGGTTCCACTTTGACTTGGTTTGGTTTAGTTTGGTTTCTCATGAAAATGAGGTGTATGGTTAAGATTGAAGTGGAGAGGAATGAATGGTGGAGATTGCTTGGACTTGATATATAAGCTACTCCTTTTCTCTCCCTTCTCATTCACCCCCATTCATTTCTATTCCACCAAACCCTAGCCATTAGAGAGAGAGGCAAGTACACCTTGCCGAACCTTGAACAAATTTATTTTTGTTTGTTCCATCTTCTTTCTTGCATGATTCTAAGCATCTTTAGAACTTGGAGTTTTCGGTTTTACCGAGTGGATTGTTGTAGATCCAGCTTTGTGGTATTTTCGATTTTTATGGGTTTTGGTCTGTCAAACTTGTATATTTTTGTCAACTGATGGTTCCATGTTGTAGAGAATTTCTTTTTACCCAAATTTGACCAATGGAAGTCTGGATTTGGGTTCCTATTGTTGTTTGGTGGAGCATGGAGGCCATGGTATTTTCCAAGGACATGTTCTCTGTGGGAGCCATTAATTGCACTTTTGGCTACATACAATATTGAGTTGCTGAGCCGCATGAGCATTATTAGCTCTGAGCCGCATGAGCATCGATTAATTGCATGGCCCTTTTATTTTAGTTGCTTGCATGAATTTTGCATGCAACAATTTCTGGCCGCATGGCCCCAAACCATTCTTGGCCGCATAGGCCTAAGCTTGTTACTTGCATTATAGTTGCTTAGCTACGTATTTAATTAGCTTGCCACATGCAATATTGTATTATATTGGCTTCATGCAAATAATATGTATTGGCCTTAGTGCATTTAGTTGCTATTACTTGGCCTAAAGCATCTGCTCGCAATATTTTGCATAATAATTAATTTATTAGCTAGCATTTGACTTACTTGCATGTTGTAAATGGTTGGACCAACAACTTCCATTCTTGCCGCATGTAATTTTAGTGCTAGGCCGCATATTAGTGCATGGCTAGCTATAGTTGCTTTGGCCATAATTCATTTAAGCCCGCATACACACTAGTTGGCTTTGCATGCAAGCATTAGTGCTTGGCTTGCATGCAAGAGCTTGCTTGGCTTAAAACCACTTCTTAGCCGCATGGAACTTTATTGTTGCATGCCACTTTATATAGCATATATGTTGGCCTCGTGGCCATTTGTATTGTTTGCTGGCCGCATGGCCTATTGCATTTTTACATGGCTGCGTGGCAATTGCCAGTTGCTTGCCGCATGTGCATGTAATGATTTCTTTGGCCGCATGGCCTCTTCGATTGATAATTTTTGGCCGCATGGCCACTATAGTTGCTTTTGCTTGCTAAGTGTAAACTTGCATTAATTGCCACGTAAAGCCCTTCCTTGCGGTCAGAGTACGGCAGTTATTTTATTGCATGGAGGGTATTCCTCTTGCATGGCTTATTACAGTATAATGTAATCATTGCTTGGCCACGTGAGCCCTTTCCTTGCTGTATTTATTGTTGGGACCCACATGGCCTCTGTACTTGAGTGGCCACGTGTCTTTTTCTTTTGTTTGAGTGGATGCTTGCATTTATTGCGAGTCCCACTTTCTTTGTCTTTTCTGATTGCATGAATATTTCTTGCTGACATTTAATGTTGGCCGCATGGCCTCCCGCCCATTCTTTGCCGCATGACCCCTTCAGTTATTTTTTGGCCGCATAAGCTTCTTGCTGGCCGCATGGGGTGGCCTCCCACTCTCTTTGGCAGCATGTATGTTCTCCCACTTTTGGGCCGCATAGGGTCCACTTTGATTGTTTAAATGTTTTATTTGCCTGAATTGTGGTCATAATTTCTTCCCACTCCCAACATGAAAGTTGTAGAGTTTCTTCTTGGCTTCAAGAATATATATATTATATATATTATTATTTAATTGTGCAAGTTTCTGTCACGCCCCAGTACCGGAATACTGAGACGGACTAGGCCAGCTACACCGTATGAGGTATATAGACGTTATACGACGATCGTGGCTGTCAAGAGACTAGGGGGTGCATGCTACAATCAGGTCTCCTATGGTCCCACAGAGCATCTATGTCTCAATCAATCAAAATAAGAAGCAGTAAATAATGGTCATATAAGACAAAGCAGTAAAGCGTCCCCGACGCTTCATCAAAATGATTCATGAGTCTAGCTATACAAAATGATGAGCTAGTTCCGAGAGTCAATAGTACATAACTATAGTCAGCTGCAGTCTGATTTAATTACAATTATGCAAAGGAAACTAGTGTCCAGAACTGTCGGATAAACATGTGCCGGTGGCTAAACGCCAAGTACAAAATAGAAGATATCAAAGCGGTGAAGAAGAAACCCACTCATGGTCCCCGGCGCCCATACTCCTGGTGTGCACCATTGTTCGGGTAGAAAGCTGGATCCTCTGGAGCTGCTACGGGTTCTGGCCAAACAAAACCAGCGGGGTCAGGCCCCGTATAGCAAGTACCACAAGGGAGCACAAAAGATTAAGATAAAACCAATGAGTTAAATAAGACCTGATTCACGAGTTATAGGCTTATACCATATCATCGAGACAATACGACACCCTTACAACCAAACAAGGACAAACGGTGCCAATATTGTGCCGAGATAAGATATATCGTATAGCCATGGACAGGTAAAAGGGCTTCTGATCATGACTTCGGTCCATAGCCTATCGCAGCACAATAGCCCAACCCAACAACCAAACAAGGACATGGGTTGGACCACGCACCACGATAGTCCATGTTCCTCAGTTGCTAACAGAAGAGAACATATCACAAACAAGTCATCTTACAAGCGGCCAATCATTCCTACGTCTTTCTATGATTCGTCTGGATTATCCCAGTAATGCAATATATAGGAATCCTCAGATCGTGTCAACCCAGCAGGGCTAGCCAAACCATATAATATACGTATACACATAGTACTTTGATTATGCACCGGTCCCCCGTATGGCCACCGTGCAAAAACATATAACACATAGCACGTAGGAGTCGGATATAGTTATCCACTATAGGCGGATGAAACTGTATCCGTGGCGACCAACCCGACACGTCAGGACAGGACCTGGGGTGGCCAGTATGGCACGATCTCGGGATTCTTTCCACCCAATGCATCTACCAATTTGGGTTTCTTAGATTAACCCTATCTTGATATGGAATCACATGTCGTGGTCACATGGTCATCCTCCTATATGTCGCACCATAGTACGTGTACCCTAAGTATGAATCTACATCATCCCGATCTAGATCCATGCTTAGTGTAATGCTTCAAACAACAATCAACATACCACGACACTATTACTGACCAATTACCATGACTATACTGGAAGGTACACATGTATTGACATATAACACGAACGATCACTTGGCATGTAGAGTCACACCTCAGTGCACTCATTAAATAGCACAACAGTGCATACTAATATTGTATCTCAATACACACTTAGAACATGTACCAGCACGTATACAGGTAATCAGGTCAGGAATATGGTCAAGTCAGGAAGTCACGTGGACCCCTCGTGACATAAAAGTCACATGTGAATTCAGGTTAAAGTGAGACACGAAGATCCTTGAAGACAATACAAAGATCTACAACTTTCATGTTGGGATTTTTTCAAGATTCTAGCTACAAAACAACTTAAACAGGCAAAAACAGTGAAATAGCACAAATCGGCGTATGGGATTCCTGCACAATCGGCGCATGGGGTTCCTGCACCAATCGGCGCATGAGATTCCTGCACGAATCGGCGCATGAGATTCCTGAACGAATCGGCGCATGAGATTTCTGCACGAATCGGCGCATGAGATTCCTGCACGAATTGGCGTATGGGAACTCACGCTGCGTCTTCAGTACATGCGCGTAGGGAACCTACGCACATGACACGCTCGGAGTTAAGGGATGCGTTGCCGGGACTTCATAGCGCATGGCCTCCCGGGCGCATGGGGGTCATCGTCCCCAAACAACAAGTTCAGCCATGAAAGTTTCGAAAACTTGCCATGGCCATAACTTTCTCAACCGAAGTCGAAATCAAGCGAAACAAAAGCCAAAACTGAATGAAATTGAATTCTCTAGAACATAGAACCATTAGTTTTCGAAAATAACCAAGTTTGATAGATCAAAACCATAGAAATCCATAAAACCCTAGTTATAGAAACTTAGATCTACACCAAACTAGCCATTAAAATCAAAAACTCCAAGAACTAAACTTGTAGAGAATTATGAAGATAAGAACAATATAGACAAATAATATCTAAGAAAAATAAAAAAATAAAAAAATGCAAGAATCTCTCCATTTGGTGCAAGATGTACTTGCCTATTGGTTGGGAGGAAAAGAAATGAAAAGAGTGAATGAGGAGAGAGAGTGTGGAAGAGAATATATATAGGGGTTGGGTTGACTCAAAGAAACCCTAAGCTTAAGCATGCTCTTAACCATGTGGCTAATGACATGTTAAAGGCTACATGATACAACTAATTAAATTAATTAAAAAAAATCCTAACCACAACACGGTTCAGAAATCCTATCATCGAAACAGTGAACCACGCCTACAACCAAATAAGGACAAGGGGTGGCACACTAATCCGCGACGAGATACTGTTCCATGCCATGGTTAGTTACAAATACATGATATATGCAATAAAGATACAGGTGCCAGATACCATATACATGAAAAATAAAAAATTTACGTATTCCGGGAATGGGGAGTGATATCTCTACCCTCCTTAGAAAAATTCTGTCCTCGGAATTTCGATAAGGCTAGTCGAGCGCGCTCTCAGATCACGAAATACACTCATGACATATAGCAAGCACAATTATCAAACAACACATGGCACATGAACAGTTTTAAGAAAGCAAGAAAAATTAAGTAAGAGCACAAACAATAATCATACCCTAGAAGGAAATGATTGGAGACATACGAATAAAATATGCCTCTCAAGTCAGGTAGGAATTCGTCCTCGAGGTCCTACACTGACACCCAAAGTGGACAAGGGTCAACACTTGTGATAAGTCGGTACCAATGACTAAATCAAGAACGAGACTCTGCCCAGGACGTACTCTCATAATCACGTATCACATGATACGAGAGCAGATGAGTGAGACGAGAAAGTTGCCTTCACTCTTCGAATATAAAACTCAAGGAATTATAATAAATAATACTCAAAACTTACCCAAAATCTGATCGCCTTCAGCCAACCTCTGCTCTAATACTCCAAATTCTTCTTGCCTTTGTCCCTGCCTTCCCTGGCCCTGCTGTCCAACCTGATGTTATGCTTGTCGGTACATCTGAGCTTACGTCAGTAACGGTGCTGGGTTAGTGGCCTCACTGCTAGTGCTGGACCTTGATACGGTGCCACCTCTGGAGCTGGCAACGCCGAAAACTGTTGAGCTGGCCCTCCTGGCCTCTGCATCATAGGACAATTGGCAATCCTATGGTCTGGACTGCCACACCTCAAGCATAATCCATTAGCTGAACGACACACATCCCTAGTGTGCCCTTCCTTACCACAATAAGTGTAACCCACTGGTGCTTCCTGACGCTGCTATTGGTTCCTCTATTGCTGTTGTCGAACTGGTGCAGTCACAATTGTCGTGACTGGTGCTGCATCACGAATACGAATGCCAGGTGCTGGTGCTGACGTCCGAGGTACTGCTCCTCCCCCAACACTCTGCGTATAAGACCTCTTCTGGCCCCCAGTCCTTGTTGATAACCTTTGAATAGTAAGCTCGTGCCTCCGAGCCGCCGTCAATACTGTATCGAATGTCTGGTAGTCGTGCCCCTCGACCAGCTGTAAAATCTCTAGGTGAAGTCCCTGCTGGAACCTCATTGCTCTCTCTGGCTCTGTCGCCACCATCATCCGGGCAAACCTACTTAACCTGCAGAACTCCGCTGCATAACAATCCACCGTCTTACCAGCCTGCTTGAGACTGATAAACCTCTGCTGTAGCTCATACCGCGCTACCACTCCAAAGTACTTGGCCTTGAATCTGGTACTGAAGCTATCCCAGGGAACAGGACGCCTCATTCCAACCTCTTCTGATGCCCACCAATCGCGGGCGAGATCCTGAAGCAATAATCTGACTTGGTCAACCTTCTCTTCTGCTGGAACCTTTGCTACGGTCAATATGGCCTCTGTATCCTGAAGCCAAGCATCCGCCATGATGGCATCCTCCGTGCCGTCAAAATATCTCGGGTTAAGTCGACAAAACCTTCCGGACGCTCCTGAATTATTCCTGACACTTCTCTCAAGGGCTATTTGCAACCCCTGATTCTGTAGCACATTCTGTTCTTGCTGTCGGGTTTGTTGTTGCTGTTGGGCTGCCGTCTGGCGTTGCTGGGTCTTCAATAACCCTCTAATAATCTGCAATAGTGCCGATGCATCTAGTGCTACTGGTACTACCGGTATCGCTGGAGGTACGGGATCCTCTGGCCTCTGTAGCTCAACTGGCTCATGCTCGATAACATTCTCGACGGGAATCTGTCCAGGTAGAGGGGCTACCCTTTGCTGATCTCCAACTGGTCTCTGATCTACTGGATTCTCTTCCATATTGGCTCCTCCAATAGCCGAGAGTGATGTGACCCTGAAGGAAAGGATACAAGGTATCAAAAGACAGGACGGGAAAGAATCGAGGATGACAATCAAGTTAGCAATCAAGGTAGGAGAAAGAGAAAATGAATCAGGAGATCAAGGGGAACATATTTTGATTGAGACTCCTATAATCGCAACACCCCACAAGTCTGAAAAACAGACCTGCATGGGCCACCACTAAAACCTTGTCACGCCCCAGTACCGGAATACTGAGACGGACTAGGCCAGCTACACCGAATGAGGTATATAGACGTCATACGTCGATCATGGCTGTCAAGAGACTAGGGGGTGCATGCCACAATCAGGTCTCCTATGGTTCCACAGAGCATCTATGTCTCAATCAATCAAAATAAGAAGCAGTAAATAATGGTCATATAAGACAAAGCAGTAAGGTTTCCCCGACGCTTCATCAAAATGATTCATGAGTCTAGCTATACAAAATGATGAGCTAGTTTCGAGAGTCAATAGTATATAACTATCGTCAGCTGCAGTCTGATTTAATTATAATTATGCAAAGGAAACTAGTGTCCAAAACTGCCGGCTAAACATGTGCCGGTGGCTAAACGCCAAGTACAAAATAGAAGATATCAGAGCGATGAAGAAGAAACCCACTCATGGTCCCCGGCGCCCATACTCCTGGTGTGCACCATTGTTCGGGTAGAAAGCTGGATCCTCTGGAGCTGCTATGGGATCTGGCCAAACAAAACCAGCGGGGTCAGGCCCCGAATAGCAAGTACCACAAGGGAGCACAAAAGAGTGAGATAAAACCAATGAGTTAAATAAGACCTGATTCACGAGTTATAGGCTTATACCATATCATCGAGACAATACGACACCCTTACAACCAAACAAGGACAAACGGTGCCAATATTGTGCCGAGATAAGATATGTCCTATAGCCATGGGCAGGTAAAAGGGCTTCTGATCGCGACTTCGGTCCATAGCCTATCGCAGCACAATAGCCCAACCCAACAACCAAACAAGGACATGGGTTGGACCACGCACCACGATAGTCCATGTTTCTCAGTTGCTAACAGAAGAGAACATATCACAAACAAGTCATCTTACAAGCGGCCAATCATTCCTACGGCTTTCTATGATTCGTCTGGATTATCCCAGTAATACAATATATAGGAATCCTCAGATCGTGTCAACCCAGCAGGGCTAGCCAAACCATATAATATACGTATACACATAATACTTTGATTATGCACCGGTCCCCCGTAAGGCCACCGTGCTAAAACATATAACACATAGCACGTAGGAGTCGGATATAGTCATCCACTATAGGCGGATGAAACTGTATCCGTGGCGACCAACCCGACACGTCAGGATAGGACCTGGGGTGGCCAGTATGGCACAATCTCGGGATTCTTCCCACCCAATGCATCTACCAATTTGGGTTTCTTAGATTAACCCTATCTTGATATGGAATCACATGTCGTGGTCACATGGTCATCCTCCTATATGTCGTACCATAGTACGTGTACCCTAAGTATGAATCTACATCGTCCCGATCTAGATCCATGCTTAGTGTAATGCTTCAAACAACAATCAACATACCACGACACTATAACTGACCAATTACCATGACTATACTGGAAGGTACACATGTATTGACATATAACACGAACGATCACTTGGCATGTAGAGTCACACCTCAGTGCACTCATTAAATAGCACAGCAGTGCATACTAATATTGTATCTCAATACACACTTAGAACATGTACCAGCACGTATACAGGTAATCAGGTCAGGAATATGGTCAAGTCAGGAAGTCACGTGGACCCCTCATGACATAAAAGTCACATGTGAATTTAGGTTAAAGTGAGACACGAAGATCCTTGAAGACAATACAAAGATCTACAACTTTCATGTTGGGAGTTTTTCAAGATTCTAGCTACAAAATAACTTAAACAGGCAAAAACAGTGAAATAGCACAAATCGGCGCATAGGATTCCTGTACAATCGGCGTATGGGATTCCTGTACCAATCGGCGCATGAGATTCCTGCACGAATCGGCGCATGAGATTCCTGCACAAATCGGCGCATGAGATTCCTGCACGAATCAGCGCATGAGATTCCTGCACGAATCGGCGCATGAGATTCCTGCACGAATCGGCACATGAGATTCCTGCACAAATCGGCGCATGGGAACTCACGCTGCGTCTTCAGTACATGCGCGTAGGGAACCTACGCACATGACACACTCGGAGTTAAGGGATGCGTTGCCGGGACTTCACAGCGCATGGCCTCCCGGCGCATGGCCTCCCGGGCGCATGGGGGTCATCGTCCCCAAACAGCAAGTTCAGCCATGAAAGTTCCGAAAACTTGCCATGGCCATAACTTCCTCAACCGAAGTCGAAATCAAGCGAAACAAAAGCCAAAACTGAATGAAATTGAATTCTCTAGAACATAGAACCATTAGTTTTTGAAAATAACCAAGTTTGATAGATCAAAACCATGGAAATCCATAAAACCCTAGTTATAGAAACTTAGATCTACACCAAACTAGCCATTAAAATCAAAAACTCCAAGAACTAAACTTGTAGAGAATGAAGATAAGAACAATATAGACAAATAATATCTAAGAAAAATCAAGAAATAAAAAAATGCAAGAATCTGTCTATTTGGTGCAAGATGTACTTGTCTATTGGTTGGGAGGAAAAGAAATGAAAAGAGTGAATGAGGAGAGAGAGTGTGGAAGAGATTATATATAGGGGTTGGGTTGACTCAAAGAAACCCTAAGCTTAAGCATACTCTTAACTATGTGGCTAATGACATGTTAAAGGCTACATGATACAACTAATTAAATTAATTAAAAAAATCCTAACCACAACACGGTTCAGAAATCCTATCATCGAAACAGTGAACCACGCCTACAACCAAATAAGGACAAGGGGTGGCACACTAATCCGCGACGAGATACTGTTCCATGTCATGGTTAGTTACAAATACATGATATATGCAATAAAGATACAGGTGCCAGATACCATATACATGAAAAATCAAAAATTTACATATTTCGGGAATGGGGAGTGACAGTTTCTCTCCTCCTTGATAAATGACATGACTTGATAGTGACCCGCCGTGGTGCACTCCTGACAAGATAACTTGACCTGACAAATTTGACATGATAATTTGACATGATAATTCTTGATAGTGGCCTGCCGTGGCGCACTCTTGACAAGTAAACATGACATGATATATGTTTTGAAGGCTGTTGCGACGGCTAGCTAGATATGACAAGTATAAATGACCTGGACACCGTGGACGATTGTGCTTATACAAATGAACCCGTCTTGTCTTGCATCATGTCTAGGACAGGGATCCCTGAGTATCACGGTCAGGGGTACCTACTGTAAATGGCTAAGGCTAATAACTCGAATAATACAGTAGTTCATGAAGAGACTTTCCCAGTTACCTATTGCCCTTTTGATCCCGGCCTTATATATATGTAGCTCCCCTTTCCGGAAATTTTTGGAATATTTATTTTATTTTATTTATTTGATTTAAATGGTGAATTATGATTTTATAAATAATTATTTAGTTAATTATTACGGTAGTTGACTTTAGCCATAGTTGAGTTTTGGAGCACCAGACGACTAGAAATCATGGCACGGATAGTGCAGGGGCGTGCTTTGACTAGTGTTTAGCCATGATAGGGGAATGCCAAGCCATAAGAGTGTCCTAACTAGGAAAACCATGCTAAGTTGCGACTTAACCCGCATCGAAGATTTTATTTATTATTTAATTATATTATTGAGTTTTCGGGAACCCGGTTGTACCGAACCTGTCCAGATTGGACCCAAGTCAATTCCAAGCCCATGTAGGTATGTAGTGGACCAAAGACGACCATGTAGGCATATTTTATGTGTACAAATATTTCTTCAATTATTTTAGAAATTGATATTGCATTTCTAATTATTAAATATTGTACAATATTGGTATTAGTATTATTAAATAAGTATTTGACAATATTTGTACGATTTTTCAGAGCCAAATGAGGAGTGCGTAGGTTATGCTCACCCAACACTACCATTGGGTCATTTTAGTATTATTCAGCTTATTATTATTATTATTGTTAGTAGTATTATTATTATCATTATTATATGATCGAGGTTATTATTAAATATTATTATTATTTGTTACATGTTTGGGAATATATATATGTATATAAAGGAATTTATATATATATGTATATGTATAGACATAGGTATTTATGGGTGTATGTGTATAATATATATATATACATATTGTATAAGTGTATTTACATTTTTGTAAATATATATATATTATATATACGTATATGTATGTATATATATACATATATATACATACATATACGTATATATATTATATATACGTATATGTATGTATATATATATGTATATATATATATATATATATATATATATATATATATATATATATATATATATATATATATATATATATATAATTATGGGTGTACGTGCATAAGACATAAATATATATATGGTATACGCGTATTTATGTATTTATATCTAAATATATATTTATACGTATATGAAAAAAAAAAAATATTTATACGTATATGAGTATTGTATATATTTATTTGTATGAATATAAATAGATATGAAAAGGAAATAGAATGACATGAAGCAGTAGCACCCCAACCTTCATGAGCCCAGCCAGGCCAAGTCTGCCCCCTTGAAACCGAGCACAACGGCCCAAAGGAAAAACCGAGAACACCC
The DNA here is from genome assembly GCA_029216955.1 of Iris pallida. Lineage (NCBI taxonomy): Eukaryota > Viridiplantae > Streptophyta > Magnoliopsida > Asparagales > Iridaceae > Iris > Iris pallida. Next base: position 3,192,401 of record JANAVB010015398.1, read on the forward strand.
AGGGGGCCGACCTTATCACACAACGGATGATAAAGTATATATATCGATATATACAAGCGCGAGAGAGAGGAAGAAGCAAACCCTAACCACCCTCCAGCGCCGACACCCAACCCTAAGCACGACCCGATCCCTGCGCAGCCAGGGCCACCGCGCGCGGCCACCGGAGCGCCGTCGGTCGCCGGCGGATGCGTCGAACAGCGGGCGTGCGGCCTGAAAACAGAGCAAAGGCACAGCACGAATCCCAGGACCGACTTCGCGGCAACAATTCATCGCGCTCGGTCAACCGATGATCGAACCGTCTTCGCAGGTAACTCAACAACCTATACAACCGTAACTCTCATCAGTTAGTTTGATTTTAGATAACCTCGGTTGCTCGAAAAATCGAACCCGAGATCGACGAAAACCAGCCCAAAACAGAGCATTAAAGCAGTCCAATCACCCACCTTCGACGATCGATTCTGATCGATCCAGTGACACATTAAAAATCTATTTGAAGAGTCATTTAGACAACATATAGGGCTAGAAAACCCTTCTTACAGAAATCAATTTTGATAACTGTGCGCCGAGAAATCGGATCTCGAACTTTGACGAAAACCTATTTTCAAAACTTGAAAAATCATCCACACGACGTTCGTCCCGCCATTCTGGGCGATGTGGTCGTGCACCGAAGGCATCGAAAGCTGCGTAACAGCTTCGTGGTCGTATGGTCTTTGACGGAATTCAAATTGGTCGCGTGTGCGCGACGAATTCGACGCGTATCCGTCGGAATCGCCCCGTATCCGTCCAATGCAAATTCAGTCATAACTTTGTGCACGCTCGTCAGATCGAGACGAAACTTATGCCAACAGGACCGTATCATTTTTCTGGTCCTGTATGCCAAGTTTGGTCTGATTCTGAGACAGTCAAATCGGACGTCGTTTTACGGGCCCCACGGTTCCACTCAACGGGCGATTTTGTGCACGGCCCGCCGAAATCCAACTCTGGACATACGGTTGGGTTCGTATCAGAAAATCGGATTCGTAGACTTGTAGTTTGACGACTTTAGAGACCATTGACTCTGGCACGCTTTTCGGTACAAAGCGGGTCCAACGACGGACATCATTTTTGCCCAAAATTACCGTTTTGCCCCTGTGTCCAGAATTGGACTTAAAGACAGGCAATCCTAGCTAATTTGACTATTTTGAGAATATTGGCGATGTTTGTTTCAGCTTTCGGAGACAGTTGTGATGACTTGGACTTTATGGCGTACCAGTTGACGATATTTATTGATTCTTCGTGCTACCACCAGGCAAGTATACCTTGCCTCCCTCTACAGTTTATTTACATTCATATTTCTATTAGTATATAGTTTTACCAGTTGGTTATTTACTTATGATTTGTATATCGTGCTTGCTAGTATAGATATAGTCTATGTACATGGTTAGCCTTGTAGTTCATATTGGACTGGTTCTCTCGTGTATCGTGATTGCGTCGTATCGTGTCTTCACTTGTGTCTTGACTGAGTCGTGTCTGTAAGTATGAGTGAGTGAACTGCTATTCTTTTGTCTTTCCCACAACCTGCGAGTCCACATACGGGGCGAGGGTTGTCTTTGCACCTGCGAGTCCACAATCGGGGCGAGGGTGACTTGTCTTGAAATTGACCTGCGAGTCCACAATCGGGGCGAGGGTTGGTTATCCATTGATCTACCAGCAGTTCATTTATGCATACTTGATCCCGTATCCGTGTTCACAGTTACCTGTCAGTAGCCACTTGTCAGTCTCGAGTCTAGTTTCTGTTTATACCATAGTTATATTATTGCATGATTAAACTGTTAGATAGGCACGTTTTATGTATCTTGCTAGTCCTCTGAGGACCTGATGATCTCTTCAGGTTTAGCGACTACATGGAGTTAGTTAGCAGAGCAGGATGATAGAGGATTGCGATGTATGATACAGGTATTTGTTTATGATATTTCTTTACTATCTTCTCGTGCTTTATATTCTATACCATGATATACTCTGCCTATTTATAGACTCATATCATTCTTAGAGTCTTATCGAACAATATGCTAATGGGCTGCAGACCATGACCCATGATTGTTCATTCTTGTTTATATAATTCATGTGGATTGAGATATAGTTTAGATTAGACATGATACCCATGACCTTGACAGCTTATACGTACTCGAGTCGGTCTGGAGTCCGCTCGATACGTAGCTGGCTTGCTCACGAGCTCGCGCCCGAAAACCGGGTACGGGTCATGACAATATATATACATGGGACTTGGAGCTATCTGTCATGATGAGCACATTTCCAGCCTGCCGTCGAGTGGGGCACCCCTTTAGGACACATGTTTCTTACTGCAGTGTGTCTGCTATACTTGTTTTTCTTTTGCTGGGGTCACTCAGGTAGCAGCAGGCGGTTAACTGGACTTGGAAATCTCTTTGCATATTGTTAGTAACTAGGTTTGTGATAACCCTAGTTAGTTAATGTAGAAAGCCGTTGGCAATGATTGGCCGTGATTGATTGGATGGAGTCCAGCCCAGTCTAAGTCTTGTCTAGATCCAGTTCTTAATTGTTCAAGGATAAAGGTTGCAGTAATTGTCACTCTAATGCATTGTACTCTGTATTGTCACTCTCTGATTGTCACTTTAGGATTGTCACCTCTAGCAATAAATGATCAGAGACCAAGTTCTGTTCAGGCGAAGGGTTACAATCCCGGTCCTTGTTTGGTTTAAGGATTGTAACCTGGCTTCCGGAACAGTACCTTTGTCCTCTCTTCGTATATTGCCTAGCTCTATTTATTTAACATGTTCTCCAGTTTACTTTATGTCAAATGATGATTCACTTACTGTCTTCCTATGATCGAGATGAATGCATTGGTACTGCACGAATCTCGATCCTCCCTTACTTATTGCTTTATTTCCCTGTTGATTGCCTATGATTGCTGGTTTTAAGTTCATAGTTCGGCCTCCTTTATGGTACTTGCTATTTGGCTTCTGACCCCACTGGTTTTGCATGGCCAGGTTCTAATAGAAGAGCCCGAAGGATCTACCGCACCATCTACTCGATGGTGACCAGCCGGAGCACCAGAGTGCCTCAGTGGGTTTCTTCTTCATTCTTCCACAGATATGTAAATTCTCCTCTTGTAACGTTTAGCCCCGAGCACGTGTTTAGCTCGTGTTTTGGTATTTTCCTTGATATTGTAACCTACGAGCATAAACATGATATGTGTATTCTAGACTATAGCTAGTCCTTATCATGTACGACTAATACTCTAGCTAGTTATCAGTTCTGTGGTACTGGCTTCATGATCAGTCATGTATATATGGTTCGGGACGCCTTACTATTGTATGTATGATGATCGTGCTCTTTGCTCTTATATAATTGCCTGTGATTGAGATACCTAGGATTGTTAAACCTTAGGATTGACTGATGGCTTGTAGAGTATCCCCTATGTCTTGACAGCTTATACGTGATTTCAGAGTATTAACGTACTTTGGGATTGTGTAGCTGGCCTAGTCCGTCTCAGTATTCCGGTACTGGGGCGTGACATGTCCGTACTGCCATAATATGGGGGAGATCATCCCCAACATCACATTCACTTAATAGGACATGCTGCTCAAGAACAACATGCACAACATGCCCCTGTATTACACGGGGTATGTCGGTGCCATCAAGGTGGATTGAATGCAGATCGTCCTCGATCTTCGTTCAACATCATCCCCCGAACTCTACTTCAGATGTTGGGGATCCCGATGCATCGCCTGACAGCGTCTTACACTACTATCAGTGGCTTCAACACCAGTAAGAGTGAGCCGCTGGGGAAGATCCGTTTGAAGTGTCATATCGACGATCTCCAGACCGAAGTGACTTGCTATGTTGTGGATGCAGACATCAACTACAACATCCTGTTGGGACGACCACGGATACATGAATACATGGTGGTGCCATCCACCCTCCATCAATGTATGAAATACGTATCCACCAGCGACATCATCCGAACAGAGTTTGCTGATGTCCATCCCTTCAGATGGATTGAAGCCTTCTTCACTGACGCCGATCTGTACAAATCAATTCATCTCGAAGATGAAGCCAATAATGCTGACAACGAGGCAGAAGTTAAGGTCGAAGCTTTCTCAGAGGCGGACATGATAATTAATGCTCCCTTAAAAGTGCGACTCAAAGGGAGGCTGCCTCAAACACCGGCCCCTATGGTAGTCAAACTTCGCGGGAAGGCGCCAGCTTCTCCGAGCACTACACCCAATGAAGCTCCATTGAAGATACGCCTCAAAGGCAAGGCCCCTCAAGTGGCGGCTCCTCTTGTAGCCAAGCTACGGGAAAAGGCTCCAGCTTCCAGCACACCAACTGAGGATCCCCTCAAGGTGCGGCTTAAAAGCAGACCTCCTCAGTTGTCGGCACCCGTCAGGCCACAAGAGAAGACCTCGGCGTCCTTCTCAGCACAGTCCCAGTATCCAGCATGGGGCAAGCTCCCGAAAAACTCTCCTGATCCTCCCAAGGCTGCTCCAGTTCTCACTGATGAAGAACTCGAAGAGTATATATCGGGTAATGTCGATGCCCCATCCCTCGATGATGTAATCCTTCGGGAAAAGATCCCATATTTTATCACTAATAGAGTGTCTTTCAATTATTCTAGCCTTCCATATTGGAATACCATGTACACTCTAGATAATGCTCTACAGTCATTGCAAACACAAATAATGACTGTGAGTCATATAAATCGAGTCATCCTGTACCAAGGAGTCTGTTACATTGTCCCACCTCATAACAAGGACGAGAAGCCCATTATCTTTGGCAAAGTCGAGCGTCACCAAGATCTCCTACCGACAGAGCCAGAACCCGATACCGGCAGAATGTAAATCTATCAGTACAATGATCGAGCCAAGTATCTCATCCAAATGATGCGTTACAACTTGAAGAGCAGCCAAGGTCTGAACTACGGCAAAGGTCGACGCCTTTTTCTACGACTTACAGTGCCAAAAGGGAAGCCGCAAGAATACTATCACCGTACCCGATGGGGGGTAGGCTACATCAGGCCTCCAACAACTCCAGAAGAATCAGAAGTAGAGGATGTCATACATTCTCACTCATCTAAAACTTTAACTTGGGACTCCGACACCAGCATCGGCTCAGTCTTCAAGAAGGTGTTGTCAGCCAACATGACATCTGTACATCCTTCAGAAGATAAAGATGACGATCAAACAGAAGAGTTCTTCGAAGAAAAACCCTGGGCTCAATGCCTAGGTGTGCAATAGGAGTCTCGCTTTGAATTGCGAGAACCCCCTACCGAAGATGAAGTCCAGCAGATCGACCTTGGGGATGGATCTTCATCCAAACCCATCTTCATCAATAAAAGCTTGGTGGGAAAGGACCAAGAATCCATGATCTACCTGGTCAAAGAATATATCGATGTCTTCGCCTGGAGCTACGAAGACATGTCGGGACTCGACCCACAGGTCGCAATACACAAACTTAACATCTTACCTGACGCTAAACCCGTTAAGCAACAACAGCGGCACTTCTGTCCTAACATCATGGACGCCATTGACAAAGAGATCGACAAGCTCTTGGACAACGGGTTCATTCGTGAAGAGCAACACCCCGACTGGATAGCCAACATCGTCTCCGTCACCAAAAAGAACGGGAAGATCTGAGTCTACATCAATTTTCGGGATCTCAACTCTGTATTCCCAAAGGATGAGTTTCCACTTCAGATCACTGACGTAATGATCGATGACACATGTGGCTTCGAGCGTATGTCCTTCATGGATGGCTACTCAGGCTAAAATCAGATCAAGATATTCCCAGACGACGAGAAACACACGTCGTCCAGAACTCCAAAGGGCGTTTACTGCTACATAGTAATGCCCTTTGGCATGAAGAATGCTGGTGCCACATACCAACGAGCTATGAGCACCATCTTCCGTCAACACCTTCGCAAGACAGTCGAGTGCTATGTTGACGATATCGCCGTCAAGAGCCGTCTTAGGGGCGATCACCTACGAGACCTGAAGACTGTCTTCGATCTCATGCGGGCGCATCAGCTTAAAATGAACCCCGCTAAATCCTTCCTTGGAGTTTCTAGTGGAAAGTTCTTGGGCTTCATCATTACTGCGAAAGGCATTCATGTCGACCCCGAGAAGACGAAAGCCATCCTTAACATGGACCCTCCGAAGAACCTCAGAGAACTTCGAGGCCTACAAGGACAACTCACCTACATTCGGAGGTTTATCGCGAACCTTTCTAAAAAATATCAAGCCTTCACTAAGCTTATGAAGAAGGGCATTTCTTACATCTGGACGGAAGAATGTCAGAAAGCTTTCGACGACATTAAAGCTTATCTGACAAGTCCTCCAGTCCTGGTGGCACCCGTCGTAAGCAAACCATTCTTGCTTTATGTTCGTACAATGGACCATTCTTTTGGCGCTTTGTTGGCCTAGAACAACGAATCAAGCCATGAGCAGGCCATCTACTACCTCAGCAGGACGATCGTTGGGGCCGAACACCGGTACAACCCCGTAGAAAAAGAGTGTCTAGCCTTGGTGTTCGCCATCCAGAAGACTCGCCACTATGTCTCGGGACAAACAATCCATGTCATCTCCCGAGTCAATCCACTCAGAATTCTCATGACAAAACCAGGAGTACTAACTCTCGGTTGGCTACGTGGGCAATATTATTGACACCATATGACATGGTATTCGTACCACAAAAGGTTGTCAAGGGCCAAGTATTGGCCGACTTCCTAGCCGCGCACCCAATCCCAGAATCATCCAGGCTCTACGAAGGTATCCCCAATGAGGTGCAAGAAGCAAACATTACCGAAGAAAGCCCAGTCTGGAAGATGTTCTTCGACGGTGCTTCCAGAACAGGCCCCAAAGGCCAAATTATCGCAGGAGTGGGGGTGGTCTTAATCTCTTCCGACAAACTGGTCATCGAGCGCGCTTATTCTCTTTCAGAGCCGTGCTCCAACAATGTTGCGGAGTACAACGCCCTCATCATGGGACTTTAGTTAGCAAGACAGCTGGAGGTGGACTACCTTGAATCTTACGATGACTCAAAGCTCATCATCAATCAAATCCGGGGATAATATGAGATCCGCCATGAAGACCTCATCCCCTATCACAAAGCAGCATTGGACATCATCTCAACCTTCATAGAATTCTTCATAGAGCATGTGCCTCGGCTACAAAAGTTGAAAGCTGATGCTTTGGCCGGCCTCGCAGCCTCATTGGCTGCACCCGTCGGGACTCAACACTTCATTACGGTGACGGGTCAGGACTTGGCTTGCCCTAGAAATAATCTGTGCATACAGACAACTCATGCCATGGCCGCGGACCCTGACATTAATGTCAGAGACTGGAGGTTCCCATTCATCGACTTTGCTATATACAGAATCCTTCCGGAAGACCCAAGGAAGCAGTCTCAGTCAGAAGGCGCTCCCTCCGCTTCTATTACGATACAACCTTCAAAATGTTGTACCGGCGCTCCTACGATGGACTTCTCCTCCGATGTCTATCTAACGAAGAAGTCGCCGAAGCTCTTCGAGAAGCTCATGACGGAACGTGTGGAGCTCATCAACTAGGTCCTAAGCTACAGGACCAACTTCGACGCATGGGCTATTACTGGCCCACCATGATGGCCGACGCTGTTGAATATGCAAAGAAGTGTTGTGCCTGTCGGCTGCACGCCTACTTCATCCACAGACCGTTAGAGCTTCTACACCCGACGGTTGCCTCTTGGCCATTTGAAGCCTGGGGCATGGATACAGTGGGGCCTATCACTCCCCCTTCGTCAAGGGGATACCGCTTTATCCTGGCAATCATCAACTATTTCTCTAAATGGGCGGAATCAGTACCTCTTACAGAGGTGAAAAGCTCAAGAGTGATCAGCTTCATCAAGCATTACGTTATCTACCATTTTGGGTTACCTCGAAGGATTATCCATGACAATGGCCCGTAATTCATCAGCCATGTGTTCAGTAGATTTTGTGACAAGAATCGTATTCAGAATATGGCATCAACCGCTTACAATCCGACAGCAAACAGATTGGCTGAAACTTTTAATATGACCATCGTTAAGCTACTCAAAAAGATTGTGTCATCCAATAAGCGCGACTGGGACGACAAGTTCGACGAATGCCTTTGGACCTATCGTACCACGGTACGGACCCCGACGGGAAACATACCATTCTCCATGGTTTATGGGAGCAAAGCAGTGCTACCACTGGAGATCCAAATCCCCTCACTCCGAGTGGCGATCACAAATCAGTTGACGGAAAAGGACAATCAACGTCGCCGTCTGCAAGAGTTGGAAGCGCTGGACGACTTTCCAAGTGGATGACCTGGTTCTGGCAGTCAGGAGACCGATGGTGATGACTCACAAAACACCGGGAAAGTTCGAACCCAAATGGGAAGGACCCTTCATCATAGAGACGGTATACTCAAATGATGCTTATCGTCTCGCTCAAACTAATGGGGACTTGTTCATGATGCCCATCAATGACAAGTTCCTAAAAAGTACTATTCTTGACGTCCGTCGATAATGTACTGCCTCTTCCCAGAGAGAGGATTAGTGGATTTGACCAAACCAAGTTCACACCCCTTCTTTTGACAAATCATATGCTTCTGGAACCCAGCTGTTTTGTTGCATTCTATCCCTAGTAGAAGAACAACCACGTCCACATTTCCTCTGAGTTACTTCTCTACATCTTATCAAGCAGGATCCTGTACCATGTAAGATCATGCTTAAGGCAATGTTTACCACGTCCACATTACCTCTGAGTAAATATTCTATACAACAATCCTTGTTGTTGCACCATAGGACATCCACGTCCATATCACCTCTGAGTTCTATAAATACCCACAGAGTTCACTCATACTATATCCACATTACCTCTGAGTAGGAAAGCTCCACCATTTTAGCCCATATTTACTATGTCCACATTACCTTTGAGTAAATATGTCGGTCCTCTCTCTCAACTTATTATCCGTACCTAACAGCAAGGTACGCCAAGGGTGATAAGTCTTCACAAAAAATTATCCCATATTCACCACGTCTATATTACCTCTGAGTGAATGTGTCAGTTTCCTCCGTGAGTAACTTATTATCTGCACCCAGAAACCAAGGTGCGCAATAGATAATGGGTCCACAAAAATCACAGGAAATGAACAAAGCATAAATTTTTTATTTTCTTCAGCTAAACAGAAAACAAAAGATTATATTGATATCGAAAAGAAATAAACTGCATCTTCAGGTTTTTTCAGATCTCAAAAACACTAAGACAAAATAGGGACATTGATTTTATTTATATTTCCGAAAACGGAAATTATAAAGCAAACTACGAATCCTCACAACCAGGGATCATAGTTGCGTTGAGGCATGTACCACTCTCTCAGCCACTTTGCATACAAAGGTTCAATCTGGTTGAGATCTTCTGCAGGGACATGAGGGTCAGTCTCGATGCTGCTACTCTCTGACGGTGGATCCTCCTTAACTTTAACCTTGGGAGCAATCTCTTCCTTGAAGGTCATCGGTTCTTCCTTGACCTCGACCTTTGGTGACGCCTCCTCCTTAACGGTCACCGGCTCTTGTTTGACGAGAGGAGGCAGTATCACTTCCTTCACGAAAGCCTCCGCCTTCGGCAGGGATACTGCAACAGAGTCAAAAGAAAAGTTAGCAAAAAGACTTAGAAGCTCAAAACAAGTATCTAAGGCGCATCAACAAATCTGACACGTCAAACTGGGTCGAAACCCATGCGTACAGATAGAACATCATCAACGATGCATCATCAGGACCTAAGTCCATGCGCATCAGCAAGTGAAGCTTTGATGCATCATCAGGACCTAAGTCCATGCGTGTCAGCAAGTGAAGCTTCGGTGCATCATCAAGACTTTAGTCCATACGCGTCAGCTGAAAGGGCTTCGGAGCATCATCAGGACAAAAGTCCATGTGCGTCAGCCTAAACACATATACAAGAGGTGGCTCATCTACAGTTGGGTCACCCCAACATCTCTGCAACAAAGACCAAGGAAAGAGAATACCCACCGAGCACTTCCGGGCGAACGTCGGCGTGGATCGCCATGACGACGGAGACTTCCTCCGCATCGACCTCCAAGGTTTTTTTGCCTCAGCCCCTTCCTCGACTAGCAGCACCGCCTCGGTGAGTCTTGGGAGCCATCTCCCTAACAAAGAAAAAAGGAAAAAAGAGCTCTGAGGAAGAAGAAAACTTTTGTAGAAAGTAGAAGACTCTTTCTCCTCACAAGCCACTTATTTATGGGCTTGGCCTCGCACGTAAACCGATAAAGCATGACATCAGCAATCAGTCGCTTCGGGTCTCGAGAATCCGACGGCTGCTTATCTTCAAAAGATCATCATTAATCTTTCCGAAGATCGAGGCGTTATCTCTTCAGAAGAAGCATGCGCCCTAGCAGTATGCGCCTAAGCAACAAGCGTTCCCCACAGCGACATGTAGAGCAACTATACGCCAAAAAGAGCCATGTGACTAGGTGAAGGGCATCTGCCCAGAGTCGTTAATCCCCATGCTTCTTATTCAAAGTATTCCAAAACTTGTCCAAAAAGTTTTGAAACTTTGAAGGGAGTCTTGTAGAAGCATAGAATTTTAGGTGCATCTATAGGCTAGAATTCCTATGCGCTCAAACCAACCATGCGACCAACACAAATGCGCCAGGAAGCTTAAACAGATACTTGGCACGGCAAAGGAAAGTACAAGTTATAAGACATTGAAAAGAAGTCTTTTATTTCATATGAAAGTTTATTACATGTCTAAAGAAAGGCTTTACAAAGGAAAACTTCTACAAAAAAGGAAGATCATAAAGCTACAGCTAGGAGCAACAACTGCCATGCGCCCCATGCCAGGCGTATCATCCGTCAGGTGCATCACTCTAATGTCTCGTCCAGACGCATTATTCCAGCATCTCAATGTATACGCATCTCCATGTATAGTCAGTGCAAATTACTCTCTCTTATCATCACCAATCAGCCCTTGTGTAGCAGGTGGAGAAGCTCTCCTAGCTCGATAAAGATCGCGATAGGATGTCCCGATCTTTGAAAGCAACAGGCACACTCGGCATCCTGTGGCTCTGCCAACATAACGAAAGATAGAGCATGGTCGTCCTGATCTTCGGATACAACAGGCACCATCGGCCTATGTCGGGACTCGACAATCCTGATATTTGGATGCAACAGACACTGTCATAGAAGCTCAGAGCAACGGGAAGACTGAAGCAACACATCTTTACCCTCGGAAAGAGCTCGAGTTCGGCAGTTCGCCAAGGCGGAGCTCTGGCCAAGTTCATCTTTACATCAAAATGAAGAATGAAAGCAAAGCTTTCCCTCATACGGCTATTTATAAGCACGGGAAGCCTACACCCGAGTGCCAAGTGGCCAACATTCTAAATTCCATGCAATAAATTTGTATTAATAGCAAATAAGCAAATGCATCCGTCGTCTCGCATTCGGCTAAGTCAAGGCAACCATTAAAATGCCTCGAAGAACCCAACAGGCAGGCCAAAGGGGATGCGACACATTGGCAGATGCATCATCAATATCAAGCGATCCCCCATGGATGCGTCCAACGGGTAGCCAAGCCAGTGCCAGTTTTGGTTATATTTAGAAGTTTGGTCGAGCTGTAAAAAAGGCTTGTAAACATCTCAGTTTTCATCTTGTTTTGGAAGTCGACAAGTCCTTCGGATTAAAGGCTAGCAAGTTTAAGTAGTGCTCTTCAGATAAAAAATATGTGTAGTAAGGAGCTATAAGCGCTTCGGATTCAAAGCTTGTGTTTCACAAGATAGTGGATTCAATATCGAGCTACAGTACTCGAGACTGGACTAGTCCTCTCAGAGGAAAACTAGTACAAAACTTGGTGTTTGTGTTTGCTTATCTGAACTTATTTATATTACGTATTTATTTTTACTGCCTACTTCATGTAGAACCCTAGAGGGGGGGTGAATAGGGAAATAAAAAATATCTAGAGCAACAGAAGCAATATATGACAAATAAAAGTAAAGAGTAAGAAGATCAAACACAAGATGTATCCTGGTATTCTCGCTTGAGGTAATCCAGTCCCGGAACTCTCTCCGGCTTAAATCTACTATTTAATCAAATAGTACACACGAGTTTGGATCCGAAGAACTCGCCAACTTCAACATGAGTTTGGATCCGAAGACTCGCCAACTTCAACACACGAGTTTTCTTACGAAGGCTCGCCAACTTCAAACAAATGAGAAGTGAACTTGTTGATCTTCTAACACATGAAGATCAAAAATTACAACTCTTAAATACTCTAGCACTTTGGAAGAGGATGACAATTGAAAAGCTTGGTAGAGTATTAATGGTGGAGCTCTTGGTTGTTTGGAAACTTTATGGCAAGAGTTAGTGAAAACTTAATGAGAGAGAAAGCTTTCTTTTATAGAGAAACCAAGAGTGGGTGGCTTTTAATGCTCTGGATACAGGCAGACCGGCATACTGTCGGTATGCAGCGGCATATCATCGGTATACCGATCAAAAGGTAACGGTCATATTAATATCCGTTGAGAGCATTAAATGCGGCCATTAATGCTAGTCATAGTGATTCAAAAGTCAAATATATGTAATCCGGTATACCGTCGGTATGCCGTGGCATACCGTCGGTATACCGACGTTTTATCACAGAACGTTTTAAGGCAAACAAAACGGTATACCGTCGGTATGCCGGAGCATACCGTCGGTATGCCGGACCATACTGTCGGTATGCCAACGTTTTGTCACAGAACGTTTTTGTCGTCCACAAAATGGTATACCGCCGGTATGCCGGAGCATACCGTCGGTATGCCGACAATTTATCACAGCAAGTTTGTGGGCAATAAAAACGGTATACCGCCGGTATGCCAGAGCATACCGTCGGTATGCCGACAATTTATCACAGTAAGTTTGTGGACAACGAAAACGGTATACCGTCGGTATGCCGGAGCATACCGCCGGTTTGCCGCTCTGTAAGATATTGATTTTTGACTTAAGCTTTTACTTTGTCATCCGTCCTTAAGTGTTTACAGATATACCTAGACCTTGTACAGACTCGAAAACTTTAAGCAGGTAGGAAGCCGTCTATGTAAGGAGCGCCGGTATCTGCTTCAGTCTTCAATGTAAAGGATGGTAGCACTTGAAAGGAAAGACTTTATGTAGTAGAGCTTCTGAGAAGATATGAATCTGAAGACATAGAAAACTAAACTACGAAGATGCTGTTAATATATCAAAATAAAATGTGCCAACAATCTTTTCCATTTTGATAATTGATAAAATAGAGAGATAGCATCTTCAGGGAGTAACTCCCCCGTAGGTAGACAACTCCCCCTCAATACGTTTTCTCCCCCTTTGTCACTTAGTCAAAGATGGGAAAAAAATAAAAATTAAAAAATATAGCAATAATATGGACAAGAGCATAGAATAAAAAGCATGTATTGATATATGGAAGTTAGAGATGAATACATACAGGACATTCATACTACATAAGACAAAATAAAAGACTCTCCTCTACGAGAGTTTAGCAACATGAGAAAGACAACTACCAAGTCCCCGTAGGACTGCAAACTACTAGAACCAACCAAACATAGGTCCCCGAAGGACTGCAAAAGACAGAATAAAAACAAACACAAGAAACTAAGACACTCATTTATTCGACACCACCGTCAAAAGGAAGCAACCCCTACTCGTCAGCCGGATCGTCTCCACCATCCTGAGCCTGGTGAAAAGTGCCATAAGGATCAATGCCGTCCGGGTACATAAAACCGTAGGCATTGGGATCGAAAAAGCGGAAGGCCTGGTACATTGGATCCTGAAGATTCAGATCCAGAAATATGTCCCAGTCCTGAAGAGTACGCTGAATGAAATAGGCCTGGTCATGTAAGCAGGACTGAATAAGAGTGCCAAGGCCACGAGTGTGAGTCCGCATCTGTTCCTCTGCCTGCACCATACGTATGTCGAAATGCTGCTGAGTCAGCGACATGTAGCGATCGGAGGCAGGAGGAGTAGATGCAGGAGCAGCAGGAGTGGAAGCTGGCGGACTTGGAAAGAGGAAGCACGAGAAGTGGAGGCACCACTAGCGAAGCAAAAAACAGCGAGGTAGGATGGGACGCCGTCCGAGGAGCAGAGGGAGAGGTCGACTTGCTTGGCTTCCAGAATGAGAGTGATGAAGGAGCCGTAATACAGGTTCTGCTTTCCCGCTGGCATGACGCCTTTGAAGACATGAAGGAGTGTCTTGAGGAAGGACCAAGACTTCCTTGCATAGAGGAAGTACATGCACACCAGGGTATCGTCGGTAATGGCATCATAGTTGCCGCCTTTTGGATAGAGTGTGTGGCATACGATCCGATGGAGCTCGTAATAGAACGGCTCCAGCTGTGCAGAAAGGGTCGGGATAGCAAGAGGGTTGGGGCCCTTGCAAATGATGTGGCAGAACTCGTCGAAGGGGGTCCCCACCGAAGAGTTGAGAGCAGCCAAGGTCGGCAAAGCTTCGCCTCTGTCCGAGATACCGAGGATGTTGGAGATGTCCCGAGCCGTGAGACAAAAATGACGTTCGTTGACCATCGTCTGTATGGCGCCATGCTCGTCGTCCGGAACCATGTTGCAGTAGAAGAGACAAACGGCGGCGGGGTAGACGGGCACCTGACGTCGAAGTAGGCAAGATAGTCCGACCTCGTCGAATAGAGAGACATGGCCGGAAAAGAGATTCCAGTTAATTGCACGGCCCTTGAAGACGTTATGGTGGACGAAGTGTTGAAACCAAGTCTCGGCCGCCAAGAAGGAGGTGAAGACCCGCTGATCATGTCCATGAGGGAGAGCCACCGGAGTGAAGGGATTGAAGAAGGTGGAGGAGGAGGAGCGGGGACGCTTGGGATTGGCCATGGAGGAAAGTTGGAGGAGGAAGTTAGGGTTTGAGGTGAGAAGTGTAGGGAGAAGAAGAAAAAAGATAGGGTTTTAAAGTGGAAGGAGGGAGGTGAACGGTTTTAGAGTTGGGAATGGAAGAGGGTGTAACACCCAGTTTTCCAGTTGAGGGTAATTTTGAAATTTTATAATTATAATTATTATTTATTGATTATTATTTTATATTATGATTTTTTTGTGATTTTTAATTATTTTTAAACTATTTAAAATTTTGACTTGTGATTTTGACATTTTACTATTGTTTGATTTTAATTTCTAGAAATTTGTCACACCCAGTTTTTAGAAACAGGGATATTTTTGTTATTTTGTATTTTTGAAATATTTTTGAAATTTATTTTATTATTTATGATATTGTTTTGGGATTATTTGAGTCGGGTTCGAATTTCAGCTCAATCCGACTTAAAACGGGGACCCGGGGGTAGTGTTGACTTTAGTGGACCCACACATTAGTTAGCCATGGCCCACATGATAGAAATATTTTATTTAGAGGTTAGACTAATTATTATGGATAAGGTTAGTGTGATTAGAGACTTTAGAATGACTAATTTAGCCCCAACCAATTAGCCCTTTCCTAATACTAATAGAATAGGTTAGTGGGGGCATTTTGGACCTTACCATAATAGGACAAATAGTCCCATATGGCTAGCCACTTTGGGAAAGGATAGGCTCAAGTTTATTTCATTATTCTCATCCACACTCTCTCTCTTGTTCTTCTCCAAATTTCTAGAGAGCAATCCCTAGCAATTTCTCCACCAAATCCATCCATTTCGCCACCAAATCTTCTTCTTTCCTTCTCCATTCTAGCCAAGGAGGAAGCTACCCAAGTTTGGGTGGATTCGGAGCTCGTTCGTGTCCTTTTGGAATCTCTACATGTCGGTGTCGCTTCGGGAAAGCTTTTCTTCGATTCGATCTACCGGGAGGTATAAATACCTTCTTCTTTTCATTTCCTCATGCATATAGGTCTATTTTGAACCCATAGGAATGACCCCCATGGTTGTATCTCCATTTGTGTCCATTTTGTGTCCTTTTGGAGGTCATAGGAGTGTCCTTTGTGTTGTGGGTGTGTCCATGGAAAAACCCTAAATTTGGACACACTATGTGTTGATGTTATGTATGAATGAATTATTACATGTTTAATCTCATATTTTTGTATTGGAGATGTGTTCTATAGTGTCTCATATATATATATTAGTGTAGAGAGTGAGTTCTTGATATATTATGTTATATACTTGTGTTTCTTTTGTCTCAAACTACCTAAATTCGTCATAATATTTATCCACGTTTTTAGTAGCATTGACAACTTAGAAATATCATAACTTTTAGCTTAAAACTCTAATTTATCTCCCATTTTTTTTAAAAGAACCGTATCAAAGTTAGTTTTCCAAATATATATTTTACTAAGCCAAATTCTTTCTGTAATATTCTGTAGAATTATTTGAGTGTCAGCTGTACAAAAGACGAACGTGTTTCGATATTTTTACGATTTCGGGAGCTTCCGGACACGAAAATGCGATCCGTTTAAAGTTTCGGAAAGCTAACACGAAGAGATACAACATACTTTAATCCTAGAATTTAATGAATGCCCAATTGGTACAGTATTGATTTTAAGTAGAAGAGTGACTATACGATATATGCATTTTGTGTAACCTATGAGCCAATGTAGTATGGATATTAAATGAATATAGAGTATGTAATGCATGATATGTTAGATGAATAAAATGATATATATATATGATATATATTCTCTTTACATTAATTTATATATATGGTTGAATGCAAGCATGTAGGAATGCTACTAATATAATGCATATAAGCAATGCATGAATGAAAGAATGATATACAATGTATGCATGAAAGTATAATGAATGCTATATATGAATGCAAGATATATATGTAATGATAGATATGAATACATAATGTATACATATTGTAATGCAATATATAATGATAACATGTATGGTAATGTAGAGTGTATGATGCAAGCATGAATGAATAGAGGAAATACATGTATATAGGTAATATAGAATGTAATATATGAAAGGAATGAATGATAATATATAACATGATATATAAGGTAATGCAAGGTATGAAATATATGATGTGTGTATGTTTGTATGTCTCTATGTTAATGTATGAAATGATATGAATATACAATGTATGCATATGTATAAAATATGTAGGTAATGCATAGATGCATGAATGAAATGGATATTTGCAATATGTTATTATAAATACACGTATCTAATATGCATGAATGTAAGTATAATATAATACAAATATACATGTATGTATCATGTAAATGTAATATACATGATATGTATGTATGCATATATACAAGGTAAGTATGTATGTATGTATTTCTATAAATTGAGTTAACCTATAACCTTTTACATACATGCATTCATACACCCTTTTACATCATGTATCCCATGTCACATACACCTACCTATCACTAAATTTTAGAACATTAACACATATCCTTTCACACACACATACTCACTTACTCTTTTACCTCTCTTTCTCTCTCTCTCTCTCTCTATATATATATATATATATATATGTACCTATATATGTAGCTTTCCTATATATATCTATGTATATGAATATGTGAATGTGAATAATATATACATTATATGACTAAGTTTGTGTGCCTTGTTAGCTTATGGTTTAGTTTTGTGCTTGGTTTAGCAAGTGACTTAGGCTATGAGTCAGTAGCTATCTTGGATACTTGATTTGCATATACTTAGTTTGTTTAGACCTAGAATAACTTGTTTGACCTAATTTAGACTTGTTAGACCTAGTTTGACCATAGTTGACCTAGGTTTGACTTTCAGGGTTGACCAAGTTGACCAAGAGTTGACTTTGGTCTAGATTGACCTAGAATCATGTAGAATGCATAGTAGAACTTCATATTGTCATTTTGGACTTGTTGTGACTTGTGCTATTCTGATTAGGCGCCAGACATCAGGCGAGTACATTCTCTGATAGTTCTCTCATTTATTTGTCAATTACTGTACTTCAGTTCTAGTTAGTTGTATGTGATTCTCTGTTACAACACGTATGGATATTCTGGATTCATGTATACGACACATATTTATTTTCTGGCCTCTATTACTGGTATCATCATTTCTGGCTTCTATTACTGGAATCACCTACTGGAATTACCCTGGAATCACTTGCTGGTATCATCACGATTGGCTGGACTCATCTCGATTTTTGTGTCATATTCTGGATTCACTTGTACTTGCTGGAAGGGGAAATACTTGAGTAAGACATGTAGATATACCCCAATTCTGGAATCACCCCACATGCTGGAATCTATTGGAATGATAGCCATCTCACACCCGGCCGAGTGTGTGATGTGCCGAATTACCTATAGCCGTTTACATGTCGACCTCGGTATTTTAAAATACACTGTTAGAGTATAGTCTGGACTCACCATGGAATCTTTGATCACTGACTGGAATCATCTCATACCGGACTCATCTTGTACTGGAATCACCTGGTATCAGATTCATGTTGTCTGGATTTACGTTGGTCTTACACTTGTTTACATTTACTGTCTGGACTTATATCATGTTACCCTGGTTCAGCTAGTTTCTATTTATAGTCTTTATTGCCATGATTCTCCTCTTGTTTAGTTACTTACTTTCCTTGCACTATATATGTCTTTCTTACCATCACCTGAACATAAACTGCCATGTTCATCAATACAACTGTCTATAACTGCTTTATAGTTCTCTGTCATTTACTTGGGTTTTCTAGATGAGATTGTGCTCGTTCCTGTCCTGACTGGACCTGTTAATAAATTTTACAGATAGCCTGAAGGTTGCCTGCTAGCCTAGAGGAGACACAGTAGAGGTTGTATAGTTAGTTATTTCAGTTGTATTGAGTTATATTTATTCTATGGATTACTGTATTGAGCTTTGTGATATTTTTGGATTTGTGTATCTTAGACACTTAGACTTCTATCTGCTGTATCTCTTTTGGATTTTATGTTTTATCTATCTTTATCTTGCTCTACCTAAGTTGTGATTGAGACTGTATCTACTATGTCACCTCCATTCGGAGAGTATATACTGTACAGGTACCTTTATATTGTTAGATGTTTGACCTAGGACAACGTTCTACCGCCGACACTGCGGCGTAGTCTGGACGTAACCACGTCTCGTGCCTTTACTCTAGGGTGCGGGTCGTGACACATTTTTAGTGGTGGCCCATGCAGGTCAAGTTTATGTAGTGGTATTCGAACTAGAGTATCACTACAGCCTGTAGTAGGATTAGGATATTTTTGGAGGTACTCAATCACATTAGGAAAAACTCTTAATCTGATTCCTTTTGTCTAAAATTGTTGCTTATTGACTTTCCTTGAATATAAACTGTTCTCCTTTGAATTTTTGCTTCATTCTCAGAAATTGCTTCTTGTTTTGATCTGTCTTCATGATGGTTATGAAGACACGATCTCATCGCTTAGGTTCGGGGGATACTATCGAGAGGCTGGCCACCTCTCGTCCTATTCATCAGGGCCTCGAGACCGCAGCTTCTGTTGTGCCAACTCAGGTTGGCATTTCTGCTACATTGGAGGTGCACCTCCGTCTGTACATATACTTTTTCCTTCATTTCTGGTTTCTCTCAGCAGCAGCGATTCATGCAGCATCAGCAGCAGAGATTTGTGAAGTATCAGCATCAGGCTGGAGGAAACCAGTAGGGCGAGCTATCGTCAGGACAGTCGAGGATGTACAGACCGTTGGAGATCTTGCTACAAGTTCCGTTCTTCTCAATTCCATTCCTGCAATTATCTTTTATAATTACCTTGAAATCCGATTCCATCTGTTCCTTGTTGATTGATTAATTTTGTCATGTTACTCTTTTATTGTGTTTGTTTTTCTTCTGAGAAAATCATATGGGCTAGGTCGCCTAAATCATGGGATCTAGAATCCTCAATAGTCGTGTTAGTTGGCATAGTGAGGACATGTAGTCAGATTTTGGATGTATTCTCGGGTATAGGAATTTAAGGTTTTCGCCGTCGCATGCGGCAGTGCAAAATTTTTAAATAACATGATCCTAGAGGTACGTACCTTAGTCAAGGACTCTGTGATTATCGTAGCCTTGCTCACTAGCATGATGAAGACTCTGGACAACATGATTTTGGACAGACGCATATGATTAACAGATTGTATCTTGAGAAGGTTTAAACATCATACCCTTTTGATTGTTATAAATGACTTAGGAGTAGGGATATTTAGTTTTGTAGACTTATTCATAGGTAGTTCCTTCATAGTATAATGGTATGATGACTTGTAGAGTGTCTGTACCCTAGAGGTGATAGTTAGCATTAGTGTTAGAATAGTAACCCATTGCAGATAATTCTCCTGTTATCTATAATACCAACCAGTTACACATAGGATGTTAGTATGCCTTACAGCCTTGATGATTATTACTACTTTCCCTTACCTTTTCAAGTGAGGCACCCATGACCAGAGCCTGCCTTTGAGTATAGTTGTAGTTTCACCTAAGATCGAGAGGTCTATTTGCATAGATAGATTGCAGATGATATTGGCATATGGGATATAGGTTAGTTGGTATCTATAGGCCATTGTTGTATAGGGTTATAAACATGTTGTTTAGCCTATACTTGGTTCAGTTTTCTATTTTAGTTAATTTCTCTTTGTGTTGAGTTCCTTTGTGTTGATCACCTTTATAGGCAGTGTGCAGACCCTTCACTAGATACCATGTCCCCTTGATTCAGGCCATTCATCCTTAGCCTAGTTCTAAGCATTGTTTCAGACCCTTATAAGTTTAGTCTGCCTTAACCCTTGGTTGATCAGTCATGTATATATATATATATATATATATATATATATATATATATATATATATATATATAGATGATATACTTAGGATATATGTGATGGGTTGTTGTTCTTGAGCATATATATATATATATATATATATATATATATATATATATATATATATATATATGCTCAAGAACAACAACCCATCACATATATCCTAAGTATATCATCTATATATATATATATATATATATATATATATATATATATATATATGTGGTATTTGGTATTCATGTGCTTAGCTTGTAGGTATTTAGTTATAGGTGACTTGATAGGATTGGGAAGTTAAGAGCTAGTCTATTATAGAGTTTCTCTTTTGCCAAATTCTAGGTTCCAACACCTAGATAGCTAGCATAGGTAAAACCCTAAGAAGTTGACCAGTTGATGACCAAGTACTTGGATGTTGAGAAATTGACTAGTGATTGACCCTTGACTATGTTTGACATAGAAGGGGTGCGATCATCTTAATTTCGAGGAAAAAATTTTTATAAGGTGGGTAGGATTGTAACACCCAGTTTTCCAGATGAGGGTAATTTTGAAATTTTATAATTATAACTATTATTTATTGATTATTTTTTCATATTATGTTTTTTTGGTGATTTTTAATCATTTTTAAACTATTTAAAATTATGACTTGTGATTTTGACATTTTACTATTGTTTGGTTTTAATTTCTAGGAATTTGTCACCCCCAGTTTTAGGAACAAGGGTATTTTTGTCATTTTGTATTTTTGAAATATTTTTGAAATTTATTTTATTATTTATGATATTGTTTTGGGATTATTTGAGTCGGGTTCGAATTTCAGCTCAATCCGACTTAAAACGGAGACCCGGGGGTAGTGTTGACTTTAGTGGACCCATACATTAGTTAGCCATGGCCCACATGATAGAAATATTTTATTTAGAGGTTAGACTAATTATTATGGATAAGGTTAGTGTGATTAGAGACTTTAGAATGACTAATTTAGCCCCAACCAATTAGCCCTTTCCTAATACTAATAGAATAGGTTAGTGGGGGCATTTTGGACCTTAACATAATAGGACAAATAGCCCCATATGGCCAGCCACTTTGGGAGAGGATAGGCTCAAGTTCATTTTATTATTCTCATCCACACTCTCTCTCTCTTGTTCTTCCCCAAATTTCTAGAGAGCAATCCCTAGCAATTTCTCCACCAAATCCTTCCGTTTTGCCACCAAATCTTCTTCTTTCCTTCTCCATTCTAGCTAAGGAGGAAGCTACCCAAGTTTGGGAGGATTCGGAGCTCGTTCGTGTCCTTTTAGAATCTCTACATGTCGGTGTCGCTCCGGGAAGGCTTTTCTTCGATTCGATCTACTAGGAGGTATAAATCCCTTCTTTTTTTCATTTCCTCATGCATATAGGTCTATTTTGAACCCATAGGAATGACCCCCATGGTTGTATCTCCATTTGTGTCCATTTTGTGTCCATTTGGAGGTCATAGGAGTGTCCTTTGTGTTGTAGGTGTGTCCATGTGGAAAAACCCCAAATTTGGACACACTATGTGTTGATGTTATGTATGAATGAATTATTACATGTTTAATATCATATTTTTGTATTGGAGATGTGTTTTATAGTGTCTCATATATATATATTAGTGTAGGGAGTGAGTTCTTGATATATTATGTTATATACTTGTGTTTCTTTTGTCTCAAACTACCTAAATTCGTCATAATATTTATCCACGTTTTTAGTAGCAATGACAACTTAGAAATATCATAACTTTTAGCTTAAAACTCCGATTTATCTCCCATTTTTTAAAAGAACCGTACCGAAGTTAGCTTTCCAAATATATATTTTAATAAGCCAAATTCTTTCTGTAACATTCTGTAGAATTATTTGAGTGTCAGCTGTACGAAAGACAACGTGTTTCAGTATTTTTGCGATTTCGGGAGCTTCCGGACACGAAAATGCGATACGTTTAAAGTTTCGGAAAGCTAACACGAAGAGCTACAACATACTTTAATTCTAGAATTTAATTAATGCCCAATTGATACAGTATTGATTTTAAGTAGAAGAGTGACTATACGATATATGCATTTTGTGTAACCTATGAGCCTATGTAGTATGGATATTAAATGAATATAGAGTATGTAATGCATGATATGTTAGATGAATAAAATGATATATATATATGATATATTCTCTTTACATTAATTTATATATATGGTTGAATGCAAGCATGTAGGAATACTATTAATATAATGCATATAAGCAATGCATGAATAAAAGAATAATATACAATGTATGCATGAAAGTATATAATGAATGCTATATATGAATGCAAGATATATATGTAATGATAGATATGAATACATAATGTATAAATATTGTAATACAATATATAATAATAACATGTATGATAATGTAGAGTATATGATGCAAGCATGAATGAATGGAGGAAATAAATGTATATAGGTAATATAGAATGTAATATATGAAAGGAATGAATGATAATATATAACATGATATGTAAGGTAATGCAAGGTATGAAATATATGATGTGTGTATGTTTATATGTCTCTATGTTAATGTATGAAATGATATGAATATACAATATATGCATATGTATAAAACATGTAGGTAATGCATAGATGCATGAATGAAATGAATGTTTGCAATATGTTAATATAAATACAAGTATCTAATATTTATGAATGTAAGTATAATATAATACAAGTATACATGTATGTATCATGTAAATGTAATATACATGATATGTATGTATGCATGTATACAAGGTAAGTATGTATGTATGTATTTCTATAAACTGAGTTAACCTATAACCTTTTACACACATGCATTCATATACCCTTTGACATCATGTATCCTATGTCACATACACCTACCTATCACTAAATTTTAGAACATTAACACATATCCTTTCACACACATGCCAAACATACACATACTCACTTACTCTTTTACCTCTCTTTCTCTCTCTCTCTCTCTCTATATATATATATATATATATATATATATATATATATATATATATATATATATATATATATATATATTTATATATATATATATATATATATATATAAATATATATATATATATATGTATGTATGTGCCTATATATATAGCTTTCCTATATATATCTATGTATATGAATATGTGAATGTGAATAATATATATACATTATATGACTAAATTTGTGTGCCTTGTTAGCTTATGGTTTAATTTTGTGCTTGGTTTAGCAAGTGACTTAGGTTATGAGTTAGTAGCTATCTTGGATACTTGATTTGCATATACTTGGTTTGTTTAGACCTAGAATAACTTGTTTGACCTAATTTTGACTTGTTAGACCTAGTTTGACCATAGTTGACCTCGGTTTGACTTTCAGGATTGACCAAGTTGACCAAGAGTTGACTTTGGTCTAGATTGACCTAGAATCATGTAGAATGCATAGTAGAACTTCATATTGTCATTTTGGACTTGTTGTGACTTGTGTTGTTCTGATTAGGAGCCAGACACCTCTCATCGGACAGTATATTTACTTTGGACATTCAGACATCAGGCGAGTACATTCTCTGATAGTTCTCTCATTTATTTGTCAATTACTGTACTTCAGTTCTAGTTAGTTGTATGTGATTCTCTATTACAACACGTATGGATATTCTGGATTCATGTATACGACACATATTTATTTTCTGGCCTCTATTACTGGTATCATCATTTCTGGCTTCTATTACTGGAATCACCTACTGGAATTACCCTAGAATTACTTGCTGGTATCATCACGATTAGCTGGACTCATCTCGATTCTCGTGTCGTATTCTGGATTCACTTGTACTTGCTGGGAGGGGAAATACTTGAGTAAGACATGTAGATATACCCCAATTTTAGAATCACCCCACATGCTGGAATCTACTGGAATGATAGCCATCTCACACCCGGCCGAGTGTCTGATGTGCCGGATTACCTATAGCCGTTTACATGTCGATCTCGGTATTTTAAAATACACTGTTAGAGTATAGTCTGGACTCACCCTGGAATCTTTAATCACTGACTGGAATCATCTCATACCGGACTCTTCTTGTACTGGAATCACCTGGTATCAGATTCATGTTGTCTGGATTTATGTTGGTCTTACACTTGTTTATATTTACTGTCTGGACTTATATTATGTTACCCTGGTTCAGCTAGTTTCTATTTACAGTCTTTATTGCCATGATTCTCCTCTTGTTTAGTTACTTACTTTCCTTGCACTATATATGTCTTTCTTACCATCACCTGAAAATAAACTGCCATGTTCATCAATACAATTGTCTATAACTGCTTTATAGTTCTCTGTCATTTACTTGGGTTTTCTAGATAAGATTGTGCTCGTTCCTGTCCTGACTGGACCTGTTGATAAATTTTACAGATAGCCTGGAGGTTGCCTGCTAGCCTAGAGGAGACACAATAGAGGTTGTATAGTTAGTTATTTCAGTTGTATTGAGTTGTATTTATTCTATGGATTACTGTATTGAGCTTTGAGATGTTTTTTGGGTTTGTGTATCTTAGACACTTAGACTTCTATCTGCTGTATCTCTTTTGGATTTCATGTTTTATCTATCTTTATCTTGCTCTACCTTAGTTGTGATTGAGACTGTATCTGCTATGTCACCTCTATTCGGAGAGTATATACTATACAGGTACCTTTATATTGTTAGATGTTTGACCTAGGATAGCGTTATACCGCCGACACTACAGCGTAGGCTGGACGTACCCACGTCTCGTGCCCTTACTCTAGGGTGCGGGTCGACACAGGGGGGTTGGAAATGATGGAGATAAATGAGGAGTTATGGGGAAGTGGAGGGGATGGATAGTTAATGGGATTATAAGTTATGATATGGGGAAGAGGAGAGGGATAATAAATATGGAAGTGATGGATGGGAAGGGTATTAATTAGGAGAAGAGGTAATAAAGAGGGAAGGAAGGAAAGGTGGGCTCGGATTCTGAGTTGGAAAAGCTGTCCGCCGCGAACCGGCATACCGTCGGTATGCCGACGTATGCCAGCGGTATGCCGATTTTTGAACCTAATTCTGAATCAAAAATGGCATGCCGCCGGTATACCGCCGTATACCGTCGGTGTGCCGGCCAAGAAGATTTATGAGTCAAAAGATAAAATGCCTAATTCTTGGCAAAGAAAAGTGAAGAGATCTTCCGGGAGTGGTTTGGTGAAAATATCGGCTAGCTGATAAGTGGTGTCAATAAACTCAAGACGGATATCCCCCTTTTGTTGATGGTCACGAAGAAAATGATGTCTAATTTCAATGTGCTTCGTGCGTGAGTGACAAATCGGGTTTTTTGTGAGATTGATCGAGCTAGTGTTATCACATTTAATAGGGGTACAAGTATGAGAAATGCCATAATCTATAAGTGTTTGTGACATCCAAAGAATTTGTGCACAACAGCAACCGGCCACAATATATTCGGCCTCAGTGGTTGAAAGAGCAACAGAATTTTGTTTCTTACTAAACCACGATACCAAGGATTTCCCAAGGAATTGGCATGTGCCGCTAGTGCTTTTCCGGTCAATCTTGTATCCGGCAAAATCTGCATCCGAGAAGCCGTGAAGCTCAAAGGATGAAGATTTCGGATACCAAAGGCCCATGTTCACGGTACCTTTGAGATATCAAAAAATATGCTTTACGGGACATAAGTGCGATTCCTTTGGATTTGCTTGATAACGTGAACAAAGACATACACTAAACATGATATCAGGACGACTCGCAGTAAGATAAAGTAAACTACCAATCATACCTTGATACTTACGGTTGTCAACCGATGCGCCATCTTCATCCTTGTCAAGCTTTGTCGTTGTAGTCATAGGAGTCCTCATTGATTTGGATGAGTCAAGTTCAAAACGCTTGAGGAGATCCTTTGTATATTTTGCTTGATTGATGAAGGTCCCTTTGGGTCCTTGTTTGATTTGTAATCCCAAAAAAAATGATAGCTCACCCATCATACTCATTTCAAATTCTTCCTGCATAACTTTAGCAAATTCTACACAAAGTGTATTGTTAGTAGAACCAAAAATAATGTCATCGACATAAATTTGAACCAATAAGAGAGTGCCATTATGGGATTTGATAAAAAGTGTTGTGTCGACTTTTCCCTTTGAAAAATTGTGTGAAACAAGAAAGGAGCTAAGGCGCTCATACCAAGCACGGGGAGCTTGTTTGAGGCCATAAAGGGCTTTGTGGAGTTTGAACACGTGATTAGAAAATTGAAAATCTTCAAAGCCAGGAGGTTGTTTTACATAAACTTCCTCTCAAATAATACCATTCAGAAAAGCACTCTTAACATCCATTTGAAAGAGTTTAAAATCATTAAAACAAGCAAAAGCACATAGCATACAAATGGATTCGAGATGAGCAACCAGAGCATAGGTTTCGTCGTAGTCAATGCCTTCCTCTTGGTTATAGCCTTGAGCAACCAATCGGGCTTTGTTTCGAGTCACTAACCCATCTTCATTAAGTTTATTTCGAAACACCCATTTAGCCCCAATAATGGGATGATTGCTAGGTTTTGGGACAAGTTCCCAAACATTGTTTCGCTCAAATTGATTTAGCTCTTCTTGCATCGCTATCATCTAAAATTCATCAAGAAAAGCATCATTAACATTTTTAGGCTCTATTTGAGATATAAAAGCCACGTTTGCACAAAGATCACGAGTTGAGGATCTAGTGCTAACACTGGAGGAAGGATCTCCAATGATAAGTTCCTTAGGATGATTGGTGACAAATCTCCATTCTTTTGGGAGATCCTTTTGAGGAGGCTCGAGAGGAGGAGACTCTTTTGTTGGAGTCACAACTTCATTGTTAGATGAAGAAGGACGATCTTCAATAGAGGAGTTCTCCAACCCAAACGAGATGTCATCAATATCCTCGAAAAAGGAGAATGTAGAAGAGTTAAGTTCATTAAAAGAGACATTGATTGACTCTTCGACAACAAGACTTCTTTTATTAAAAACACGAAAACCTTTACTGTGAGTAGAGTATCCAAGGAATATTCCTTCATAGGCTTTTTCTTCAAACTTGCCTAGGTTATCCTTGGTATTCAAAATAAAACAATTACAACCAAAAACTTTAAAATAATCAATAGAGGGAATTTTGTCAAACCAAAGATCATAAGGAGTCTTCTTAGAAATAGGTCTAATCAAGACCCTATTTATAACATGATATGCCGTATTAACGACTTCCGCCCAAAAATATTGGGGGAGCTTATATTGGTTTAACATAACCCGGGCCATATCGCCAAGGGTTCTATTCTTTCTCTCCATAACACCATTTTGTTGAGGAGTTCATGGACAAGCAAAATCATGTCCAAAACCATTCTTTTTACAAAATCTTTTGAAATCGGCATTGTCAAATTCTCTTCCATGATCACTTCTAATCTTGTTAATAGAAAAAACTTCCTCATTTTGAACACGTTTACAAAAGGCAACAAATTCACGAAAAGTATCACTTTTGCAAGCAAAAAAATTAACCCAAGTAAATCTCGAAAAATCATCAACCAAAACAAAAGCGTAAAGCTTGCCTCCAAGGCTAGCAACTCTACTAGGACCAAAAAGATCTATATCACAGAGTTGATTGATTTGAAGGATGACTTTGTTAACTTACTCTTCTCGCATTCTTCACACACCATATCCTTTTTGAACGGGATACTTGGGAGTCCTCTTACGAGCTTCTTGGTAGCAAGACGAGAGATGGTATCCATGTTGGCGTGTCCGAGCCTCATGTGCCAAAGCCAACTCTCATCGTTCTTAGCAACTAAGCACCTGTCATTGTTAGTGTCTTCGACAAGATATAAAACATAGATATTGTTTTCTCTAATGCCTTCATAAACAATAGATCCATTTGAGCTATCGGTAATGAAGCATTTGAGCTTAACAAACTTGATATCATAACCATTATCGGTAAGATGACTAATACTAAGAAGATTGTGTTTAAGATTAGTAACAAGACACACATTCTTAATGCAAGGATAAGGAGGGGAACCTATATTACCATTTCCTATAATGTGACCTTTAAGATTGTTACCAAAAGAGACGTGTCCTTCCTCCTTCATCGATAGCATTGTAAATAATGAAGCATCCCCGGTCATGTGCCGTGAACAACCGCTATCGAGAATCCACTTGCTTCTAGCATGAGAATGACTCTTCACCTACAACATAAGTTGAAGATGAACATTTTGGTAGCCATGATCGTATGGGTCCTTGAGTGTTAGTCTTAGGAACCCACTTAAAAACTTTCTTATCAACAAGTTTCCTTGTATGACAATAATTGGTCGTATGTCCAAGCAAGCCACAGTAGTTGCAAATCATAGAGGATTTGGAAGAAGATATATGAGAATCAAGCATATGTGAATCTCTAGTGCGAGGAGTTCTAACATTAGTATTATGATGATGATAATAAAAAGCATGATGCAAAGTGTTTTTCTTAACAAATGGTCCTTTCCTTGTGTTAGAAAAGGATTTGTTTGTAGTGTTCATGTAAGAAGTATGTCTAGCATTGTGATGAGTGTGGAGGTGTCTTGGAGTATGCATGTGAGTAGTGTTCTTATTACCTAGTTTCTTACTCTGTACAAGAAGATCATTATACTTAATAGAAGTATCATATTATCTTCTATTAGCATCTTGAACCTTATGCATAGCAAATTCATAAGCTCTTCTCATGGATTGAATCTCATCATCCTTTTTCTTGATAGTGTCAAGAGATTCTTCAAACTTGAGTCGCAAAGACTTTATCTCATCCGTGTCAGAAGCAGGAGATTTTTCCTTTACATCAATAATGATGCTTGAGAGTCTTTCTACTTCAAGTTGAAGAGCATCAACCTCTTTTAGAGATTTCTTATATTTATTTCTAACACCTTTGTGCTCTTCATGCAATTCAAGGATAGCTTTCTCTAAGTCATCATAAGTAAGAGTATTTAAGGAGAGATCATCAAGTACCTCATCGGTTGCCATGAGACAAACGTTGGCATTGTGTTTGCACTCTTTGTCGTTGTCGGAGTCGCTTGCGTCACTCTCACACCAAATGCTTGTGTTAGCGAATTTCCTGGAGGACGAGCTTCCCTTGCTAGGCTTCTCGTACTTGCTTGAGTCTTTTCTTATCATCGGACAGTCCCTCTTGATGTGTCCGGGTCTTCTGCATTGATAACACGTCAGATCTTCCTCATTGTCCCGTCTGAAGCGGTTGGCTTTGTTAAATTTGAGGAACTTCCGGAAGTGCTTAGCTGTGAGAGCTATTTCTTCATCGTCGTCCGACTCATTGTCGTCGGAGCTATCCTTGGAGTAGGACTTTGTAACTTTGAGAGCAAGAGACTTCTCATTCTCTTTGATCTTCTCCTTCTTCTTCTCTTGTATGGAGGATTCCTCTTGATCCTTCATATCGAGTTCATGAGTTATTAGCTTACCCAAGAGGGTCTCAAGGTTCATGACTGTCAGGTCGTTTCCTTCAATGATTGCGGTAGCTTTAGGACTCCAAACTTTTGTCAATCCTCTAAGAATTTTTTTGATCTTTTCATGAGCAGGATATTCCTTACCAAGAGAAGAGAGAGGATTAATAATATCACCAAAACGAGTAAACATGCAAGTAATAGATTCATCATGCTTCATCTTAAAGGACTCATATTCTTGCGTGAGTCTACTAATCTTGGATTCCTTCACTTGTGAAGTACCCTCGTGTGTGACTTCAAGTAACTCCAAATCTCATTGAAAGTCTTGCAAGTAGAGATTCGGTTGAATTCACTACTGTCGAAAGCACAATAAAGAGCGTTCACAGCCTTGGCATCTCGACTCGCAAGCTTCTTGGTGTTTTCAGTAAGTGTGTCCCTAAGGGTGTCAGAAGCAATATCCTCAATAACTCTGGAAGGAGTAGGAAGACTATTTATCACACAATCCCATAAATCGAAATATATGGACTTCAGATAAATGCTCATCCTAATCTTTCAGTAGTTATAGTTGGTTCCATCAAATAGGGGAGGCTTATTTGTGGAGTGTCCTTCATTGTGGAAGGTATTGATACTAGGGTTAGTGGCCATGGATCACTCAAAGGTTGTAAATCCAAATCAAGAGAACAAAGCTCTGATACCAATTGTAGAACCCTAGAGGGGGGGGTGAATAGGGAAATAAAAAATATCTAGAGCAACAGAAGCAATATATGACAAATGAAAGTAAAGAGTAAGAAGATCAAACACAAGATGTATCCTGGTATCCTCGCTTGAGGCAATCCAGTCCCGGAACTCTCTCCGGCTTAAATCTACTATTTAATCAAATAGTACACACGAGTTTGGATCCGAAGAACTCGCCAACTTTAACACGAGTTTGGATCCGAAGACTCGCCAATTTCAACACACGAGTTTTCTTACGAAGGCTCGCCAACTTCAAACAAATGAGAAGAGAACTTGTTGATCTTCTAACACGTGAAGATCAAAAATTACAACTCTTAAATACTCTAGCACTTTGGAAGAGGATGACAATTGAAAAGCTTGGTAGAGTATTAATGGTGGAGCTCTCGGTTGTTTGGAAAATTTATGGCAAGAGTTGGTAAAAACTTAATGAGAGAGAAAGCTTTCTTTTATAGAGAAACCAAGAGTGGGTGGCTTTTAATGCTCTGGATACAGGCAGACCGGCATACCGTCGGTATGCAGCGGCATACCATCGGTATACCGGTCAAAAGGTAACGGTCGTATTAATATCCGTTGAGAGCATTAAATGCGGCCATTAATGCTAGTCAGAGTGATTCAAAAGTCAAATATATGTAACCCGATATACCGTTGGTATGCCACGACATACCGTCGATATACCGACGTTTTATTACAGAATGTTTTAAGGCAAACAAAACGGTATACCAGAGCATACCGTCGGTATGCCGACGTTTTGTCACAGAACGTTTTTGTGGTCCATAAAACGGTATACCGCCGGTATGCCGACAATTTATCACAACAAGTTTGTGGGCGATAAAAACGGTATACCGCCGGTATGCCGGAGCATACCGTCGGTATGCCGATAATTTATCACAGTAAGTTTGTGGACAACGAAAACGGTATACCGCCGGTATGCCGGAGCATACCGCCGGTATGCCGCTCTGTAAGATATTGATTTTTGACTTATGCTTTTACTTTATCATCCGTCCTTAAGTGTTTACAGATATACCTAGACCTTGTACAGACTCGAAAACTATAAGCAGGTAGGAAGCCGTCTATGCAAGGAGCGCCGGTATCTGCTTCAGTTTTCAATGCAAAGGATGGTAGCACTTGAAAGGAAAGACTTTATGTAGTAGAGCTTCTGAGAAGATATGAATATGAAGACATAGAAAACTAAACTATGAAGATGCTGTTAATATATCAAAATAAAATTTGCCAACACTTCATACCAGTTTGATTACTGCCACAAATAGTTTTAAGTGGTAATTTTATTTCGTTGTACACACGTACTCTATTCACCACCCCTCTAGAGGTGCTCAACGGTCCTACAATTTGTATTGGAGCATGTTATATTCAAATATAACACTCTAGAGTGAATACTTATGGCAGCCATAAAATCTATTTTCATCGATGAAGGGCAGTCCACAAATATACTCCCACAATTTGAAGGAACAAATTGTGCTTACTGAAAAACATGAATGAGTTTCTTCCTGAAATCTTTTGACTTTGATCTCTAGTCTATAGTCATAGATGGCTACAAAAATCCACCTAGAGTAGTGATTGACGGTAATCCTGTAGACAAGCCACATGATAGATACACGGATCTAGAAAAGACACAAGTCAGTCTTGACGCAAGAGTGATCAATGCATTATTCTGTACCATTGACAAGAATGGGTTTAATAGAGTATCTATATGTGTCACATCACACGACATTTGAAAACTTCTTGAGGTAACTCATGAAGGTAATTCACAAGTGAAAGAATCCAAGATAAGCAGATTGACACAAGAGTATGAGGCTTTCAAGATGAAGCCAAATGAATCAATCACTCAGATATTTACAAGTTTTCTTGATATTACTAATCCTTTATCATCTCTTGGCAATGATTACTCAAATCATGAAAAGATTTGCAAAATGCTCAGGGGACTAACAAAGAACTGGAACCCGAAAGCTACTACTATCATAGAAGGAAACGATCTTACGACAATGTCGCTTGAAACACTCATGGACAAACTAATAACTCGTGAACTAGACCTACAAGACTTGAAAGAATATAATCCAAAAGAAAAGTCTATCGCCTTCAAAGATCATGCTAAAAGAGTCACAAGGGAAGACATGGATGATGCAGATTCATATGGTGAGGAACAAAATCTTCTAGTAAAGAACTTCAAGAAATTCTTGAGATTTGAGAAATCAAACCGAAAGAAGAAAGATTATCAAGAAAGTAATAAAGAAGAGACTATCTTCTATGGTTGCAAGAAGACTGGACAAATCAAAAAAGACTGTCCAATGGCAAAAAAGACAAGTTGATACGAACGATCAAACAAAAAGTCTTTACTACGAAAGTATGCTAATAGCAGCATGCAGCATGAAAGTGAGGCCTGTGAATCAGGAGAAGAATATAGACCCAGCAGCTCTGCAAATGTTTGCTTGATGTCATTTGACCAGGTAACAAAAAATCCTCTGTATGATGATTTTATATTTGATGAACTTTCTAATGCTTTTATCAACTTGTTAGATGAATACAAGAGAGTCTTGGACAAATATAAGCAGTCTCGAAAAAAGATTTAGCTTACACTACTAAAGTTGAAAGGTTGTCATTCCTATTGAAGGATATACAAGAAACACCTTACACGAGTAATATGAATGAAGAAATATTAACTCTAAAGCTTAGCTTGCATGATGCTCACAAAACTATTGAGAAAAGAGATCATGACTATGCCAAGCTGAATGAGTCATATGAGTTAGAGAAGAATAAGAAGTATAGCATCGCCGCACAGAAGATTCATGTTATATCTATTAGGTATGATGCGGCATATGCTTTCTTTACAAAGTTAGAGGTAAACTTGGAAAAACAGGTTATACATGCTACTCAGCCAAAGATCTGTCATATGACACAATATACAATGACACGATTAAAGAAAGCCCGTAAGCATAATGTCACGACCCATTCCCGTTTTTCGGAATACGAGTTCGTGGCTAAGTCCTTCCTACGCCGTAGCATCGGCGGTGGCGGTAGTACGCTGTCTATGATAACAATGGTCCATAACAAGCACAATATGCACATATATCATCCACAACTAAGCCATCAGTAATAACCAAAATATCCAATAGTCTTTAATATTATAATTATCAAATAATCCACTACAACTCAGAAAATCTTGGGAAGAAACCCGGTAGTAGAAAATAAAATAGATAAACTAAATCCATGACTATAACTACTAACTAATACGAATCCAAGGAAGGAAATATGCTAATTGGCATTAGTGCTGAAATCGGGTACGCCAGTGACGTCATGGTCGCCAACATACTCACCATAGACCTTGGGACAAATCACATCGTCTAAAGCTGAAAATAGTTATCCAGTCAGGATTGAAGCAAGATCACCATAAACTACATTACAAAATATAATATACAAGCATGAAGAAACAATAAAAGGAAATTAAACGAAGGTAACTATAGGCATGACATTGTATGATAAGAAAATATCCCTAAGACATGATAAAAATATGAAGGTAGACTTGACATACCACTAAGATATGATAACAATATGGAAGATAGACTTGACGGAAGAAGAACAATAAACAATAGAGCAACAATGATTAAGTCACATGTACTGTGTGTTTTAGAAAACCAAATTTTGGCATGTAGATGGCTTGGGATATCCGTCAGTCATACGTGTGGTGTATGATTGATATTATGCAATCAATGTATAGGGGGTCTATATTCAATTCGTTGACCACATGCTTACTTGTTGGATTCTCCCGCTCGACTTACTCACAATACATGTCCATTACGATAAACATTAGTAATACGATAAACTATAAACAATGAAAAACAATGAGTAAGACATGAATATATATATATATATATATATATATATATATATATATATATATATATATATATATATATATATATATATATATATATACCCTAACAATTCTAACTCTCGTGCACAATAGTAATCATGAACAACAACAACAGGAATCATAAGGGAGTAATAGGGAAAAGACGATACAAAAATATATGCAGTATAAAATAAAGGAAACATAGGTCATAGTGATACTTGCCTGCTCCAATAGATGATTAAGTCACAACTCAAGATGTCATAGCCCGATCTATCCTGTCACATAAAAACCACAAGTTAGATCTACGATTCCCACTCTAAAAATCATAGAAAGTGGCTAATGGGTTAACCTAATTAATTCTATTTTATTTTTAGAATAAATAATATAAAATTCTATTTAAACTATTTAAATTTGAAATAAAAACTAAACACAATAATTTGGCTAAGGAAAGTTATGTTGGCCCATTGGTCATATGGTCAACCTGATTTAATAATTGATCAAACTCTGTCTGGATATACGGGACATCTCGGATTCTTGGACATGATCAAGATTGGCTATCCACTAAATTCAAGACCGAAGATCTGTTTGCCTACTCGAGTCTGTAATTCCTTATGCAATGTATTTTTCATTTTATTTGAGTCTAGGAATATGTTGTACACCGAGTCGTACTGGCAAATAGGCTATCCCTTAAATGAGTTCAAAATGTTTTTAAAGGTTTACAAAAAGGTTTACAAAAAGGTTTTCAAAAAGGTTTTCAAAGATCACCAAAAGCTTTTTCAAAACGCTAACTAAACCCTGACAGAACTCGGACCGAGTTCGGCCAGAATTTGGCCAGAGTTCGGTTAGTGGCCGTTGTGATTTTGAATCCTTGGAACTTGGTCCTTCTGCAGTTGCGGATTTGACCGAGATTTGCTCAAAGAGTTCTGTCCGAATTCTGCCCGAATTCTGTCAGAAGTCTGCCTTTGGAACTCATATAAATAGAAAAGGATTTCGATCATTTCAACACACTCATTCACTTTCAATCTTCTCTCTATCTAAAGCTTTCAGTCTTCCAAAGAGTTTTCTAGAGCTTTCAATTTCAGATCCCAAGCCAGTTACAATCCTCTAGTCAATTTGCCAGTGCGGTACGGTTTAGAAGTTTCTGAGAGATTGTAATCAGAAGGCTTGATTGAAGAATACCTCTTCACATTTGATGTTGGACGAGTTCTTCGTATCAAAGCTCGCGTTGTAGAAGTTGCAAGGACTTCGTAAGAAAACTTGCAATTTTTTCAATAGTGGATTCAACTGGTAGCAAGAGTTCTACCGACTGGATTAGTCCTCAACAGAGGGATACCAGTATACATCGCTGTCTTTGTGTTTGCTCTCTTAACTCTGTCTTTACATTATTTTAGTTGTGATTAATATTCTGTGATTGTGCTGCTAATATTTTTAATTAGCATTATTCCGCTGCCAACTCTATTCACCCCCTCTAGAGTATTACGCTTTACTATTTCGTTCATACAATTGGTATCAGAGTGGGTGTTACAGGTAAAGCAAAGGTAATAGTACAATTATTTATTTATTTTAATTAACTGTTTGTAACGTCCCAGAACCAGAATACTGGAGAGCGGGGGCGTACATAGCCAGCTACGTATATTGAAGTGCAATCCACCTCGCCATACGATCACGGCTGTCTAGATACATGAGGGTTTAACTACAAGCCAACAGTCTCCTATGGTCATGAACAAACCTATTGTCTCAATCACAAGCAAGCAATAGTAGTTACAAGATGTCAGAGCACCAAATATATAATAGCAAGGCGTCCCATACATTACATATTGGATGATCATGAAGCTAGTCGTACAAAATGTCAGGACTAGCAAGAGTTCAGTCATACATGATCAACCCTAGGATCTGTCAATCATGTTACAACCCGTAGTCAGACAGTAAGTAAGGTACAATCGAGCTAACACGTGCTCGCCGGCTAAACGCCTCAAAAGAATAATTTTACAATAAAGTAGGAGGACAAAAAGAAATCCACTCGTTGCCAGGGTTACGTTTGGTGGTCACCATCTGGCTGGAAGACCGGTGGATCCTCTGGTGCTGCTCCGATATCTGGCCACACAAAACCAGCTGGGTCAGACCCCAGAAAGAGCAAGTGCCACAAAGGAGGCTTCACTTAGGAACTAAAACCAGCATATCACAATAGAATGTTAAAGATAATAAATAAGAAATGATAATAATAGAGATAACAACAGTAAACTGAGTACGAGGAAACCATTCAAGTAGCCAGGTCACAACCCTTAAACCAAACAAGGACCGGGGTTGTAACCCTACACCTGAATAGAAACCCGTCTCAAATACTATTGGTACAGTGAAGACAATAAACGAAGAGAGGACACAGAACTGCTCCAGGAGCCAGGTTACAACCCATAAACCAAACATGGACCGAGGTTGTAACCCTTCGCCTGAACAGAACTGGACCCCCGATCTTTATTGTTAAGGCCGGTCATGCTTGTTGAAGTAAGGTAAAACATGACGAGCATGGCATGGGGTGCAATAAGACAATAAACGAAGAGACGACACAGAACTGCTCCGGGAGCCAGGTTACAACCCTTAACCAAACAAGGACCGGGGTTGTAACCCTTCGCCTGAACAGAACTGGACCCCCGATCGTTATTAATTGTTAAGGCAAGCATCAATAATCATGTCATGTCATAATCTTGTACAGGATCAGGATAAGACTCAGCTAGAATAAACTATATCAAATCAATCACGGCCAATCAAGAGTACGGCTTGATACTTTTAACTAACTAGGGTTATCACAGGCCTAGTTACTAGCAAGATGCAATGAGATTATCCCAACAGCCACAAGCCCTGCAGACCATCCGGTTATCCAGGTCGAATGTCCGTTTAGGAAGAATGCAACACATGACTGTGTGCTGGAAATGTGCCCTACTCGTCGGTAGGCTACAAGTCCACTGAATGCGCCCAGATAACGGGATTGCCTGTAGCTGAGAATCTCTTCATGACTACTGAATCATTCTAGTTAATTAGCCTTAGTCAATTTCAGTAGGTACCCCTGACCGTGGTACTCAGGGATCACCATCCTAGACATGATGCAAGACAATACTGATTTATTTGTACAAACACAATCACCCAAGGTGTCCAGATCTTTATACTTGTCATGTCAGGCTAGCTGTCATAACGGCATGTCGAGACATATCATGTCAGTTTACTTGTCAAGGGTGCGCCACAGCGGGCCACTATCGTGTTCTATTCTTACCTTATCATAAATGAGAAAAACTTGCATAAAATGACTAGTGACATATTCTTGAAGCCAAGGAAAAGATCTATAATTTTTATGTTTTGAGTTTTTCAAGATTCTAGCTACAAAACAACTTAAATAGGCAAAAACAGTGAATTTCTGCACAATCGGCGCATGGGATTCCTGCACAATC
This sequence comes from Iris pallida, assembly GCA_029216955.1. NCBI lineage: Eukaryota > Viridiplantae > Streptophyta > Magnoliopsida > Asparagales > Iridaceae > Iris > Iris pallida. The sequence goes on from JANAVB010015398.1 coordinate 3,230,647, forward strand.
GGCGCATGAGATTCCTGCACAATCGGCGCATGAGGTTTCTGCGCAATCGGCGCATGGGATTCCTGCACCAATCGGCGCATGGGATTCCTGCACAATAGGCGCATGAGATTCCTGCACCAATCGGCGCATGGGATTCCTGCACCAATCGGCGCATGAGATTCCTGCACAATCGGCGCATGAGATTCCTGCACCAATCGGCGCATGGGATTCCTGCACCAATCGGCACATGAGATTCCTGCACAATCGGCGCATGGGATTCCTGCACCAATCGGTGCATGGGATTCCTGCGCAATCGGCGCATGGGAAACTCACGTTGCGTCTTCAATACATGCGCGTAGGGAACCTACGCGCATGACACGCTCGGAGTTAAGGGATGCGTTGCCGGGACTTCACGGCGCATGGCCTCCCGGGCGCATGAGGTTCCCGGCGCATGGGGTTCATCGTCCCCAAACAGCAAGTTCAGCCATGAAAGTTCCGAAAACTTGCCATGGCCATAACTTCCTCATCCGAAGTCGAAATCAAGCGAAACAAAAGCCAAAACTGCATGAAATTGAATTCTCTACAACATGGAACCACTAGTTTTTGGAAATACCAAGTTTTTTAGAGATCAAAACCAAGAAAACTAAACAAGAAGGAACTTAAAACTTAGATCTACAAAAATATAACCATCAAAACCGAAAACTTCCAGTTCTAAAGAGGCTTAGAATCTAGTAAGGAAGAGAATGGAACAATAAAACATGAGATCCGTCATGAAGCAAGTTTGCACTTGCCTAAGCTCTCCCTCTCTCTCTCCCTCCTGGTGGTTGAAGAAGTAATGGTGGAGAAGTAGTAATGAAGAGAGAGAGAGTTAGGTGGAATATAAATGAGGGTGGTGGTGGTAGGTGGGGGTTTTCTTTTGGTTCATGATAAACCCAAAAGCAAACCAAACCAAGCTAAGCCGAACCAATGACATGCCAAAATAACCATGCAGGAAAATACGCAATACGAGTCAAGAATACGTACACATATACCAAGATACGTAATACGAACTATAGGCATTACAACTCTACCCACCTTAGAAGAATTCCATCCTCGGAATTTAATCAAGAGGCTAGAATTGCAAGGACAGGCTATACTAATCGAAAGCTATAACAAGCAGTCTACCATGCAGTCATTTATTCAAGCAAGGAATTGAAAGCATAAGGCATAAGGAAGATATTATACCTTACGAGTCAAACAGGTCGGGATATCGCGATCGGATATCATCCTCACGCTCCCACGTCGACTCACCCAAAGAGTGATAACCCCAAGCAACTCGGACTAACTTGATAGTCTTGTTCTTGAGTGTCTTCTCTCTTCGGTCCAATATAGACACGGGCCTCTCCTCATACGAAAGGTTGGTACCAACAACCAACTCCGAATGATCCAGGATGTGGCTCGGGTTCGGGATATACCGTCGCAGTTGGGATACATGGAATACGTCATGCACCTCACGTAGCGACGGCAGAAGAGCGAGACGATAGGACACATCGCCTACTCGCTCCAGAATATCGAACGGCCCTATATACCTAGGACTAAGCTTTCCCCGTACGCCAAAACGAATGACGCCACGGTTAGGCGAAATCCTCAGGAATACATGATCGCCGACCGAGAATTCAAGGGGTCGCCGATGGGAATCGGCCCAATGACGCTGGCGATCTTGGGCAACTCGAAGATGATCTCTGACTCTCCTGACCACTTCAATGGTCTGAGCAATCATTTCTGGACCGAGCATCTGTCTCTCTCCGACATCGTCCCATGCTAGCGGGGATTGGCACTTCCTACCATACAGTGCCTCGAACGGTGCCATCTGGATACTGGCCTGGAAACTGTTGTTGTACGAAAACTCCACCAGGTGCAGGTGATCTTCCCATGAACCACCGAAGTCGAGTGTACAAGATCTCAACATGTCTTCGAGAGTCTGGATCGTGCGTTCTGACTAGCCTTCTGTCTGCGGGTGATAAGCTGAGCTGAACTGGAGACGAGTCCCCAAACTCTCTTACAGGCTATACCAAAAGTGTGACATAAATCTGGAATCTCTGTCCGAGGTGATACTGACTGGTACACCGTACAATCTGACAATCTGTCGGAGATACATCTCCGCTAGCTGAGCCGTCGACTGACCAACTCTGAACGGGAGAAAGTGAGCCACCTTCGTGAGCCTGTCTATGATAAACCAAATAACGTCTCTGCCAGTCGGGGATCTAGGCAATCCAGTCACAAAATCCATGGTTATATGCTTCCACTTCTATTCTGGAATTGGCAAGGGCTGAAGTAGTCCAGCTGGCCTCTGATGTTCAGCCTTAACTTGTTGGCAAACCAAACATCGAGAGACAAACAGGGCTATCTCCCTCTTCATGCCATTCCACCAAAAGTGCTGACGAATATCACGGTACATCTTCGTACCGCCGGGATGAATGGAATACTGCGAACTGTGAGCCTCCGTCATGATCTCCTGTCTGATATCTCTACTGGGTACACAAAGACGCTTCCCATGTCGAAGTGTACCGTCTTCATGGATACATAACTCTGGTCTTCGTCCTGCCTCACACTCTACTCTGAGTCGCTGAAGCTTGGAATCTGCTGACTGCGCCATCCGGATCCTCTCGACTATAGTGGACTGAACTTGCATGCTGGCCATCAATGCCACACTGGAAGGGAGGACAACTTCTATACCCATCTTCTGAAGGTCTGCTAACAGTTCTGGTTGTGCTGTTAGAAAATAAACTCCGGCTCTCCTGCTCAATACATCTGCAACAACGTTGGCCTTTCCAGGATGATACTGCAAGTTAACATCATAATCCACAAGTAGATCTAGCCACCTTCTCTGACGCATGTTAAGATCCTTCTGGGTGAAAACATACTTCAGGCTCTTATGGTCGGTGAAAATCTCTACCCTATCTCTATATAGGTGGTGCCTCCACAACTTAAGCGCAAATACTACTGCTGCCAGCTCCAAGTCATGAGTTAGATAATTTCTCTCATGATCACGAAGTTGTCGTGACGCATAAGCTATTACCTTCCCATGCTGCATCAGAACACATCCTAGACCTTTGCTTGAAGTATCGCAATACACTGAGAATCCTCCGGTTCCATTTGGAAGCGTGAGAATAGGAGCCGTCATCAAGCCTCGCTTCAACTTCTCAAAAGAATCCTGACATTCTGCTGTCCAAGCAAACTGCACATCCTTACGGGTCAACTGGGTCAATGGCGCTGAAATCCGAGCAAAGTCTGAAACAAATCGCCGGTAGTAGCCGGCCAATCCAAGAAAACTGCGAACTTCTGCAACTGTGCTAGGCACTGGCCATGTTTCAATGGCCACGATCTTCTGGGGATCCACTTCGACTCCTCCTCTGGCGATGATATGACCCAAGTACGAAATACGATCGAGCCAGAACTCGCATTTACTAAACTTGGCATACAACTTGTGCTCTCTGAGAATCTGAAGGACGATTCTGAGATACTGCTCATGCTCCGCCTCACTCTTGCTGTAGACCAGGATGTCGTCTAAGAACACAATCACGAACTGATCCAAATAAGGCATGAAGATGCGATTCATGAGGTCCATGAGTACAGCCGGCGCATTGGTTGCTCCAAATGGCATCACAAGGAACTCCCAATACCCATATCGGGATCTAAAAGCTGTCTTCGGGATGTCCTGCTCTCTAACTCTGATCTGATGATATTCTGACCACAAGTCGATCTTCGAGAACACTGCTGCCCCTGGAGTTGATCAAACAAGTCATCTATCCTCGGGAGAGGATATCTGTTCTTGATTGTCACTGAGTTCAAGGTACGATAGTCAACACATAATCTGGACGTACCATCCTTCTTTTTCACAAGAAGCATCGGGGCTCCCCAAGGCGATCCACTTGCACGAATGAATCCCTTGGTTCTAAGTTCTTCAATCATCTTGTACAATATCTCAAGCTCTGACGGCACCATCCTGTAGACTCTCTCTGATACTGGGGCTGTCCCGGGAATCAAGTCGATAGTAAACTCGATCTCCCGCTCTGGCGGTATCCCTGGAAGCTCTTCTGGGAAAACATCTGGAAACTCTTCGACTATCCGAGGTAACTGTACTGCTGCTACTGCCATCCGCAACACTGGAGGAGAAGGTTAAACTTCGCCTCGGGAAAAGAAAAACTCTGGCTCGTCTGGGATGCTAAAAATAACCCTGCCGATATGGCAGTCTATCCTAGCGTACTGGTCCCTCAACCAATCCATCCCTAAGACCACATCATAATCGGCCATCGGAAACTCTATCAATCTAGCGAGGAATTCTCTACCGCTAACTACGATCCGACATGAGGAAAACACCCTATCTACTCCCACAAGTCCATTACCAGTAAGTATATTGAGCCTCATTGATAATGACTCGGGCTCCAATCCTATCCGTGTCGTGAATCGTGCAGACATAAATGAATGGGAGGCACCAGAATCAAATAATACTGAAGCTGGAAAGGAGTTGACGAGAATAGTACCTGCCACTACCTCACCTGGTGCAATTCCTTCTTCTTCCATGGTCAAAGCCAGCACTTGACCATGTCCCCTGGGTGCGGGTCCCCTCTGTTGAAAATTCCTTTGCCTGCTCTGGATCAGGGCTTGGGCTTGGGCATACTGCTGCGGTCGCTGCTTCTGGAATGCCTGGGCCTGCGTCGGCAATGGCCTCGGAAACGGATACTGCAGCTGCTGTTGCTGCTGGACTGGTGCTGGTCCTCTAACTGAAGGACTAAAGAAGGCCGACGAACTCCCCCTGTTCGGGCAGTTCCCAATCCTGTGGTCCGGGGCACCACAAACCAAGCACAAACCCTGTGCTCTACGACACTCTGATACCACATGTCCTGGCTTCCCGCAGTGTGAACATCCCACTGCGGAAGACTGCTTCTGCTTCTGCTGCTGAGGGTACGTCGGGGTGGAATGCTGAACCGACGTCACTGAGGCCGCCCGCCTCGGAGCTCCAATGGTCAAAGCCCTGGCTGCCGGGGCTGGTGCTGATGACTGATTCATCTGGCCGTGAGATCGCTTCCGACCTCCGGTCCTATCTACGATCCTCTGGAAGGTATACTCATGCCTCCTAGCTGCTCTCAATACTGCATCAAAAGTCTGATTCTCAAACTGCTCCACTGCCAACAAGATCTCTAAATGGAGCCCCTGCTGGAACCGCTGGGCTCTATCGAACTCGGTTGCTACCAAGGTGGGAGCAAACCGACTAAGTCTCAAAAACTCGGCCGCATATCCGTCGACCGTCCTGTCTATCTGCTTCAGATTGGTGAACCTCGTCTGTAGATCGTACCAAGCTACAGCATCAAAGTACTTGGTCTGGAATCTCTCTCTGAATACTGCCCAAGCAATGGGTGCCAATAATCCAACGGCCTGCGCTACCCACCAGCTGCGGGCAAGATCTAGTAACTACAGGCGCACTACGGCCACCTTCTCGTTCTCTGGAGTCCTGACTGCTTCTAGAATCACCTCTGTGTCCTGAAGCCATGAATCTGTAGCGATCGCATCTTCACTGCCGTCGAAGAAGGGAGGGTTCAAGCGCTTGAAGCTGTTGGCCGCGCTATTACCCTGATGACCTCCTCTGGTCAAAGCGACTACCACCGCCTGGTGCAAGGCATCTCCTCGCCGATCCTGGGAAGCTAATAGCGTCCTGATGAGACCTACCAAAGTGCCATCATCATGCTCTGCTGGCTGGACGGGCTGAACTGGTGGTTCTCCTTCGGTGGGCACGACTCTGGAGGCCACTCCTGAATGCTGGGCTTGATCTCCAGGTTGCTGCTGGTCCGCGGGAGGTGCTCCGCCTTGCTGATCGGCAGGTCCAGGAATAATGCTGCTAAAGAAGACGACATAGGAAATAATAAGGAAGGACCATGACAGATCAACGATACAATCATGTGATCAGGTCAAGATTTTCAGGGATCAAGAGGATACGAGAAGAGATCAAGGGCGAGTACTGATTGAGACATCTATTTGGTAACCCTCACATATCTTGATTTACAAGACCTACACAGGCCACCACTAAAACCATGTAACGCCCCAGAACCAGAATACTAGAGAGCGGGGGCGTACATAGCCAGCTATGTATATTGAAGTGCAACCCACCTCGCCATACGGTCACGGCTGTCTAGATACATGAGGGTTTAACTACAAGCCAACAGTCTCCTATGGTCATGAACAAACCTATTGTCTCAATCACAAGCAAGCAATAGTAGTTACAAGATATCAGAGCACCAAATATATAATAGCAAGGCGTCCCATATATTACATATTGGATGATCATGAAGCTAGTCGTACAAAATGTCAGGACTAGCAAGAGTTCAGTCATACATGATCAACCCTAGGATCTGTCAATCATGTTACAGCCCGTAGACAGACAGTAAGTAAGGTACAATCGAGCTAACACGTGCTCGCCGGCTAAACGCCTCAAAAGAATAATTTTACAATAAAGTGGGAAGACAAAAAGAAACCCACTCGTTGCCAGGGTTACGCCTGGTGGTCACCATCTGGCTGGAAGACCGGTGGATCCTCTGGTACTGCTCCGATATCTGGCCACACAAAACCAGCTGGGTCAGACCCCAGAAAGAGTAAGTGCCACAAATGAGGCTTCACTTAGGAACTAAAACCAGCATATCACAATAGAATGTTAAAGATAATAAATAAGAAATGATAATAATAGAGATAACAACAGTAAACTGAGTACGAGGAAACCATTCAAGTAGCCAGGTCACAATCCTTAAACCAAACAAGGACCGGGGTTGTAACCCTTCACCTGAATAGAAACCCGTCTTAAATACTATTGGTACAATGAAGACAATAAACGAAGAGAGGACACAGAACTGCTTCGGGAGCCAGGTTACAACCCTTAAACCAAACAAGGACCGAGGTTGTAACCCTTCGCCTGAACAGAACTGGACCCCCGATCTTTATTGTTAAGGCCGGTCATGCTTGTTGAAGTAAGGTAAAACATGACGAGCATGACATGGGGTGCAATAAGACAATAAACGAAGAGAGGACACAGAACTGCTCCGGGAGCCAGGTTACAACCCTTAAACCAAACAAGGACCGGGGTTGTAACCCTTCGCCTGAACAGAACTGGACTCCCGATCGTTATTGTTAAGGCAAGCATCAATAATCATGTCAGGTCATAATCTTGCACAGGATCAGGATAAGACTCAACTGGAATAAACTACATCCAATCAATTACGGCCAATCAAGAGTACGGCTTGATACTTTTAACTAACTAGGGTTATCACAGGCCTAGTTACTAGCAAGATACAATGAGATTATCCCAACAGCCACAAGCCCTGCAGACCATCCGGTTATCCAGGTCGAATGTCCGTTTAGAAAGAATGCAACACATGACTGTGTGCTGGAAATGTGCCCTACTCGTCGGTAGGCTACAAGTCCACTAAATGCGCCCAGATAACGGGATTGCCTGTAGCTGGGAATCTCTTCATGACTACTGAATCATTCTAGTTAATTAGCCTTAGTCAATTTCAGTAGGTACCCCTGACCGTGGTACTCAGGGATCACCATCCTAGACATGATGCAAGACAATACTGGTTTATTTGTACAAACACAATCGTCCACGGTGTCCAGATCTTTATACTTGTCATGTCAGGCTAGCTGTCATAATGGCATATCGAGAAATATCATGTCAGTTTACTTGTCAAGGGTGCGCCACAGCGGGCCACTTTCGTGTTCTATTCTTACCTTATCATAAATGAGAAAAACTTGCATAAAATGACTAGCGACATATTCTTGAAGCCAAGGAAAAGATCTACAACTTTCATATTTTGAGTTTTTCAAGATTCTAGCTACAAAACAACTTAAATAGGCAAAAACAGTGAATTCCTGCACAATCGGCGCATGGGATTCCTGCACAATCGGCGCATGAGATTCCTGCACAATCGGCGCATGAGGTTCCTGCGCAATCGGCGCATGGGATTCCTGCACCAATCGGCGCATGGGATTCCTGCACAATCGGCGCATGAGATTCCTGCACCAATCGGCGCATGGGATTCCTGCACCAATCGGCGCATGAGATTCCTGCACAATCGGCACATGAGATTCCTGCACCAATCGGCGCATAGGATTCCTGCACCAATCGGCGCATGAGATTCCTGCACAATCGACGCATAGGATTCTTGCACCAATCGGCGCATGGGATTCCTGCGCAATCGGCGCATTGGAAACTCACGTTGCGTCTTCAATACATGCGCGTAGGGAACCTACGCGCATGACACGCTCGGAGTTAAGGGATGCGTTGCCGGGACTTCACGGCACATGGCCTCCCGACGCATGGCCTCCCGGGCATATGAGGTTCCCGGCGCATGGGGTTCATCGTCCCCAAACAGCAAGTTCAGCCATGAAAGTTCCGAAAACTTGCCATGGCCATAACTTTCTCATCCGAAGTCAAAATCAAGCGAAACAAAAGCCAAAACTGTATGAAATTGAATTTTCTACAACATGGAACCACTAGTTTTTGGAAATACCAAGTTTTTTAGAGATCAAAACCAAGTAAACTAAATAAGAAGGAACTTAAAACTTAGATCTACAAAAATATAACCATCAAAATCGAAAACTTCCAGTTCTAAAGAGGCTTAGAATCTAGTAAGGAAGAGAATGGAACAATAAAACATGAGATCCATCATGAAGGAAGTTTGCACTTGCCTAAACTCTCCCTCTCTCTCTCCCTCCTGGTGGTTGAAGAAGTAATGGTGGAGAAGTAGTAATGAAGAGAGAGAGAGTTAGGTGGAATATAAATGAGGGTGGTGGTGGTGGTAGGTGGGGGTTTTCTTTTGGTTCAATATGAACCCAAAAGCAAACCAAACCAAGCTAAGCCGAACCAATGACATGCCAAAATAACCATGCAAGAAAATACGCAATACGAGTCAAGAATACGTACACGTATACCAAGATACGTAATACGAACTATAGGCATTACACTGTTATATAGATCATAGCACAACACATGGCAACTGTGAAATTCACAAGTGAAGGCCAGGCCACAAACAGACCCCCACTGTTTGATGGTACGAATTATACATATTGGAAAACACGGATGAGTTTCTTCTTGAAATCTCTTGACTTTGATTTATGGTCCATTGTTCTTGATGGCTATCAAAAGCCACCTCGTATAAATGTTGATGGAGTTTTAGTTGAAAAACTCCATAGCAGATATACAGAGGAAGAAAAGAAAAGGGCCAGTCTTGACGCACGTGCCATTAGTGCTCTTTTTTGTGCTTTAGGCAGAACTGAATTTAACAGGGTGTCTATCTGCACAACGGCTAATGAAGTATGGAAGCTACTTAAAGTCACACATGAAGGCACGACTCAAGTCAAGGAATCTAAAGTCAGCAGACTTACTCAAGAGTACGAGGCGTTCAAGATGAAGCCCAACGAAACAGTTAAACAAATATTCGAGAGGTTCTTGGATATTGTAAATCCTTTGTCCTTCCTAGACAAAGATTACAGTAACCATGAAAAGATTCACAAACTCCTGCGAGTTCTCACCAAGAACTGGATTCCAAAGGCTACTGCAATCATTGAAGGGAACGACCTCACAACTATGTCCCTCGAAGTACTCAAGGGTAAGCTACTCACTCATGAAATGGAGCTACAAGATTTTGAAGAGCCTACACCAAAGGAGAAGACAATCGCTCTCAAGGCTCAGCACAGAAAAGCTGTTGAAGGTGACTCAGACAACAGTGGATCTGACCCTGAAGATCAAGCACTCCTAGCAAGGAAGTTCAAAAGATTCATGAGACATGAGAAGAGAGTCAAAGAGAACAACAGCAACAACTGGTATCAAGAAGATGCTGTCTACTATGGTTGCAAGAAGAAGGGACACATAAAGAAGGATTGTCCCATAAACTCATCATCAAGCAAGAAGAGCAATAGGTATGAAAAAGGGAACCTAAAGAGATCAACATCACGAAAATATGCCAACACCAGCATATGGCATGAAAGTGAAGCCAGCGACTCAGAAGACGAACAATCAGAAGACGCTGCAAACGTATGCTTTATGGCATCCGATCAGGTACCTACTGAACCTGTAGTTGATACTTATGATGACTTCACCTTTGAGCAATTAGGAGATGCCTTCAGTGACCTGATGACTGATTACAAAAAACTGCGTAGTAAGTATCAGACCGCTAAGAAGGTACTCAAAGAGTACAAAGGTGAAATAGGTAGACTTACCGACCTACTAGCTGAAGTTAGAAATAATATTAGTGAGTCTGGTGAGCTTTCTTCAACAAAGCTCTTATTACACGAGACTACCAAGTCATCGGAAGAGAAAGACAAAATTATTGACCAACTCAAGGAAGAACTTTCAATAGAGAAGAAAAGTCTTCAATGTGCACAAATCAGAATGAAATCACTCACTTCTGATTATACTAAGTTGTATGACACTTCCAAAAGATTGAAAATTAGGTTAGGAAAACAGCCTTAGCCTGCTACTTCCTTCCCTAACACGTGTCACTTACCGAAAAATCAGAACATTCCCAAGCCAAACACTGTCAGACCTAACCATATAAAACCTTTACCCTAAAAAGTTAAGCCCAAACAAGATTATAGGTATGCTTTCTTCTATACTAGAAAACCTAAACCTACCAACCATGCACACCACTCAGCTTTCAACACTCGACATGTACAATGTCATTATTGTGGCCTCATTGGTCATATATCATCTGTATGTAGAATGAGAAAGCTTGTTGATTTAAATGTTTATGCTTGGATACCTAAAGCTAATAATTCAGGACCCTACAAGAAATGGGTACCAAAGGTTTCATCTGCAAACTATTTTGTAGGTGGAACACCCTTCACATGCTAGAAGCAAATGGATCCTCGACAGCGGTTGCTCACGGCATATGACCGGTGACGCTACCCTATTTGCAATACTGTCGAAGAAAAAGAAGGAAGGCTATGTCTCCTTCGGTAATAACTTGAAAGGATATATTATTGGTATCAGTGATGTTGGTAAGTCTCCCTATCCTGTGATTAAGGATGTCTGTCTGGTTACCGTATTGAAACATAACCGACTCAGCATAAGTCACCTAGCTGATCATGGTTATGGAATCAACTTTGGCAAAGACAAATGTACTATAGTTGATAGCTCAACTGGTAGTACTATCTTTGAAGGTATCAGGGAAGACAATATATATGTTTTCTATTTGTTAGAAGAAACTAACATTTCAGGTAGATGCTTAATGGCCAAGAGTGATGAGAGTCATCTGTGGCATATGAGACTCGGTCACGCTAATATGGATACAATATCAAGATTATCCACAAAGAAGCTAGTACGCGGTTTACCGGACATTATATTCAAGAAGGATTCGGTATGCAGTCAATGTGAAAGGAACAAAGCTACCAGATCCACATTCAAATCAGTAAACGCAGTATGTACTACTAGACCTCTATAAATGTTTCATATGGACTTATTTGGTCCTAACAGAGTTGCTAGCCTCGGAGGTAAACTTTATGCTTTCGTAATTGTAGATGATTTCTCTAGATACACGTAGGTATATTTCTTGACACGCATGAATGATGCATTATCCGAATTTGTCACTTTTTGTAAGAAAGTACAGAATAAAAAATGTTACATGATCACTCGCATAAGAAGCGATCATGGAGGCGAATTCGAGAATGCTGATTTTGAGCAATTTTGTGACACACACAGTTTTATACACGAGTTCTCCTGCCCTAGGACTCCACAACAAAATGGAGTTGTGGAACATAAGAACAGAACTCTAACCGAAATGGCCAGAGTGATGTTAAACCAATTTAGTCTACCCAAATATTTCTGGGCTGAAGCTGTCAATACAGCTTGCTTTGTACTCAATAGAGTTCTAATTCGACCCAAATCGAAGAAGACTCCATTTGAGTTATGGTTTGATAGAATTTCTTCAGTTTCATACTTAAGAATATTTGGCTGTAAATATTTTATTCTTAATACAAAAGACAATTTGGGAAAATTTGATGAAAAGGCCGATGAAGGTATATTTTTAGGTTATGCGGCCAAAAGCAAAGGATACAGAGTCTTCAACAAACGTACCATGATCATCGAAGAGTCAATCAATGTCACTTTTGATGAATTGAATCAAATGACTATCGATGACAATGACGAAGATACATCTGTACCAAGCACAACTCCAGCTGATTCTCAACCAAGCTCTGCACTAGCTGAATCTCCTAGAGAAGATCCAGGAACCAGCTACCTTCAGAATCTACCGAAAAGGTTAAAATTTACAGCTGATCATCCAAAAGATTTGGTAATTGGTGATATTACCAAAGGAGTAAGTACTCGTACATCCAGTAGAGATATTATTTCTAATGTTGCATTTATTTCACAGCTAGAACCCAAAACTATTGATGAAGCATGTAGTGATAGTTTTTGGATAGATGCTATGCAAGAGAAATTAAACCAATTTGAACGGAATCAAGTTTGGGAACTTGTTCCCAGGCCTATTGATCATCCGGTCATTGGCACCCGTTGGGTATTCCGAAATAAACTAAATGAGAATGGTTTAGTGACTCGTAATAAGGCTCGACTCGTAGCTCAAGGATACAATCAAGAAGAAGGTATCGACTACTATGAGACTTATGCCCAGTTGCGAGATTAGAATCCATTCGCATGTTATGTGCATTTGCATGTTTTTATGATTTCAAACTATTTTAAATGGATGTCAAGAGTACTTTTTTAAATAGTTTTATAAAAGAAGAAGTTTTTGTAGCACAACCTCCAGGTTTTACTGATTTCAAAAATCCAGATCATGTTTTCAAGTTGAAGAAAGCTTTATACGGTTTAAAACAAGCACCTCGTGCTTGGTATGATCGTCTAAGCTCTTTTCTACTTGACAACGGCTTTTTAAAAGGCAAGGTTGACACTACACTGTTTATTAAGTCTTTTAATGGCAAACTTCTTTTAATTCAAATCTATGTTGATGATATTATATTTGGATCTACTGATGAATCTCTGTGTCAAGAATTTTCTAAGTGTATGCAGAATGAGTTTGAGATGAGCATGATGAAAGAGCTGAAATTCTTTTTCGGACTGCAAATCAAACAAACTGATAATGGGACGTTCATAAATCAAGCCAAGTATACAAAAGACCTGCTAAAGAAGTTTGATCTGGACAATGTCAAACCTATTGGTACTCCAATGGCAACTTCAACAAAGCTTGATTCAGATGAACAAGGCAAGCCAGTCGACATACGTAAGTATCGAGGTATGATTGGTAGTTTACTTTATTTAACTGCTAGTCGTCCAGATATAATGTTTAGTGTTTGCCTGTGTGCACGTTTTTAAGCTAACCCAAAGGAATCACATCTGTCCGCAGTTAAGCGTATCTTTCGATACCTTAAGGGCACTTCTTCTGTTGGCTTGTGGTATCCCAAAACTAAGTCCTTTGACCTTATTGGTTATTCGGATGCAGATTTTGCTGGATGTAAAGTTGATAGAAAAAGTACCAGTGACACTTGTCATTTCTTAGACAAGGCTTTAGTCTCATGGTTTAGTAAAAAGCAAAATTCTGTAGCCCTATCAACAACAGAGGCTGAGTACATCGCCGCAGGACGTTGTTGTGCTCAGATTTTGTGGATGAAACAAACCCTAGAAGACTATGATTTATTTTACACACATATTTTCATTTTCTGTGATAACACGAGCACTATTAATTTGACTAAGAATCCAGTATGTCACTCTCGTACTAAACATATCGAGATTCGACATCACTTTCTTAGAGATCATTATCAAAATGGAGATATAAACCTTGTGTACATAGATACTGAAAATCAACTAGCTGACATCTTCACTAAACCTCTAGCGGAAGATCGTTTCAATTATTTACGTCGAGAATTAGGAATTTTGGACGTCAATAATATTAATTAATTTTATTTTATGATTATATATCATTACGCAAAAATTGTGTTAGAGACAAGCCAATAAAGAGTCTGTCTGTCACCACAACTACGGTTGAAGCGAAGCGGTACTTAAGAGTTCCCCGGTGAACCTCCGCCAGCTGGGACAGTACTCCTACAGCTAATCTGAGACAGTCGCTGTGTAACGACATTTAATTCATAAAATAATATTAATTATGTTAATTGAAGGCTAAAATAACTAATCTTTGAATTAAATATTTGAAATGAGACAATAAAAAGAATGGCAAAAATCAACTTTATAGAACCTTAGGCGAATTCGGCCAGAGCTCTGACCGAATTCGGCCCGAGTTCGGTTGAGGGTATCAGGCTATATATCCAGAACCCGAGAGCCCCTCTTCTTCATTGCTTTCAAATTTCTTTCAAACAGCAGCAGCAGCCGAACCGAGCACCAAAACCCTAGTTCTTCACCACCCTATTCCTTCCAATCCAAGTGGTGAAATCTTTCCAAAATTTGGAATCGTGCGGAGATCATCGTCCTCTTCAACATACTTTGATCTCAGGAGGTATAACTCCATCTTTCTCCACTTTTCAATTAGTGCATTTTTATTTCAATTTGCACAAATGGCACCCAAATTCAATCCATCTAAGAGGAAGAAGATGACTCCTAGTGAGGAAGGGTCATCTTCGCATCCGCATACAGATTCCCTCTTCTCGCCAGTTCAAACGAACGACGGTGCGTTCGACGGGTTTTTCTTCCAAACCCTAGACCAAGCCCTACTGTGGTATGGAAACTTCTCCATGAGATCCATATGCACAGGTGCTCCAGTCAAATGGACTGTATTTCCTGACCATCGCCTTCTCTTTGAGGCATTAGAGCTACATCTTTTTGTTCAAATATGCTTCCCTATAGCAACTAATGCCATTAGATTATTTTATTGCAATCTCATATTAGACACTTTTGATGTGAGCACTCGTGTTGGAGGTATTGATATCAATTTCGATGATAACCTCTTAGCGGAGATCCTTGGTATCCCTAACGAAGGTGAACCGCTAGTCGATATCACTGAATTTAATTTCCCCGAAGGCACGACACTCACAAGTTTTAAAGCGGAACTCTGTGCACCTGATAGAGTACGCTCTGGAAAGTTTAAGGCTAACAACCTGAACTTGTTTAACTATGAATTGTATCGCATCATCTATTCCACTATCCTTCCAAAATCTACTTCAAAGGATGATGTGACTTCTCTTGAGCTGTCCGCCATGTACCATATTCTTAAGGGGATTCCATTTTCTGCCCCTAAGACCATAATTCAGATGATGGGTCGTTGTCGTACAAGAGATAGAAATCTCTCTTACGCGATGATTCTCCCACGCATCTTTCAGCGCTTCGATATCGATCTGTCGACTTGTACTCAGGATCCTGAGCCCAAGTTTCTTCAGTTATCTCGTCGTAGCATGACTGCTACAGCTCCATCTACTGCTCCTCCTACTGCACCTCCTCCACCACCTCATCAGTATGCCATGACATTTGAGGGCATACATCAGCATTTATCGGCTTTGTACGTCTCGATGACGGACATGGCTCGCGAGCGTGAGTTTCGCGATGTCACCCGTTATCAGGCGCTTGCAAACTCCTTAGCTGATCTTCGTTTCGCCCAGACTGGTCATTCAGCCGGTTCCATCCCTAGAGATCCAGCTTTCTCTGGTTACCGCTGTGAGGATGAGGTTGTTCATGCCTACTTCCAGCCCGGTAATGCCTATGATTGGTACTATCCTGACCGTGCTCCACATCGTGATTATGTTGGTGAGTTCTATGCTGGCGCCCCTCCACATCTTTCTAGCGCTGGTACCTCTGGAGCTGGTCCTTCAGGACATGCTGGTCGAGCTGCTGATGATGTTGATGATGATGATGATGAGGAGATGTGACTATCTGATTTTGAGTGATATTTTATTGTACACTTGGAAATGCTCTAACATTCCAACTTTTTATCAGTACTTTTTGATTATTATCAGCACTTTGTAGTTTGTTTCAGTACTTATTTATTTGCATGGACATGTTTTATTTTGCCTCAGTTTATGGCATTCCAGTTTATTTCATCACTATGTTTCAGTTTCAGTTTATGCTAGCACTATCTCTCTATGTTACTTCATTCTTTCTAACTGTCTGTGAAATTACATGCCTGTGATGATTTTATACATGCCTGCGATATTTCTCTAGTATTATGCCTTATTGTTTATTAGTTTTCTCACTATTTGTTACTTATGCATTTGATTGCGGGAGAGCTTTATCTTTTGCAATTATTTTGCTAAGTGACAAAGGGGAAGAAAATTAAAGATCTAACATTTTTTTTGAGAATACAGGATATGAACAATTCTACTTCTACTTTTTGATATTTTTGAACAAGCTTAATGTTATATCATTCATAGTTTGTCAATTATCAAAATGGGGAAGATTGTTGGCCCATTGGTCATATGGTCAACCTGATTTTAATAATTGATCAAACTCTGTCTGGATATACGGGACATCTCGGATTCTTGGACATGATCAAGATTGGCTATCCACTAAATTCAAGATCGAAGATCTGTTTGCCTACTCGAGTCTGTAATTCCTTATGTAATGTATTTTTTATTTTATTTGAGTCTAGGAATATGTTGTACACCGAGTCGTACTGGCAAATAGGCTATCCCTTAAATGAGTTCAAAATGTTTTTAAAGGTTTACAAAAAGGTTTACAAAAAGGTTTTCAAAAAGGTTTTCAAAGATCACCAAAAGCTTTTTCAAAACCCTAACTAAACCCTGACTTAATCCTGACAGAACTCGGACCGAGTTCGGCCAGAGTTCGGTTAGTGGCCGTTGTGATTTTGAATCCTTGGAACTTGGTCCTCCTGCAGTTGCGGATTTGACCGAGATTTGCTCAAAGAGTTCTGTCCGAATTCTGTCCGAATTCTGTCAGAAGTCTGCCTTTGGAACTCCTATAAATAGAGAATGATTTCGATTATTTCAACACTCTCATTCACTTTAAATCTTCTCTCTATCTAAAGCTTTCAGTCTTCCAAAGAGTTTTCTAGAGCTTTCAATTTTAGATCCCAAGCCAGTTACAATCTTCTAGTTAATTTGCCAGTGCGGTACGGTGTAGAAGTTTCTGAGAGATTGTAATCAGAAGGCTTGATTGAAGAATACCTCTTCACATTTAAAGTTGGACGAGTTCTTCGTATCAAAGCTCGCGTTGTAGAAGTTGCAAGGACTTCGTAAGAAAACTTGCGATTTTTCCAATAGTGGATTCAACTGGTAGCAAGAGTTCTACCGACTGGATTAGTCCTCAACGGAGGGATACCAGTATACATCGCTGTCTTTGCGTTTGCTCTCTTAACTCTGCCTTTACATTATTTTAGTTGTGATTAATATTCTGTGATTGTGCTGCTAACATTTTTAATTAGCATTATTCCGCTGCCAACTCTATTCACCCCTCCTCTAGAGTATTACGCTTTACTATTTCGTTCCTACAAGTTACAGTTTCAAATTTGGGACCCGTGGCACGCAAATCGAGACATACCATTGACTAACTAGTCAAACATTATGAACTCAAAAATTTGAGTATACAACCTTGTATATTTGAGCGTCATGAGTGCACTAGAATTGACCGTGCCCCAAATCACAATTTGGTCAAAAGTTATCGCCATTATGACTAACCGTGACCAAATTGATGAATCGTTGAACAAATATAACTTCTACAAATAAAATAAAATACTAGATGAATCTCTAAATTTGTGGAAAAATTATATGTTTTTTATATCTGTGTCAGCCTTTCAAAACTTCAAATGGATCATGAACCGGAATTCAGGATCTCTCGAAATCTCAAAAACCGTGCGACACATCTATTTTTAGACAACCGACACTCAAATAATTATCCAGAAATTCACACTCAGAATTATAGAAAATAAAGCAGATATTCTGAAACCTAACCTCGATACGCTTCTAACAAAAAATGGCACATGAAACGTACGTCTAGTTCGATCGCAATCTCCTCGTGAAGTTGGAGGATCTCCAAGATCAAACCAAAAAGGAGGCTGGAATAATAAACTAGGTTTTTGGATTTAATTACATAAATATAGGAAAGAGAGGCGGTGCCTGAGTCACTTGGGCACCGACAGGTGGGCCATGGGGTGGTTGACTGTATAATTAATTATTTAATTACAAAAAATCATTAAAAATTCATTTTAACTCTAAATATCTCCAAAAAAATCCCAAAAAATTCAAAAAAAATCCTAGAAAATATTAGAACTATTTTTAGGCATCTAGAGCCTAGATAAAAAGTTTGGTCTCAAAATTACTTTGTGTGACTCTACAGTAAATCCCAAAAGCCTATGGAAAAATAATTTCTATAGGTTTTAATTATCCAAAAATTCCAAAAAATTCTAAAAAATTCTGAAATAGTAAAATAAAATATTTGGGACTATCTAGGGACCCTAGTGACCACATATGACCTAGTTTTACTACACCTCGCCTATAGGTTTAGGCACGCACCCTTGTGATCCCAAAACAAAATCCTACTTAATAATTAATTCTAACTACTCTATACCTAATAAAAAAATACATATATATTTTCCAAAATAAATGTATATAAAAATTGGAGAGACAAGTTCTACACATAATGTTTCACATAATCATGCCTTTGTTTACAAGTATCCAAGGATGACACACAAGCATCATGTCAATAACATGACACAAACACTAGCTTTATAATTTTATGTACATATTGTGGTTCACATGGACACATTTCTAAGTTTTGTAGAGTTAGAAAGCTAGTTGACATGAACATATATGTCTGGATACCTAAGAATAACATTTTCGGACCCTTAAAGAAATAGGTACCAAAGGTCACATATAGTCGTTTTATAGGTAGGCCAACCCTCTCATGCTAGAAGTAAATAGATCCTTGATAGCGAATGTTTTACGGCACATGACTGGTGATATATTTTTATTCGCTACGCTATCGATGAAGAAAGAAGGATGTGTCTCCTTCAAAAATAATCTGAGAGGTTATATAATAGGTAATGGTATTATTGGTATGCCTCCTTACCCAGTCATTAAAGATGTTTGTCTGGTCACAGAGTTAAAACATAACCTACTAAGCATAAGTCACCTTGCTGATAATGGTTATGGCATTAACTTCATGAAAGACAAATGCTCGATATATGATATAACTACTAGGGATTTAGTTTATGAAGGAATAAGGGATGATAATATATATATTTTTATCTATTAGATAATACTAAAAATGTAGACAAGTGCCTAATAGTTAACAAAGACAAAAGATGGCTATGGCACATGAGACTAGGACATGCAAATATGGATACCATATCAAGGCTATCAACGAATAAATTGTAAAAGGATTACTTGAAATTTCGTTCAAGAAAGACATGGTATTTTTTTATTACGAGAAAAATAAAACAACTAGGTCATCATTTAAATCCATAAACGTTGTAAGTACTTTAAGACCCTTATAATTATTATATATGGATTTGTTTAGACCAAGTAGAGTCATTAATCTTTATGGAAAACTCTATGTTTTTGTTATCATTGATAATTTTTCTCGTTACACTTGGACTTTCTTTTTATAAAATAAAAATGATGTGCTTTTTGAATTTAAAATTTTCTGTAAAAAGGTTCAAATGAAAAAGGCTTCATGATTACTCGCATCCGAAGTGATCATGGAGGCAAATTTGAAAATTCTGATTTCAAAAAGTTTTGTGATTTGAATGCTTACTTTCATGAGTTTTTCTGTTCTAGAACTCCCCAACAAAATGGTATTGTAGAGCAGAACAATAGAACTCGCAGCAAAATGGCTAGAATTATGCTTAACCAGTACTATCTTCCGAAATATTTTTGGGCTGAAGCTGTAAGTACAGCCTATCATATTTTAAATAGAGTTCTAATTCGACCTATATCGAAAAAGACTCCCTAAAACTATGGTTTAATCGTATTGCCAATATTTTATATTTTAAAGTTTTTGGATGTTGTTGTTTTATTTTGAACACCAAGGATAACTTGGGAAAGTTCGACTGTAAACCAGATAAAGGAATATTTCTTGGGTATGCTACTAAGAGTAAAGGCTATAGTATTTTCAATAAAAGGTTATTGGTTGTTGAAGAATCGATTAATGTTACTTTTGATAAATTTAACAATCAATTGCCAAGTGACAATGATGATGAGGACTCAGGGAAAACACCCTGTAAAGCACCTGCAAATACTGACACGGGAACCTGTTATCTAGAGATTTTGCCAAAAAAGATGAGATTCATGTCAGACCATCCAGAAACTTTATAATAGATAATGTATCAAAAGGTGTAAGTACTCGTTCTTCTGCTAAGGATGTAGAAGCAAGTGTTGCATTTATTTCATAAATAGAACGTAACTCAGTAGCAGATACATTTGATGATGAATTTTGGATTTATGCCATGCAAGAAAAATTAAACCAATTTGAGATGAATCAAGTTTGAACTCGTTCCTAAGCCTATTGGCCACTCTGTTAATTGGTACCAAATGGGTATTATGAAACAAACTAAGTGAGGATGGACAAGTTGTTCACAACAAAACACGTCTAGTTGCTCAGGGTTATAATCAAGAAGAATGAATTGATTATGACGAGATCTATGCTCCTATTGCTAGACTAGAATCCATTCGTATGCTTTGTGCATATGCATGTCTTTATGAATTTAAACTATTTTAAATGAATGTCAAAAGTGATTTTCTGAATTTTTTTATAAAAGAAGAAGTTTATGCCAAACAACATCCTGGTTTTGAAGATTCTAAATTTCCCTGATCACGTTTCCAAGTTAGGAAAGACACTATATGGACTCAAACAAGCACCTACAACTTGGTATGATCGTCTAAGTATCTTTCTACTGGAAAATGATTTTTCTAAAGGGAAAGCAGACACTACTTTATTTATCAAATCCCTTAATAATGATATTTTATTAGAGCAAATATACGTAGATGATATTAATTTTGGTTCAACTAATAAGGTACTCTGTCAAGAGTTTGCTAAGTATATACAGAATGAGTTTTAGATGAACATGATGGGAGAGCTCAACTACCTTCTCTGACTGCAAATCAGAAAAACTTCATAAGGGATCTTCATCAATCAAGCAAAGTATACGAATGAGTTACTAAACAAGTTCGACTTCAATAATGCAAAGCCTACCGGACTCCAATGGCTACCTCAACCAAGCTTGACATTGATGAAAGTGGAAAACCTATCGACCAATGTAAGTATCGAGGTATGATTGGTAGTTTATTGTACTTAACTACTAGTCGTCCTAATATAATGTCCAGTATTTACATATACGCTAGATATCAAGCCAATCCTAAGAAATCACACCTATACGTAGTTAAGCGTATCTTTCGATATCTTAAAGAAACTCCTATCGTCGGCTTGTAGTATCCCAAAACTAAATCATTTGACCTAATCGGTTATTCTGATACAGATTTTGCCGGATGCAAAGTAATCCGTAAAAGTACCAGCGGTACATATCATTTCCTAGAAAAAGCTTTAGTCTCTTGGTTTAGGAAAAAGCAATATTTTGTCGCATTATCAACGACTGAAGCTGAGTATATCGTTGCCGGTCGTTGTTGTGCTCAAATTTTATGGTTGAAGCAAACCCTAGAATACTACAATATGTATTTTCATAATATTCCCATTTCTTTTGACAACACTAGCACGATTAATTTGACTAAGAACCCGTTATGTCATTCATGCACTAAGCATATAGAAATACGTCATTATTTTCTTCGTGATCATCAACAACACAAAAATATTTGTCTATAATTTATTGACACAAGTCATCAACTAGTAGATATTTTTACAAAACCGTTAGCCGATGACCGTTTTAATTTTATTCGTTATTAGTTAGGTATTCTTGATATTATCTCGGAAGCATAATGACTTATGTTCGGTAAATGACATGATATTAATTCAACAATTTTATTAGATCAAAATTATTTTGGGTAAAAGTCGAAAGGGTCCTTCTGTCATATAGGTATAAATAGCCTGAAGCGACACGATGCACTAGTCTTCAGAATACTGCTAGCTGGGATCCTGTCTCTACAGCTAATCCAAGATAGTTGAGATCTATTAAAATTTGTATGAATCTTATCTTTCATTTTATGTACATTATTTAACATATGCTAACCTAGATATAATAAGACCGAACTCGAACTGAAATCTGCCCGAGTTCTGTCTAAACTCGATTCCTATGTATCAGGTCAAACCGAGAGTAGGCCCCATATTTTAAATTTTCTTCTCTTCAAATTAAACCTAATTCTATGTGAGAGCAGCCGAACCTCCATCTTCTCCATCCTCCAAAACTCTTTCCAAACCATAGATCTCCAAACTAGATTTCATTTATTTTAGGATTTCTATCTCCAAAGTCAAGGATTTTTGCTTATGTCACTCCCATTTTTTGTTATACGTATTTCAGTATGCGTATACGGATTTCGACCAGTATTTTATTTAATGTATTTCCATATTTCTTTATAGCTTGCTTTGATGTATCTTGACTAGGGTTGACCTTTGGTTGGGTTGGTCCAACTTGACTTACTTTGGATAGCTTTGTTTGGTTTATTTTGATGGATGGTTCAACATGTTGAAACATTTCCTCTCTTTATAAAACCTAACCACCCCTTTCTCTCTCTTCATTACTTCCATTTATTTCTTCGCCTTCTTCTCCATTACTCTCCCACCAACCTAGAGAGCTTAGGTAAGTGTAATCTTGCTTCATGATGGATCTTAGATTTTATTGTTCCATTATCTTCCCCTCTTGATTCTAAGCCTCTTTAGAACTTGGAGTTCTTGGGTTAGATGAAGGAACCTTTGTAGATCTAAGTTTGTGTCATTTTTGGTCTTCTTGGATTTTGATCTATCAAACTTCATTATTTTTATGTTTTGATTGTTCTATGTTGTAGAGAATTCGATTTCACTCAAAATGGACCTTTGAAAACCCAAATTTTGAGTTATTTTGAGTGATTTATGGACTTTGGAAGTTCGTGAGTTCCATGGCCATCTTTTTCGAATTTTTGGAGAAGATGTACAGTCTGGCCGCATATGTTCTGCGAACTGACTTGAGTCTGCGGACCGCATGCATGAATCCTTGACCGCATGTATTCTTGGCCACATGCAGTCCTGCGGACCGCATGTTTGGGCAGCATGTATTCTTGGCTGCATGCAGTCCTGCGGACCGCATGTTTGGGCCGCATGTATTCTTGGCCGCATGCTGTCCTGCGGACTGACTTGAGTCTGCGGACCACATGCATGAATCCTTGACCGCATGTATTCTTGGCCGCATGCAGTCCTGCGGACCGCATGTTTGGGCCGCATGTATTCTTGGCCGCATGCAGTACTGCGGACCGCATGTTTGGGCCGCATGTAATCTTGGCCGCATGCAGTCCTGCGGACCGAATGTTTGGGCCGCATGTATTCTTGGCCACAAGCAGTCCCGCGGACCGCATGTTTGGGCCGCATGTATTCTTAGCCGCATACAGTCCTGCGGACCGCATGTTTGGACCGTATATATTCCTTGGCCGCATGCTTCCTTGGCCCCAATACCCTTGTCCCTTGCATATTTTTTTATTATTATATTATTTTATGTTTTAAATTGCTTACATCTTGTACTAAGCCTAACTTGTGACTACCCAATTTGATGATTGTGAATCTTGGGCATAACTTGTCTTAATTTAACCCTGAACACGGCATGGCAATATGGTATGACATGATAACTCTTAAATAGTAACCCGTCGTGGTGCACTCTTGACAAGCAACCTTGGCATGATAATTCTTGATGGTGGTCCATCGTGACGCACTCTTGACATGATAAGTAATCTTGATAGTGTTCCGCCGTGATGCACTCTTGACAAGTATTCTTGATAAGTAAGTCTACCATATAATCTTGACATGCTGAATAATAACTCATCTTGACACCGTGGGTGATTGTTCTTGAATATGCTTGTATAAGCTGCCAGTCTTGTCTCGCATCATGTCTAGGACTTGCATCCCTGGTTACCACGGTCAGGGATTCATGCTGAATCTGACTAGGTTAATTACTAGATAGATCAAAGTTGCTCAAATAGAGAGATGTTTCCAGTTACAGGCGATCCCGTTATCTGGGCGCCTTGAGTGGACTTGTAGCCTACCGTCGAGTAGGGCACATTTCCAGTCCACTGTCATTTGGACACTGCTTGAAACAAGTAATATGCACACTGTCATGTGTTGCACTCTAAGTCACCTAATAATTCTTGATAACTCTTACATGAACCTCGCCTGGATAATCTGGATAGCTGCAGGGCTTGTGACTGCCGGAACATCTCATTACATCTTGCTAGTAACTAGGCTTGTGATAATCCTAGTTAGTTAAAGTATCAAGCCGTACTCTTTGCTTGGCCGTGAATGTTGGATGACGTCCAATCCTGTCTAGTCTTATATATGGCTATCTCAGGACATGCTTGCTTACGCTTTAATCTTAGCAATAAATGGCTAGAGACCCGGTTTTGTTCAGGCGAAGGGTTACAACCTTGGTCCTTGTTTGGTTTAAAGATTGTAACCTGGCTTCCGGAATAGTTCCTCGTCCTCTCGTCATTTTTTGCCATATTTACATTTCACGTCTTCTTGTTATTATTCTTGTTTATGCTCTAACATGCTGGTTTTAGATCTTAAGTGAAGCCTCCTTTGTGGCAGTTACTTTTTCTGGGGTCTGACCCAGCTGGTTTTATATGGCTAGATTTTAGAGTAGCTGCCGAGGATCTCCCAGCCTTCCTGCCAGATGGTGAACACTAGAGGAAATCCTAGCAACAATTGGGTTTATTTTGCTCTCCCACTCTAATTGTAAAATTATTCTTTTGAGACGTTTAGCCGCCGAGCAAGTGTTAGCTCGTGTTGAATACTTATATTTCTTGTCTGCCTAAGGGCTATAATATGATTGACAAATCCTAGGGTTGATCATGTATGACTGAAACTCTTGCTAGTCCTTGCATTTTGTACGACTAGCTTCATGATCATCTGTATATAAAATGTATGGGACGCCTTAATATTGAATATTTGATGGTCTAACATTTGTAACTATTATTACTTGATTGAGATTGAGACACTAGGCTTATTCTTGAATATAAGAAACTGATGGCTTGTAGATAAACCCTCATACATCTAGACAACCGTGACCGTATATCGAGGTGGATTACACTTCTATATACGTAGCTGGCTGTGTCTGCCCCTGCTCTCCAGTATTCTGGTTTCGGGGTATGACACGGTTTAAGTGGTAGCCCATGCAGGTCTTGTAAATCAAGATATGTGAGAGTTTTACCGAATAGATGTCTCAATTAGCACTCATCTTTGATCTTTACTCACGGCTTCTAAATCTTCTAAAATCTTGACCTGATAACATGTTTAAAATCCTTGATCTATCATGGTCCTTCCTTATTGTTCCCAATGTCATTGCTTCAGCGGCATTGTTTCTACCGATCAGCCGGGAGGAGCTCAACCCGCACCCCAGCAGCAACAGAAAGACTAAGCCCAGCACTCGGGAGCAACATCCCGAGCCATGCACTCTGATGACCCCGAGCCCCCAGTTCAGCCAGTCCAGCCTGCAGAGTTCGACAACAGGGACTTGATTGGACTTATCAGGGAATTGCTTGCATCATAAGCTCATCGGGGTGATGTCCTGTACCAGACAGTACAAGATGCCATGGGTAGAGTTGGTTACCAAGGGAATAATGTAGCTAACAATTTCAAGCGCCTGAACCCTTCTTTCTTTGACGGAAACGAGGACGCGATTGCAGCTGATGCCTGGCTCCAGGACATCGAGATTATCTTGGGAGCAGCCAAGATTCCAGAGGAAGAAAAGGTAGCTGTAGTGCGCCTATAATTATTGGACTTAGCCCGCACCTGGTTGTAGAGCCTAAAAATCAAGTTGCGCCATATTTGTACTACTCAGCAATCAAGTTGTTCCCAAAAAATCAAGTTGTGCCACTGTTATGAATTCCAGAGATCAAGTTGTGCCATATATCAGATTGCACCTAATCATATTGCGTCTAAGCCTGCGTGGCGCCTGACAATAATTGTCATCATTAATTGACAGCATTGACAACTGATAGCACGTTAAACGAAGAAAATCTCTTCGAATCCCGTAGAGCATGGCGCTCGAGACGATTTGCTGTCATTTGATGGCAGCTGTTCTGCGCACTCTGCGAGTTGCGCCTGGGCGCAACCTGATCAAACTCTCTTCACAAGCTGACACGTACCCAAAGGATGTCATGTGCCTATGCACTGAGTTGTGCCTAGGTGCAACCTAATCAAGCGCAGTTTGACCCGTTGACTAAAGCTTGCGCAACCTGATAAAGTTGAGGCAACTTACGTTCTAAAGCAGGATAACGTGGCGCACATGCCATTAATCTCTCAAAACATGTCCACTACTTTGTAAACGACCATGCACATCTCAATCATATGATGCCACGTGTCTAAATATAGTTAGTATACGTTCGAGTAACTGAATGAAAGTTGGCGCAACCTAAAGTCGTGCAGTTCAACCTCGTGCACATCAGAATAACTGCTGAAATAGTTATTTCTAGAACTCTATAAATAGAGTTTCCAATCATTATCGAAGGATCATAGATCAAGAGTTCTTGCAAAAGTGCTGCTGCATTCTCCAGAGGCTTTAGTCTCCAAGTTCACATAGTCCAAGGGATAAAGCGATCGTCTTCTGATCAGATTCCTAAAGTTGTATTTCCCCAGAATTCATTGTACTTTGTATGATTCTTTTTAAGTTTGGAATAAACTTTTTGTTTTTGCAAACAAAATGACGACTCTGCTGGGGACGACTTTCTCATCCGACGAGAAGGTGACAACTCGATGTGATACTGCGTCAATCAGCAAGACGCAGAAGACCCTGGTTGTTCAAGTCAACCAGACAGCCTACGAGGATATGATCAACACCAAGAGCACAAAGCACACTGTGGCTATTGTCACAAACGGAACTGTATGGACTCCAAAGGCTTCCATAGTTATTGTTGCACCGACGCAACCTGAGCGCTCAGTGGCCAAGGCACAATCTGCCTCTGTGGCCCAGGCGCAGCCTGCTTCTGTTGCCTGCGTGCAACCCACTCACTCTGTTGCCCGAGCGCAACCTATTCACTCTGCTGCCCGCGCGCAACCCACTCACTCTGTTGCCCGAGCACAACTTATTCACTCTGCTGCCAAGGCGCAATCTACTACTGTTGTCCGAGCGCAACCCACTCACTCTGCTGCCAAGGCGCAAACAGTTGTCCATTCTTCTATGGCGTAACCTATGCATACTGCTGCCCAGGCGTAATTTACACACTCTGTTGCCCTGGCACAACCCAAGGGAGATAGACTTTTGGCTATTCCCTCTTCTTCTCCAGTTCTGAACTTGGAGAAGCAATATTCTAGTACTAGTACTAGACAGAACAAAGGGAAGGGTCTTTTGGCACTTCCTTAACTTGCGCAACCTGCGCCTATTGTGGTTCAACAACAAAACAGAGGGAAACGCTTCTTAGCTAACCCTTTACAAAATAAAGGAAAGCACCCTTTGGTCTTTTCTCAATCTTCCCCGGTCTATGACTCAGAGGAAAATATCCCAAACTGTACATTTACACCAGTCAAAACAAGAATTCCTTTGAACAGAGACTCCCCTATTCTCAACGGAGGTCTTCAAATATCTGCTAGAGGGAAGAATGTTAATCAAAGAGGCATTCTGCCTACCCCTATGGTAACTTCTCAAGATCTTCCAACCTTGCATATTTCGAGATCCAAGCAAGGAAAATTGCTGGTATCTCAAACAGATGCACCGGGAGCAGAATTATCTAATTTGTGCACCTATCTCAACAGGCGCCAATTAGTATCAACCTCGGTGAAACACAAGTATCCTATGCCAAGGGCCAACTTGCGCCAGAAACACAGCTTTGAAGAGAAAGACCCAATCACTTATGCCAATGAGTTAAGTACTTCTCTATACACCCACGGAACTAAGCATCTTAAGAACCGGAGTCATGTTCCTAACATCATTAAGGAATATGTTCCTCCGACTTCTTTTCGTCCCGTGGTGGTAACTGATCTCCGAGAACGTCTTACACAAAAACGAGAGATCACGGAGACATCTCACTTACCTTTAAAACACCCATCAGAACGTCACTGCCTTCATGAAGTGGTTATCAAGTGTTGTTATCAATCAACTAAACGATCTGTCTTCGATCGTCTGAACTATACTTCAACTCCTGAACCCATGATGGTCGATGAAGATGAGCTGCTATACGCTTCTGTCAACATGACTTCCCGAGACACTAGGGGTAGAAAATCTTCAAAGCGTGGCACGTCTCGCAATCCCAGCCAGCAGTACTTGGTCAACTCCGTGAATCCAGTGAAGGGGTCTTTCAATATACCACATCAAAAAATTGGAATTTGGACCAAGATGTCTTTAACCAGGAAGATCTCCCAATCACTCATCTAGGAGTGGATTCTCTATCTGACTTTGACGTAGATAGTAAAAGATTTGAACAAACTATCTCGTCAATAGTAGCGAGAGAGGTGACACCATACGCCATTATAGAAGACCAAGATGCTTCTAGTTCAGCTAGTCAAGAACAACGAATTGCTGTACTGGAAGATAAACTGAAGACCATAGCTGAAATAGTCGCAAATATGTACACCATAATCGTGGCTCAACTTGCAGTGCCACCGGTTATGAATCCTGCTACAAATCCTGAGCTCATAGCATCTTCTGTGTCTGTTAATGTTAGTCTGGGGGTACCGCCTCCCCAGGTTGCTTCTGTACCGATTCAAGTCGCTCCCAGTCAGTCTGGTGCTGAGGGTGGTAATTATCATGCTGTTCCTCCTCCTAATACCTTGAATCAACCTACCAATTCACAGTCATCAGGGGATGCTAACGAGGCTATAAAAATTTTACGCACCCAGTTCGAGGCCTATAAGCAGGAGGATGGTCTACAAAGACTTGGGATAAAATAACCTTATCCTACAAAATGGAAGGAGGTTCAATTTTCTCCTAAATACAAGCTTCCAACCATTATGCTGTTTGATGGCAGCACTTCTCCAAGTCAGTATATCAATCACTTTGAAGTGATGACTGATCAATTGCAGCCAAATGATGCTCTCCTTACCAGGGTGTTCGTCGGTTGTTTAGCCAGTGCAGCATATGACTGGTACCATAGCTTACCTGATGGCTGCATAACCTCCTTTGCTGGCTTCAAGCAAATATTCTTAAAACGATTTTATGTGGGGGTCAACGACATGACTATGTCTGCCATTATTAAAATTAAACAAAAACAGAATAAAACCACTAAGAATTTTATTGAAAGATTCTACCGTGAAGCAATCAAAATACCCCTAGGAACTCTATCTGTTGTGACGATAGACACTTACAAATCAAACTTGTTGCCTATTATCAGCATATAGACAGGATCAATACAATTCCAAGACTGGCCTTCTTTCATTATAAATGCCAAAGTTGTGGAAGTTAGTGCTGAGAAGTTCAAACAGTTAGGAGTGCAAATGGCTAATCCTAACCAGGACAAACATCCGACATCCGACAACAATAATCGCCAGAACAATCGTAAGGGCAAGGAAACGTTGGCTATCAATCTCAAAGGCAAGGAATCTTTAGCTGTTAATGTTACTCAGCCTACATCCACTCCATCAGCACAACCACAAAAAGCACCTCGTCCAAAAGAAGGATATTCTTTCCATAAAGATGATATTATGAGCATCTTCGATTGCTTGATCAAAAGCAATAAGCTTCAACTGTCGGAGGCTAAACGACCAGAAGAAGTGGGTAAGACTGACCACCCTAAATATTATGTTTATCACAGGTTTATAGGGCATCCAACTCGAGCATGCTATGTGCTCAAGGGCAAAATCTAAGAGATGGTCAACTCTGGTGCAGTTACTCTCCAACAGGATGAAAAGACTGTGACGGCCAATGTCGTCTCTGTGCAATTTGGTGACTTCCCACCGCAACTAGTACAAGATTGTGTTTTCCCATTCTGAGGGCTACTCTCGAGATCGTGAATCTTCTACCTCCCCAAAATGAAGGTCTTGTCTCGCTATCCACTAACAAAGGAGAAATCATGTGGATTCATCCAGATCTAGTGGCAGACTTTGAAACGCCTTCTTCTTCCAATCAAAAGAAGCGTTCTAAAACTAAATCAAAGAGCTGTAACATGGTATCTTTTGAACCTGTAGCAGAAGAAATTTTTTTAATTGGTACCAGATCTGGGAAATCTTACCTCCAAGAATATCCTAAAACTCAAGAGAATCCTGCTTCATCTTCCGATGTTATTCCTGCATCATCTTCCCCAGTTGAGAATATACCATTTACATCTTCGCCAGTAGTGGAACCGATTCTTCCCAAACCAACATCAGCAGACAAGGGAAAACAACATGTCTGCTTTGATAAAGCATTGAAGAAGTCCTCATCTCTCGGACTTAAGAAGCCATATAATTTTGACATACTGGCTCAATTGGCTAACACTCCAGCGAGATTGTCAATCTTCAAACTCTTACTTCTCTCAAAAGAAACTCGAGAAATACTGAGTGAAGCCTTGATGCAGGCTGATGCTTGTCTTGCTCTCCTCAAGAAGCCTAAAAAGGAGCCTGTCAGTTGAATATATATTGTCATAGTGTATTTAAATTAATGCCCAACATCACCTTCACACAAGATGACATGCTGTTAGAAGACAATCGTCATGATTGTCCTCTATACTTCACGGGATATGTGGACACCATGAAAGTCGATCGCATTTTGATTGACCCAGGGTCTGCACTTAGCATCATGCCAAAGACTCTACTTGACGCTTTGAAGATCCCGGTGCACAACCTTTTTACAACTATCTCTACCATCTTGGGGTTCAATCAAAGAAGAAGTGAACCTTTGGGGAAGATATGCCTGAAACTTTAAATCGGTAATCTTCGTACGAAGGTGACTTTCTACGTGATTGATAATCATGGTTCATACAATGCTTTGCTGGGAAGACCATTCCTCCACGAACACAATATTGTACCTTCCACTCTCCACTAATGTTTTAAATATGTGGATGGCAATGGAAAAGTACAGAAAGAAGTTGCAGACCTAAATTCTTTCAGGGGGTGGAAGCATACTGCAAAGATTCTCGCATGTAAAAAAAGGAATTCATGAAGGTGGAATTGGCAATGGATACTGACGAAGAACAGAAAGGCGTGCCAAGTGATACTCTGGTGGTCCATGTTAAAGGACGTACTTCCTATCCTCAGTCTTCCAAGACATTGACCATTTACTTTCCTTCTCACAAGAAGCAGCCTCCTAGTGTCAGACAGGAACAAAGGGAGCACACCTCTTCTGAGCCACTTGTAATCGATCTTCGTCGTAAAAAACATCTTCCTCCTTCTCGTTCTTCCTCTCCTCCTCTGATGATCGATCTGACTAAGCCTTCTAAGGCTAAAGGTCCTATTGTAAATGATGATGTAAAGATCAATAAAGTAGCATCTCCTCTGTAGTATACTGATGTCCCTTATCATACTCAATGTTATTTGGATATGCTAGATAACTTCAAACCACTTACAATAGGAGTCGTACCATCTCCCCAAAATGTGGTATCACTTGAATCAATACAAGAATCGTTCTTCTTAGTGCCTTCTCGAAAGAAAGGCAAAATTTCTATACTTTTTAGTAAAGGAAAAGAACAAAAAATCATGCTTGACAGCGATAATAAGGATGATACATGAAGGCTACAACTACGTCGGTATAGTCCACAATCCAAGGCAATCATCCGTAAAATAGGCTATGATTTCAAAACCGGCCTCAATGGCGGCAAAGGAAGGCGAATTCCTATTCGTATTCTTGTCCCAAAAGGAAAATCACAACAATACTATAGAAAAACAAAATATAGGCTGGGCTATACTTCACCAGCTATGACTCCATAGGCCTCTGAATCTGATAAAAATGAACGCTCTAATTCTTCATATTCTATTTCATGGGACTATGATACCAGTATTGGTCATGTTCATCGGGTGACAGTATCTTCTAATATAGTGTCTGCCGAGTTCTCAAAAAATGACGAGGATGATATTGAAGCAGCTCCTGAAGCAGATCCTTGGACACAAAGGATGGACACTCAGTGGGAACTCCGTTTTGAACAACAAGAACCACCTACCAAAGATCAACTAATCCAGATCGATGTTGGAGAGAAAGATGTACCACGACCGATCTTTATTAGCAAAAATCTCCCAGAGGATGATAAACAAGAACTGATTCACCTCATTCGTGAATATATCGATGTCTTCGCCTGGAGTTATAAAGATATGCCCGGTTTAGATCCTCAGGTCGCAACTCATAAACTTAATATTTTGCCTAATGCCAAGCCAGTCAAACAACTGCAACGACGATTCAAGCCTGAGATGATGGATGCAATAGATGATGAAGTCAGAAAGCTTATCGCTTGTGGTTTTATCAGAGAAGAACAACATCCTGACTGGATAACCAACGTTGTACCAATCTTGAAGAATATCGGGAAGGTTCGAGTGTGCATAGACTTTCGAGATCTCCATGATGCTTGTCCTAAAGATGAATTCCCTCTCCCAATTATTGATGTCATGATCAACAATACTTGTGGATTTGAACGAATCTCTTTCATGGATGGGTTTTTCTAGATACAATCAAATCTGGATGAATCCTGAAGATGAAAAACACACTTCATTCTGTACTCCCCGCGGAATATACTGCTATACAGTCATGCCTTTCGATCTTAAGAATGCGGGTGTAACTTACCAGCGGGCTATGAGTACTATCTTTCGAGATCATTTGCGAAAGACTGTTGAATGCTATGTTGACGATATTGCTGTTAAAAGTCGTCTAAAGGAAGATCATATCCAAGATTTAAGAACCATCTTCAATCTAATGTGCCAGCATTAACTCAAAATGAACCCCACCAAGTCTTTCTTGGAAGTCTCTAGTGGTAAATTTCTCTGATTCTTCATTACCTCTAAAGGTATACACGTTGATCCTGAGAAGATCAAAGCCATTCAAGAGATGCATCCTCCACGTAACCTAAAAGAGATAAGAGGATTCTAGGGTCGACTTGCTTACATCAGGAGGTTCATTTCGAATTTGTCTGGACGTTGCAAACCATTTACTCAATTAATGAAGAAAGATGTATCTTTTATTTGGACGAAAGAATGTCAACAAGCATTTGATGACATAAAATGGTATTTGATGAGTCCACAGGTCTTAGAACCACCGATCTCAGGAATACCCTTCTTGTGTATATCCGGGCGATGGACCATTCATTGGAAGCTTTACTAGCTCAGAAGAACAAAGAAGGTCATGAACAAGCCGTCTACTACCTTAGTCGGACAATGATTGGAGTTGAACATCGCTATATGTGACGCCCCAGAACCAGAGTACTGGAGCGCGGGGGCGTACATAGCCAGCTACATCTAATGAAATGAAATCCACCTTGCTATACGGTCACGACTGTCTAGATATGAGGGTTTACTACAAGCCAACGGTCTCTTAAGGTCAAACCTATTGTCTCAATCTCAAACAAATAATATAATTGCAAGATGTTAGACCACCAAATATATAATAAAAGGCGTCCCAAATATTACATATTCAGTTGATCATGAAGCTAGTCATACAAAATACGAGGACTACAAAGAGTTAAGTCATACATGATCAACCCTAGGAATTTTTAATCATGTTACAGCCCGTAGGCAGACAGTAAGTAAATATGCATCGAGCTAACAGGTGCTCGTCGGCTAAACGCCTCAAAAGAATAATTTTACAATAGAGTGAGCGAAACAAAATAGAAAACCCACTCGTAGCCCGGGTTCCTTCTAGTCGCCACCATCGGGCTGGAGGTTCGGTAGATCCTCGGGTGCTGCTCCAAAATCTGGCCACACAAAACCAGCTGGGTCAAACCCCAGAAAGAGCAAGTGCCACAAAGGAGGCCACAAAATAAGAACAAAAGCCAGCATATCAGAACATAAGAAAATGGAAGAAAGTACTAGGAAATAAGAGTACAACAAGACAACAAACGACTAGGGACATGGAACCCTTCCGGAAGCCAGGTTACAACCCGTAAACCAAACAAGGACCGGGGTCGTAACCCTTCGCCTGAATAGCATCTTGTCTCTACCCATTTATTGTTAAAGATAAGTAAAGCAATCATGTTCAGGAGTACCAGGTACTGGGACTAGACGAGACTTAGACAATGCTGGACACCATCCATTCACAAGCGGCCAAGCAAATACTAACGCTTACTACTTAACTAACTAGGGTTATCACAAGCCTAGTTACTAACAAGATACAGACAAGAATTTCCCAATCCCAAGCCCTGCAGACTATCCAGTTATCCTTCTGCGGGTTGAGAGTACGATTGGGTACATCGACCTGGAGACGATATACCCTTAGGTGAGTTAGAGGGTGCAACACATGACAGTATGCTGAAAATGTGCTCTACTCGTCGGCAAGCTACAAGTCCATTAAAGCGCCCAGATAACGAGATTGCTTGTGACTGGAAATTCTCCATGTTCTAGTTTGATCTAATCATTAGCCTAATCCATATTTAGTGCGAATCCCTGGCCGTGGTACCCAGGGAGTCACTTCCTAGGCATGATGCAAGACACGACAAGTAGATTGCACAACGCAACAAGAAATAACACCCACGATGTCAGGGCAAGTAAAGTACG
This sequence comes from Iris pallida, assembly GCA_029216955.1. NCBI lineage: Eukaryota > Viridiplantae > Streptophyta > Magnoliopsida > Asparagales > Iridaceae > Iris > Iris pallida. The sequence goes on from JANAVB010015398.1 coordinate 3,265,292, forward strand.
ACCAGTTATCAGGTCGAGTCAAGTCAAGAGTGCGCCGAGGCGACCACTACCAAGATATCAAGTTACATGGGATTAATTAAAGGTCACAGGTTATAAGTTAAAAAACACTAGTTACAAGCACCCAACAAGTTACTACCAAAATCAGAGAATGCTAACCATAATTTAAAACACAGAGAATCGTGTCATGGCGTGTCGGGTCAGTTAAGTCGTGCTGTGGCATCAAGCTCCCAGAAAGCAAAATCAGCAAGAGAAAACCAAGAACCCAGGGAAACACCAGGGGTCAGGAGTGGAAGCCATGGCACAGGGTGTGCCAGGCAAGGGCTCGGGTAAACGGCGCCAAGAGACGCGCTCGGGAACGGTCGCAGTGCGCCAAGGGACGCGGGGAGCCAAGCGCGCAGGGGCGCGGGGTCCAAGCGCGCAAGGAACACGAGGTCCAAGCGCGCAGGGGGCGCGGCCAAGTGCGTCGGGGACCAAGTGCGCCGGAGGCGCGGCCAAGTGCGCAGGGGCCGAGTGCGCCGGGGGCACGGCCAAGTGCGCAGGGGCCAAGTGCGCCTGGGGCGCGGCCAAGTGCGCAGGGAGCCGGGGAGCTCAGCACAATCGGACGGAGGACAGAAGCGCGCTAAAGAGCGCGTGCGCCAACGGTTCAGCGGCCAGCGCCAAAGGGCGCGGCGCGGGGGCAGCGCAATACAGCCAAGCGCGCGGGGCGCAAGGCGGCGAGGTGCGCGGGCCAGCAGCACGCTAAAGAGCGCACGTGGGGGAGGGGGTCTTTTTCTTCGTCAAGCTAAGAGGAAGAACACCCATGGCTTCAAATCTTTGGAACATCACAACTTGGTCCATAAAACTCGAAATCTGGATTTTTAAAGTTCTATCTTGGGTGAAATTTGATTCTCCCCAACATAGGAACACCAAAACCCACAAAATCCAACTTAAAATAGATCAAAACCATGTAAATCTGAAAATAGGGGAAACTTAGATCTATGGAAATCCATAGACCAAAATCAAAAATGACAAGTTCTAATATTGTTTCTGGAGGGCTAATCTATCTAATGGACAAATCAAAATGGGTTCTTGTTTTATGGCAAGGTGCACTTGCCTATGGGTGGGGTGTTGTGTGGAAGAAGGAAGAAGATGATGGAAAATTAATGGAAGAGTAATGAGGAGAAAGAATGTTAGGTGGGGATTTAATGAGGGTGCTTGTGGTGGAATGAGGGTGGAGTATAGGTTAAAGTGTTTTATTGGTTTAAAATCAAACCAAGCCAAACCAACCAACTAAAACCGAGCCGAGCCGAAACCCAAAATACGAGAAAACCCAAAATTTCGCAAGTCGAGAAAAATAAAATACATGGCAAAATCCAACTACGAGTATTAATACGAAATACGGAAAACGGGGGTGACAACTCTACCCACCTTAAAAGAATTTTATCCTCGAAATTTAATCAAGGAGCTAGAGATTGCCACGGCAAGCTACACTAAGCACCAACAACTATACTAAGCAACTCAATCATACAATGATACATGCAATCAAGGAATGAAAAGCATAAGGCATAAGAAAGACATCATACCTTACGAGTCAAACAAGTAGGGATATCGCGATCGGATATCATGCTCACGCTCCTACGTTGACTCACCTAGAGAGTGATGACCCCAAGCAACACGGACTAAACTAATAGTATTGTTCTTGAGTATCTTTTTCCTCCGATCCAAAATAGACACGGGCTTCTCCTCATACGAAAGGTTGGTACCAATAACCAGTTCCAAATGGTCTAGGATATGGCTCGGGTCCGGGATGTAACATCGTAATTGGGACACATGGAATACATTATGTACCTCACTTAGCGACGGCGGAAGAGCGAGATGATAGGATACATCTCTTACTCGCTCCAGGATATCGAACGTCCCTATATACCTAGGAATAAGCTTTCCCCGTACGCCAAAGCGAATGACGCCGCGGTTAGGCGAGATCCTAAGGAATACATGGTCGCCGATAGCAAACTCTAAGGGACGCCGATGAGCATCGGCCCAATGTCGCTGGCGATCTTGGGCAACTCGAAGATGATCCCTGACTTTTTTGACTACTTCAACTGTCTGGGCAATCATTTCTGGATCGAGTATCTGTCTCTCTCCGATATCGTCCCATACTAATGGGGATCTGCACTTCCTGCCATACAGTGCCTCGAACGGGGCCATCTGAATACTGGCCTGGAAACTATTATTGTACGGGAACTCCACCAGGTGCAGGTGATCTTCCCACGAACCACCAAAGTCAAGTGTACAAGATCTCAACATATCTTCTAGTGTCTGGATTGTACGCTCCGACTGACCGTCTGTCTGCGGATGATATGCTGAACTGAACTGGAGACGAGTTCCCAAACTCTCTTGTAGGCTACGCAAAAAGTGTGATGTGAATCTTGAATCCCTATCCGAGGTGATACTGACGGGCACTCCGTGAAGCCTGACAATCTGCCTGAGGTACATCTCTGCTAGCTGAGTCGTAGACTGCCCAACTCTGAATGGAAGAAAATGAGCCACCTTCGTGAGCCTGTCAACTATAACCCAAATAGCATCTCTACCAGCCGGGGATCTAGGCAATCCAGTCACAAAATCCATGGTCACATGCTCCCATTTCTATTCTGGAATCGGCAAGAACTGAAGAAGTCCAGCGGGCCTCTGATGTTCAGCTTTAACCTGCTGGCAAACCAAACACCGAGAGACAAACTGGGCTATCTCCCTCTTTATGCCATTCTACCAGAAATGCTGACGGATATCACGGTACATCTTCGTGCCACCGGAATGAATAAAATACTGTGAATTGTGAGCTTCTGCCATGACCTCTTGTCTGATATCTCCACTGGGTACACAAAGACGAGTGTCGTATCGAAGTGTGCCATCTTCATGAATGCACAACTCTGGCCTTATTCCTGCCTCACACTCTGCTCTGAGCCGCTGAATCTTGGAATCTATAGATTGTGCCATCCGGATCCTCTCAACTATGCTGGATTGAACCTGTAGACTGGTCATCAACGCCACGTTGGTAGGAAGAACCACTTCGATTCCTATCTTCTGAAGATCTACCAATAACTCTGGTTGTGCCGTTAGGAAGTAAACTCCGGCTCTCCTGTTCAAGGCATCTGCCACAACGTTGGCCTTCCCTGGGTGATACTGCAAGTCCATATTGTAGTACACCAGTAGCTCGAGCCATCTCCTCTACCGCATGTTAAGGTCCTTCTGGGTAAAAACATACTTCAGGCTCTTGTGATCAGTAAATATCTCTACTCTGTCTCCGTACAAGTAGTACCGCCAAAGCTTCAGTGCAAATACTACTACTGCCAGTTCCAAGTCGTGGGTCGGGTAATTCTTCTCATGATCACGAAGTTGACGTGATGCATAAGATATTACCTTCCCATGCTGCATCAAGACACATTCCAATCCTCTGCCTGAAGCGTCACAATAAACTGTGAATCCTCCGGTCCCATCTGGAAGTGTGAGAATGGGAGCCGTTATCAAACCTCGCTTCAACTTCTCAAATGATTCCTGGCACTCTGCTGTCCAAGCAAACTGCACATCCTTGAGGGTCAACTAGGTCATTGGCACCGAAATCCTTGTAAAATCTGATACGAATCGCCGGTAGTAGCCGACCAATCCAAGGAAGCTACGAACCTCTACCGCTGAACTAGGTACTGGCCTTGACTCGATAGCCACAATCTTCTGGTGATCCACTTCCACTCCTCTTCGGGTAATGATGTGACCTAAGTACGAAATACGATCGAGCCAGAACTCGTATTTACTAAACTTGGCATACAACTGATGCTCTCTAAGCGTCTGAAGGATGATTCTGAGATGCTGCTTATGCTCTGCTTTGCTCTTGCTGTAGACCAGGATATCATCTAGGAACACGATCACGAACTGATCCAAGTAAGGCATGAAAATATGATTCATGAGGTCCTTGAATACGGCCGGCGCATTGGTCGCTCCAAAGGGCATAACAAGGAACTCCCAATGCCCATATCTCGATCTAAATGCTGTCTTCGGGATATTCTGCTCTCTGACTCTGATCTGGTGGTATCCTGACTGCAAGTCTATCTTCGAGAACACTGAAGCCCCTTTGAGTTGATCAAACAAGTCATCTATCCTCGAGAGAGGGTATCTATTCTTGATTGTCACTGAGTTAAAGTTACGATAATCTACACATAACCTGGACGTACCATCCTTCTTTTTCACAAGAAGCATCGGGGCTCCCCAAGACAATCCACTTGCACAAATGAATCCCTTGGTCCTGAGTTCTTCAATCATCTTGTATAAAATCTCCAACTCTGAAGGCGCCATTCTGTAGACTCGCTCTGATACTGGTGCTGTCCGAGGGATCAAGTCTATAGTGAACTCGATCTCCCGCTCTAGCGACATCCCTGGAAGTTCCTCTGGGAAGACATCTGGAAACTCTTCAACTATTCGGGGTAACTGCACTGCTGCTACTGCCATCCGCAGTACTGGGGAAGATGGTTCCACTGTGCCTCTGGAAAATAAAAACTCTGGCTCGCCTGGGATACTAAAGATAACCCTGCCAACATGGCAGTCTATCTTAGCATACTGGTTCCTCAACCAATCTATGCCTAAGACTACATCATAGTCTGCCATAGGGAACTCTATAAATCTAGCGGAGAACTCTCTACCGCTAACTACGATCCGACACGAGAAAAATACTCGATCTACTCCCACAAGAGCACTACCAGTAAGTATATTGAGCCTTACTGATAATGACTCGGGCTCCAATCCTATCAGTTTCGTGAATCGTGCAGACATGAATGAATGCGATGCACCAGAATCAAATAATACCAAGGCTAGAGAGGAGTTGACGAGAATAGTACTTGCCACTACCTCACCTGGTGAAACTTCCTCTTCCATAGTCATCATCATTGCCTGACCTTGTCCTCTAGCTGCGGGTCCCCTCTACTGGAAAACTCTCTGCCTGCTCTGCACTTGAGCCTGGGTATACTGCTGCTGGTTCTGTTGATGAAACGCCTGGGCCTGAGGCAACAATGGCCTCGGGTACTGCTACTGCTGCATAGGTGCTGGTCCCCTAACCGATGGACTGGTTAGATTAGAAGAGGACGAACTACCCCTATTCGGGCAGGCTCCTATCTTGTGAACTGTCGCTCCACAAGCCAGGCACAATCCCTGTGCCCTGCGACAATCCGCCACTACATGGCCTGGCTTCCCACAATGAGAACACCCTATCGCGGAAGTCTGCTTCTGCTTCTGCTGCTGCGGGTACGTCAGGGTTGAATGCTGAATCGACGTTACTGAGGCCGCCCGCCTCGGAGTTCCAATGGTCAAACTCCTAGCTGTCACGGCTGGAGCTGATGATTGGTGCATCTGATTGTGGGACCGCTTCCTACCTCCAGTCCTATCCACGATCCTCTGGGAGGTGTACTCATGCCTCTTAGCTACTCTCAAAACCGCATCGAACATCTGGTGCTCGAACTGCTCAACCGCCAGCCCCTGCTGAAACCGTTGGGCCCTATCAAACTCGGTTGCCACCAGGAGGCAAACCTACTGAGTCTAGAAAACTCAGATGCATAACCGTCGACCGTTCTGCCTCCTTATTTCAAGTTGGTAAATCTCGTCTGTAGGTCGTACCGAGCTACAGCATCGAAATACTTCGTCTGGAATCTTTCTCTAAAGACCGTCTAAGCAATGGGTGCCACTAATCCTATGGCTTGTGCTGCCCACCAACTGCGAGCCAAGTCTAACAACTGCAGGTGTACCACCGCCACCTTCTCATTCTCAGGTGTCTTAGTTGCTTCCAGAATCACCTCGGTATCCTGAAGCCAAGCGTCTGCGGCAATCGCATCCTCGTTGCCGTCGAAGAATGGAGGGTTCAAGCGCTTGAAGCTGTTGGCCGCGCTGTTCCCTGGATGACCGCCTCTGGTCAAGGCATCTGTCACTACCTGGTGCAAGGCACCTCTTCGACGATCCTGGGAAGATATCAAGGTCCTAATGAGACCTACCAAGGTGCCATCGTCAGGCTCTGCAGGCTGGACGGGCCGAACTGGGGGTTCTCCTCCGGGAGGTACAACTCTGGAGGCTACTCCGGAATGCTGGGCTTGATCTCCGGGTTGCTGGTCCACGGGAAGTGCTCCACCTTGCTGATCGGCAGGGTCAGGTACAGTGCCGCTAAAGAAGACGACACAGGAAAAACAATAAGGAAGGACCAGGACAGATCAACGATATAAGCACATGATCAGGGCAAGAATCCAGAGATGTAGAGGATATGAATGGAGATCAAAGACGAGTACTAATTGAGACATCTATCCCGTAAACCCTCACATATCTTGAATACCAAGACCTGCATGGGCCACCACTTAAGCCATGTGATGCCCCAGAACCAGAGTACTGGAGAGTGGGGGCGTACATAGCCAGCTACGTATATTGAAATGAAATCCACCTCGCTATACGGTCACGACTGTCTAGATATGAGGGTTTACTACAAGCCAACGGTCTCTTAGGTCAAACCTATTGTCTCAATCTCAAACAAATAATATAATTGCAAGATGTTAGACCACCAAATATACAATAAAAGGCCTCCCAAATATTACATATTCAGTTGATTATGAAGCTAGTCATACAAAATGCGAGGACTAGCAAGAGTTAAGTCATACATAATCAACCCTAGGAATTGTTAATCATGTTACAGCCCGTAGACAGACAGTAAGTAAATATGCATCGAGCTAACAGGTGCTCGTCAGCTAAACGCCTCAAAAGAATAATTTTACAATAGAGTGAGCGAAACAAAATAGAAAACTCACTCGTAGCCCGGGTTCCTTCTAGTCGCCACCATCGGACTGGAGGTTCGGTAGATCCTCGGGTGCTGCTCCGAAATCTAGCCACACAAAAATAGCTGGATCAAACCCCAGAAAGAGCAAGTGCCACAAAGGAGGCCACAAAATAAGAACAAAAGCCAGCATATCAGAACATAAGAAAATGAAAAAAAGTACTAGTAAATAAGAGTACAACAAGACAACAAACGACTAGGGACATGGAACCCTTCCAGAAGCCATGTTACAACCCGTAAACCAAACAAGGACCGGGGTCGTAACCCTTCGCTTGAATAGCACCTTGTCTCTACCTATTTATTGTTAAAGATAAGTAAAACAATCATGTTCAGGAGTACCAGGTACTGGGACTAGACGAGACTTAGACAATGCTGGACACCATCCATTCACAAGCGGCCAAGCAAATACTACGGCTCACAAGCCTAGTTACTAACAAGATGCAGACGAGAATTTACCAGTCCTAAGCCCTGCAGACTATCCAGTTATCCTTCCGCGGGTTGAGAGTATGATTGGGTACATCGCCCTGGAGACGATATACCCTTAGGTGACTTAGAGGGTGCAACACATGACAGTATGCTGGAAATATGCTCTACTCGTCGGCAAGCTACAAGTCTATTAAAGCGCCCAGATAACGAGATTGCTTGTGACTGAAAATTCTCCATGTTCTAGTTTGATCTAATCATTAGCCTAATCCATATTTAGTGCGAATCCCTGGCCGTGGTACCCAGGGAGTCACTTTCTAGGCATGATGCAAGATAAGACAAGTAGATTGCACAACGCAACAAGAAAGAACACCCATGGTGTCAGGGCAAGTCAAGTACGACCGGTTATCAGGTTGAGTCAAGTCAAGAGTGTGCCGAGACGGCCACTACCAAGATATTAAGTTACAGAGGATTAATTAAAGGTCGCAGGTTACATGTTAAAAACCACAAGTTACAAGCACCCAACAAGTTACTGCCAAAATCAGAGAATGCTAACCATAATTTAAAACACAGAGAATCGTGTCAAGGCGTGTCGGGTTAGTCAAGTCGTGCTGTGGCATCAAGCTCCCAGAAAGTAAAATCAGCAAGAGAAAACAAAGAACCCAGGGGAAACACCAAGGGTCAGGAGGGGAGGCCTTGGCACAGGGTGTGCCAGGCAAGGGCTCGGGCAAACGGCGCCAAGAGACGTGCTCAGGAACGGTCGCAGTGCGCCAAGGGTCGCGGGGAGCCAAGCGCGCAGGGGCGCGGGGTCCAAGCGCGTAAGGGACACGAGGTCCAAGCGCGCAGGGGGTGCGGCCAAGTGCGCCGGGGCCAAGTGCGTTGGGGGTGCGGCCAAGTGTGCAGGTGCCGAGTGCGCCGGGGGCGCGGCCAAGTGCCCAGGGGCCAAGTGCGCCGGGGGCACGGCCAAGTACGCAGGGGCCAAGTGCGCCGGGGGCGCGTCCAAGTGCGCAGGGACCAAGTGCGCCGGGGGCGCGGCCAAGTGTGCAGGGAGGCGGGGAGCTCAGCGCAATCGGACGGGGGACAGCAGCGCGCTAAAGAGCGCGTGCGCCAACGGTTCAGTGGCCAGCGCCAAAGGGCGCAGCGCGGCGGCAGCGCGGCGGCAGCGCAATGCAGCCAAGCGTGCGGGGCGCAAGGCGGCGAGGCACGCAGGCCAGCAGCACGCTAAAGAGCGCACACGGGGGAGGGGGTCTTCTTCTTCCTCAAGCTAAGAGGAAGAACACCCATGGCTTCAAATCTTTGGAACATCACAACTTGGTCCATAAAACTCGAAATCCGGATTTTTAAAGTTCTATCTTGGGTGAAATTTGATTCTCCCCAACATAGGAACACCAAAACCCACAAAATCCAATTTAAAATAGATCAAAACCATGTAAATCCGAAAATAGAGGAAACTTAGATCTATGGAAATCCATGGACCAAAATAAAAAATGACAAGTTCTAATGTTGTTTCTAGAGGCCTAATCTATCTAATGGACAAATCAAAATGGATTTTTGTTTTATGGCAAGGTGCACTTGCCTATGGGTGGGGTGTTGTGTGGAAGAAGGAAGAAGATGATGGAAAATTAATGGAAGAGTAATGAGGAGAGAGAATGTTAGGTGGGGATTTAATGAGGGTGGTTGTGGTGGAATGAGGGTGGAGTATAGGTTAAAGTGTTTTATTGGTTTAAAATCAAACCAAGCCAAACCAACCAACTAAAACCGAACCGAGCTGAAACCCAAAATACGAGAAAATCTAAAATTCCGCAAGTCGAGAAAAATAAAATACATGGCAAAATCCAACTACGAGTATTAATATGAAATACGGGAAATGGGGGTGACACTATAGTCCGGTAGATAAGGAATTCTTAGCCTTAATGTTTGCTGTTCAAAAGACAAGACATTACATCATCGGCCAAACTATTCATGTTATTTCCCGAGTTAATCCTCTGCGGGTCTTAATAAAGAAATCCAGTACACTCAATTCTAGGCTTGCTATATTGGCCATATTATTAGCACAATTTGATATGGTATATGTTCCACAAAAGTCTGTGAAAGGCCAAGCACTTGCTGATTTCTTAGCAGCTCATCCTGTCGCTGAGATATCTAAACTCTATAATGAGATTCCAGATGAGACATTAGAATCAAATATGATCTCAGAAGAATTTCTTACTTGGCATTTATTATTCGATGGAGCATCTAGAATTGGACCTGGAGGCACCCTTGTCGCTGGAGTAGAAATTATTCTCATTTTAACAGAATAGTTAGCTATTTAGAGGGCTTATTCCTTAGATGAGTCGTGCTCCAACAACGTAACAGAATACAATACTTTGCTCATTGGACTCCAATTAGCCAAACAACTGGATAGTGAATATCTTGAAGTATATGGCGATTCTAAGCTGATTGTTAATCAGGTTAGAAGTATATACGAAGTTCGACATCAAGATCTGATGCCATACCACGAAGCGACAATCAGAATAGCTTCCTCGTTCAAAGGATTCTTCATCGAACATGTACGTCGAGCATGCAACATAGAAGCTGATGCCTTAGGTAATCTAGCTGCGGTCTTAGCAATTTTGGTTAAAAGACAACAAATGGCTGTTATCTCCAATAGAGAATTGTTTTGTATTAAAAACAACCATAACATTGAATTCAATAATTCAACTGAAGTCAATGTCATCAGCGAAGATTGGAGGGCACCTTTCGTCGACTTTGCAGTACATGATATACTACCTGAAGATTCTAAAGAAGCTACAAGTATTCGCCGGTGATCGCTTCGATTTTATTATAATCATACCACCAAAACTCTCTTTCGACGAACTTTTGATGGATTACTCTTAAGATGTCTTGCTGGTGATGAAGCAAAGAAAATATTACCCGAAGCTCATGATGGCGTTTGTAGAGCACATCAGCCTGGTCCTAAACTACAAGATCATATCCGACATATGGCCTACTACTGACCCTCTATGGTATCAGATGCCATTGACTATGCAAGGAAATTTAGAGCATGTCAAATTCATGCATATTTCATTCACCAACCATCGGAGTTTCTTCACCCGACTGCTGCCTCATGGCCTTTCGAAGCTTGGAACATGGATGTAATTGGTCCTATCAATCCTCTTTCGTCTAAAGGACATCGGTTTATCTTGGCTATAACCGATTATTTCTCTAAATGGGCTGAACCTATACCTTTAGCTGAAGTAAAGACTAGCAGTGTCATCAACTTCATCAAACATCATGTGATATACAGATTTGGCGTACCTCGTCAGATCATCCATAATAATGGACCACAGTTTGTCAGTCAGAAATTTACTAGGTTCTGTGACGACAACAAAATCAATAATGTTGCTTCTACGGCCTATAATCCTGCATCTAATGGGTTAGCTGAAGCATTCAACAAGACTATCATCAAACTTCTTAAAAAGCTTGTCTCTATCAACAAACATAATTAGAGTGAGAAGCTTGGAGAATGTCTATGGGCATATCGTACTACAGTCCGTAATCCCACAGGTTGTACACCTTTTTCTCTGGTATATGGTTGTGAAGCTGTTTTACCGCTGGAAATTCAAATTCTATCCTTAAGAATTGCCATTGCTAATGAACTTACCACAAAAAATAATAATCGTCTTCGACTTCAAGAATTGGAGGCGCTCGATGAAAAAAGGCTACTAGTCCAAAAATATATCAAACTTTATCAAGCCCGTATCTTAAAAGCTTTCAATCGCAAAATCAAAGTACGAACATTTCAGGAAGGCGAGCTAGTACTTATGGTCAGACGTCCTATGACTATGACCCATATTAGCAAAAGCAAATTCGAGCCGAAATAGGAAGGTCCGTATGTGGTAAACAAGGTTTTCTCAAATGTAGCCTACCAATTAACAGATATGGATGACAGAATTGCTATGATGTCTATCAATGGCAAATTTCTCAAGAAATATTATGTATAAAAGTAAAATGTTTTTCATTCAGAGAAATGATGTAAATAAAACATATTTTATTTAAAAGCAGAAAAAGATACATAATATCAAGGACGGGGACGAGGACCCGACCCTTCCTGGTTAAATACATAATTGGCTAGCAATTCAAACATCTCATCGTCTGAACACACCAGCAACTCACAGAAAGCTGTTCTCATAACTTCTTCTTTAGCAGTCTTCCTAGGCTCCACCAACTTGGCAATCAGGTCCTGCTCTGGTGCAAGAACAGTCGAGCCTTTCCTCACTTCTTTCTGAGGAGGCACCGGAGGCTCAGAAGAAGACGTCTCAGTTGTATCTTCAATCTTCGGAACACATTCTGTACTGAGAGAAAAGAAGTTGACAACATCTACAGAAGTTCTGTTCTATTTGTAGACAGAATGACTAGATAATCAACTTCAAGAATCGATGCGACTTTTTCTCCTCGAAAGAAGTCCAACTATTCATTCATTTACTTCTTCTCCCTAAAAGAGTATGATTGTTCATTCATTCGCATCCTCAAAAATCGAGGTGGCTGTTCATTCATTCAGTTTCTCCTCTTCAAGAACCAAGGTGACTGTCCATTCATTCACTTTTTCTCCCCTAAAAAGTCTGACGGTCCATTAATTCATTCATCAACCTTAGCATTTATTGACTTTCATTTACATTCTCGTAAATAAAACCATAGATGATAAATTCTTATATTTAAAACAGAAAAAAAAGAATTCACGTCCTCTGTACCTCTGAATTTTTTACCCCCTATTTTCGGAATACGTAAATTTTTTTATTTTTAATGTATATGGTATCTGGCACCTGTATCTTTATTGCATGTATCCTGTATTTGGAACTGGCCATGGCATGGAACAGTATCTCGTCGCGGATTAGTATGTCATCCCTTGTCCTTGTCTGGTTGTAGGCGTGGATCACCGTTTCGATGATAGGATTTCTGAATAATGTTGTGGTTAGGATTTTATTTAATTAATTTAATTAGTTGTATCATGTAGCATTTAACATGTCATTAGTCACATGGTTAAGAGCATGCTTAAGCTTAGGGTTTCTGTGAGTCAACCTAACCCCTATATATATTCTCTTCCACACTCTCTGTAACACCCACTTTTCTAAAATGAGGGCAATTTTGAACTTTTGTAAAAGTTTATTATTTAATAATAGGATTTATAATTTATGGGAATTTTTAATTAATTTAATACTATTTAAAATTTGTGAATTATAATTTTGATGAGTTAGTTAGTGAACCCTAGAACTGTTGAGCCTAGAGACTAACCATGACCATGTGGACCTAACCATGTGATTAGAATGACTATTTACAACTTTTTAGGCGAAAGGTATTTTGGTCATTTTGTGACTTTCGAATTATTTAGGATTTTGATTAATTGATGAATTTTAGATTCTTTTAATAATATTTAATTTAATATATTATGATTTTGGTCATTTTTTATATTTTAATATTTTAGAAAAGTTTTATATTTTTAATATTGTTTTTATTGGATTTGTTTAGTCGGGTTTGAGTTTCGTCTCGTTCCGACTTGTATTGTGACCCGGGTAGCTTAAACTCTAGATGAGACCCAATATTAAGTTAAGCATGGCCCACAAAACCCAACATTTAAGTTAGTTAGTTAGACTAATTTTTATCATGTCAGAATGGTTAAGTTAGACACTCAAAACTAGATCCTTTTGACCCCAAACTTGAACCTAGTCTAGACTTAACCATATGAGACTAGAGAGGGGCAATAAGGACATTTCCCAGTAGCCCTAATGGACTATTTATGGCAGCCACCTTTAGGGAAGAATGATTCATTTCATTGATTACAATCTTGCCTCTTTTATTTTCCTTTTGTTCATCCCTAATTTTAGAGAGCCTTTCCTTTGATTTGATCTCCAAATCAAATCATTCCTTTACCAAATCTTTCCTCATTCATTCTCATTCTCCAAGGGAAGGGTGCTACCAATGACTGGAAGAGAAGTGCAAGAAGGAGTGTCTACTTTGAGGGATCTTTGTATCGGAGCCGTGTCCTAAAGGATTTCATTGGGATTCCACTCCCAATATATAAAACCCATCCTCTAAATTGATTTTATTTACATATAAATTAGTTTTGAATCCGTAGGATCCATTCTCATGCATGTGTCCCCTTTATATTCAAATTTGAGGCCATTTGGAGCTCTCTTGAGGATTTTAGATATGTGTCTTGTGTCCTACTTGATAGATCCCAAATTAGGACACCCCATGTGTATGTATGTATGATAATAGTTTAAATAGATATTTAAATTCAATTTTAGAATGGTTAGAGAGTGGACTGATCTTAGTTAGGATGGTTAGAATGAGTTTCATTTGGATACATATGTTTGTATCCAAGTATCTTGCCTATATGAAAACAACTCAAATTTGTCATAATATTCATCCATGTTTTTATTAACCAAAGCAACTTAGAAATGTCATAACTTTTAGCTTAGAATTCTGATTTATCTTTCGTTTTTTGAAAAGAACCATATCGAAGTTAGCTTTCCAAATATATATTTTAATAAGCCAAATTCTTTCTGTAACTTTCTGTAGAATTATTTGAGTGTCAGCTGTACGAAAGACGAACGTGTTTCGGTATTTTTGCGATTTCGGGAGCTTCCAGACACGAAAATGCGATCCGTTTAAAGTTTCGGAAAGCTAACACGAATGGCTACAATATACTTTAATCCTAGAATTTAGTAGAGGCCCAATTGGTACAGTATTGGTTTTAAGTAGAAGAGTGACTATATAATATATGCATTTTGTGTAACCTATGAGCCTATGTAGTATGGATATTAAATGAATATAGAGTATGTAATACATGATATGTTAGATGAATGAAATAATATATATATATATATATATATGATATATATCCTCTTTACATTAATGTATATATGTGGTTGAATGCAAGCATGTAGGAATGCAATTAATATAATGTATGTAAGCAATGCATGAATGAAAAAATGATATACAATGTATGCATGAAAGTATATAATGAATGCTAGATATGAATGTAAGGTATACATGTAATGATAGATATGAATGCATAATATATAAATAATATAATGCAATATATAATGATAGCATGTATGGTAATGTAGAATATATGATGCAAGCATGTATGTGTCCACTGTTTTCCCTTTTTCTTACATTTTCCTTCCCTCCCCTTTCCATTTCAGTTTTTTTCCCCATTTTTCTTCTTTTATTTTTACATATTGTATACAATATATATAATACATAGATGCATGTAAGTATGTAATATACATGACTGACATGTATGTAATAAAAATAAGTATATGTATGCAACTTAATGATATGTGAATAGATATAATGCCTGAACTGAAATTACATGCATATGGGATATGAGTGAATGTATAAATGCATGAATGAATGTGATATATGAATGAATGAATCAACTTATGTATGCAACTTATGTATTGTTGTGGTTCACATTGTCTTGTGATTGTATGAGTGCTAGCCTAGGCTTGGTTAGACCTAGTGAGACTTGTTAGACTTGTTTGAGCTAGGACTTGAGCTAGTTGACCTAGTTTGACTAGTGTGGTTGACTAGAGTTGACCAAGTGTTGACTATAGTCTAGTTTGACCTAGACAGCATGCAGATGTATTATAGATTACATTTATCATTCCCTGTATACATCTTGCTTGTGTTGCTCTAACTAGGAGTCAGGTACCTCATCTCGGACAGTACATTTACTTCAGACATTCAGATACCAGGCGAGTACATTCTATGATCTTTTCATACCTGTCTGGGATAATATTCTTGCTCTAGATTACTTTACTTGATGCTGACACGTATCTTCACGGATTAGTACTATATAGATCCTTTCCTGAGATGTTATCCCTCTACGGGTGCATCGGGTATTTCATGTTCATGTACTTTATCATGTGCATCAGGTACTCCTTGTACTCGTACTAGTTCATGTATTCACAGGTTCTCATGTGCCTTCATGTACTATCATGTGTCTCATGAACTACTCATTACATGAGTTCACGTATCTTTAGCTGTATTCATGTGCCAATAACGTAACTTTAATGGATCCTTGTGTATTGATTGGGGCGGGGTGAGTAGAATTGGTTATGTGATCATTATCTCCAGTAGGTATTCATGTGCCTCTTAGTTGTATTCATGTGCCTCTTAGTTGTATTCATGTGCCCCTAAGCCGTTTA
The DNA here is from genome assembly GCA_029216955.1 of Iris pallida. Classification (NCBI taxonomy): domain Eukaryota; kingdom Viridiplantae; phylum Streptophyta; class Magnoliopsida; order Asparagales; family Iridaceae; genus Iris; species Iris pallida. The sequence goes on from JANAVB010015398.1 coordinate 3,280,739, forward strand.
CATAACCATATTATACTCTAAATCACTTAGCCACTTACAGTCTTTACTTATCATGTATTTACTTTCAGTTACAAAATATCTCCTGTTTTTCCGTACTTCCTTTCCAGCATTTCCTGTATTTTACTCTATTGCATGCTTTATACTCCTAACATGTTATGAACTGTTTTGAGAGATATGTGCTCGTTTTCGTCCTGATTGGACCTATTGAAAATTTTACAGAGGACGAGAAGGAGGCCTGCTTAGATACTTTCTATGGGACAGCCTTAGAGGACACTTGCGATCCGGACTTCCAGTCGAATCCCTTAGCTGTAGAGACTGTTGCTCCATAGATATCTTTATCTTATTTTATTGTATTGGCTATTTGAGTTATTTATTTGGATCTGTATTATTTCTGGTTGTCAGTGGAGTTTATCATTGACACTTAGCTTTCTCTCTATTTGTATTTCCTGTGGACTTGGGTCTAACATCTTTATATCATTCTATCTTATCTTATTCTACTTTGGATATGATTGAGATATATTCTGTTATGTCACCCCCATTCGGGGAGTATAACTGTTGTTACCTTAAACTGTTAGATGTTGTAACCTAGGACAGCGTTCTACCGCCGACACTGCGGCGTAGGCTGGACGTACCCATGTCTCGTGCCCTTACTCTAGGGTGCGGGTCGTGACACGTTTTTAGTGGTGGCCCATGCAGGTCACATTTATGTAGTGGTATTCGAACTAGAGTATCACTACAGCCTGCTGTAGGATTATGATATTTTTGAAGGAACTCAATCACAGTTAGGATTCCTTGAGAGATTCCTGGAACGACCCTTGAGAATCTTATTTAAACTTCAATTTGAAATCATTTCCCTTCTTTGTTGCTCTCACTCCTTGATTATTGAATTTGATTTTATTGGATCGTTGTTGATTTTGATTTTCCTATCGAGATGAATTTTATGGCCTAAGTTACGATATTTTCTGATAACATATGTTGACGGCAATACAGGGATGGTAAAACGTCTACTTGATTATGGAACCTGTAGTTTATCGCAGCAATATTAGCTGGCGTGGCAGAAACATAGGGACCTGGCTTCGGATGTACGTATCTTGATTATGATATTTGGAATTTCTCGCAGCTATACTAGTCGGCATAGCGAGATTTCCAGACGACATGATTGTAGAGGTGCATACCCCAGTTATGGAATCTATCGTTTATCGCAGCCTTGCTTACTGGCATGGCGAGGACTCTGAGTAACATAATTTTGGACAGACGCATATGATTATCAGATTGTATTTTGAGAAGGTTTTTAAACATATCATCTCTATCGTACCATTCTGTTGTTATAAATTATATTCCATCATCAAATAACTTAGGAGTAGGAGTATGAGTAGGAGTAGCTTAGCTGTTATTATAAATCTAGTGTAACTTCTTGCTATAATTTTTTTTCCTAATACAATGAATTAATGATTTTGCTAGACCTTAACTTGGATTTGATATTATAGCTCTGGTTTCAAAATGGTTCCTTCTTTTAAATAGATAAGCAAAACATATTTTATCATTATTTCTTTCTTGCCATTATTTCTTGTATTACCTTAAAATATATATATATATATATATATATATATAGTGGACACAGATACTTGCCTGACACGTATGCATGCTATACTTGATTACCAACCTATCTAAATGCATATTAATATGTTTGATGTTAATTTCTCAAAATCCCAATATTTCTAATATAGTACAGTATCAATGACTAGTTCTCTGTTTTCCAGATTAAATTCATAAATTAAATATAAATTTCATGTTATTAGTCGTTGTTTACATCACTGCACATGTATGTTATATACAGGGTTTCAAGTTTTAAAGAAATTGGTTGAGTTTTGTGTTTGAATTTGTCAAATCTGAGACTATATGCATATTAACCCTTTAAGCCTGATTTCTAAGTGATTAGTCAATTTGTAGTTTTTTTTAAATGTAAAGTTTTGAGCCGTATACATTGTTATATGTAGGGATATAATGTTAGGTTTCATACTCTTACATGTTAGGTTGTGGTTGTGGTAAACGTTGGGTTGGTTTTGATGTTCGAATTTCTCCAAAATCCTGAAAACGGAATACATGTTAACATTTGTACATTGCTAATTTCAAATGTGTAGTTCAATTTCGGATTAATATGTAATGTTGAACTAAACTGAATGATTGAACCCTTCATTTCAAGTTTTAACCCATGTACACTTGACACTCTACACTAATGTTCACAACTGTGATGTAAACCTAACCCTTCATCTCCATGTTATGTTAATAAATATATATATATATATATATATATATATATATATATATATATATATATATATATATATATAGTTTATGCATACATGTTATAATGTATATAGATACATAATTAAATTTCTACCTCTCTATACATATAGATATACATATATATATGGTTAGCCATGCATGTTATGAGTAAATAGCTTGTGCCTTGTAGAATGTTTAACCAGTATGCCATGAATAGTGTAACTTGATAGCTATTGTTCTGAGATCCAAATCCTCCTATACACTTTTATGTATATTTCACACACACAAGCCTACTATCTAACCATATGAACATGTCCACATACACCCATACACACACTAACCACATAACCTTTACATAATGTTAGCTTTTCCCTCCCTAATACTCTCTCTTTATATATATATTGTATTATGATTGGATTCAATACTATTGACTTTTGTTCCTTAAACTTTTGGTTTTGATTTTTCTTAAATAGTACCCCTTTATAGATGATTAGTAGTTATCTTATTTTATTTTTGATAATTACCAGTTTTTATATAGGATGGTAGACTACCTTACAGCCTTGATGATTGTTATTTTTGTAACTTTTCTAGTTCAACACCCTTGATTGTTTGTATGTTTTGATACCCGACAATTGTTTTGGTCTAGTGTGACTAGTATACCTAGATGAGACTTTTATTACCACCGTATGCCATGACACTATATGCCGTCCTTTTAAATTGTATGATTGATTAAGTTTTGAGACTTTGATTGTGGGGGTTTGACCTAGAAGGGGTAGGAACATTTTAATTTCGAGGACAAAATTTTCTAAGGAGGGTAGACTTGTAACACCCACTTTTCTAAAATGAGGGTAATTTTGAACCTTTGTAAAAGTTTATTATTTAATAATAGGATTTATGATTTATGGGAATTTTTAATTAATTTAATACTATTTAAAATTGGTGAATTATAATTTTGATGTGTTAGCTAGTGAACCCTAGAACTGTTGAGCCTAGAGACTAACCATGACCATGTGGACCTAACCATGTGATTAGAATGACTATTTACAACTTTTTAGGATAAGGGTATTTTGGTCATTTTGTGACTTTCGAATTATTTAGGATTTTGATTAATTGGTGAATTTTAGATTATTTTAATAATATTTAAATTGATATATATTATGATTTTGGTCATTTTTCATATTTTAATATTTTAGGAAAATTTTATATTTTTAATATTGTTTTTATTGGATTTGTTTAGTCGGATTTGAGTTTCGTCTCGTTCCGACTTGTATTGTGACCCGGGTAGCTTAAACTCTAGATGGGACCAATATTAAGTAAAGCATGGTCCACAAAATCCAACATTTAAGTTAGTTAGTTAGACTAATTTTTATCATGTTAGAATGGTTAAGTTAGACACTATAAAACTAGATCCTTTTGACCCCAAACTTGAACCTAGTCTAGACTTAACCATATGAGACTAGAGAGGGGGCAATTAGGACATTTTCCATTAGCCCTAATGGACTCTTTATGGCAGCCACCTTTAGGGAAGAATGATTTATTTCATTTATTACAATCTTGCCTCTTTTATTTTCCTTTTGTTCTTCCCTAATTTTAGAGAGCCTTTCCTTTGATTTGATCTCCAAATCAAATCATTCCTTCACCAAATCTTTCCTCAATCATTCTCATTCTCCAATGGAAGGGTGCTACCAAGGATTGGAAGAGAAGTACAAGAAGGAGTGTCTACTTTGAGGGATCTTCGTATTGGATCCATGTCCTAAAGGATTTCATTAGGATTCCACTCCCAATAGGTAAAATCCATCCTCTAAATCGATTTCATTTGCATATAAATTAGTTTTGAATCCGTAGGATCCATTCTCATGCATGTGTCCCCTTTATATTCAAATTTGAGGCCATTTGGAGCTCTCTTGAGGATTTTAGATATGTGTCTTGTGTCCTACTTGATAGATCCCAAATTAGGACACCCCATGTGTATGTATGTATGATAATAGTTTAAATAGATATTTAAATTCAGTTTTAGAATGGTTAGAGAGTGGATTGATCTTAGTTAGGATGGTTAGAATGAGTTTCATTTGGATACCTATATTTGTATCCAAGTATCTTGGCCTATATGTGTTCTTTTGTCCAAAATAACTCAAATTCGTCATAATATTCATCCACGTTTTTATTAATCAAAGCAACTTAGAAATGTCATAACTTTTAGCTTAGAACTCCGATTTATCTTCCGTTTTTTTTAAAAGAACCGTATCGAAGTTAGATTTCCAAATATATATTTTAATAAGCCAAATTCTTTCTGTAGAATTATTTGAGTGTCAGTTGTACGAAATACGAACGTATTTTGGTATTTTTGCGATTTCGGGAGCTTCCTGACACGAAAATGTGATCCGTTTAAAGTTTCGAAAAGCTAACACGAAGGGCTACAATATAATTTAATCTTAGAATTTAGTAGAGGCCCAATTGGTACAGTATTGATTTTAAGTAGAAGAGTGACTATACAATATATGCATTTTGTGTAACCTATGAGCCTACGTAGTATGGATATTAAATGAATATAGAGTATATAATACATGATATGTTAGATGAATGAAATAATATATATATGATATATATATCCTCTTTACATTAATGTATATATGTGGTTGAATGCAAGCATGTAGGAATACAATTAATATAATGTATGTAAGCAATGCATAAATGCATGAGTGAAAGAATGATATACAATGTATGCATGAAAGTATATAATGAATGCTAGATATGAATGTAAGGTATACATGTAATGATAGATATGAATGCATAATATATAAATAATATAATGTAATATATAATTATAGCATGTATGGTAATGTAGAATATATGATGCAAGCATGTATATGTCCACTGTTTTTCCTTTTTCTTACATTTTCCTTTCCTTCCCTTTCTATTTCAGTTTTTTCCCCATTTTCCCTCTTCTATTTTTACATGTTGTATACAATATATATAATGTATAGATGCATGTAAGTATGTAATATGCATGAACGACATGTATGTAATAAAAATAAGTATATGTATGCAACTTAATGATATGTGAATTGATATAATGCCTGAACTGAAATATGCATGCATATGGGATATGAATGAATGTATAAATGCATGAATGAATGTCATATATGAATGAATCAATCAATCAAGGGTATAAGTAAAATATAATGCATTGTAATGAATGTTAACATATATAATGTATAAAATTATGTATGTAAATGTGCATGAATGTATATCTATGTAACTATGTAAATATGCATGATGTAACATATGCCTATATATATAAATATGTATGTAATGTGGATATGCATGTATGTAAGAAGGTATGTATTTATATATAGTATCTATTTTATATTATGTATTGTTGTGGTTCACGTTGTCTCGTGATTGTATGAGTGCTAGCCTAGGCTTGGTTAGGCCTAGTGAGACTTGTTAGACTTGTTTGAGCTAGGACTTGACCTAGTTTAACTAGTGTGGTTGACTAGAGTTGACCAAGTGTTGACTATAGTATAGTTTGACCTAGACAGCATGCAGATGCATTATAGATTATATTTATCATCCCTTGTATACATCTTGACTTGTGTTGTTCTAACTAGGAGTCAGGTACCTCATCTCGGATAGTACATTTACTTCAGACATTCAGATACCAGACGAGTACATTCTCTGATCTTTTCATACATGTTTGGGACTATATTCTTGCTCTAGATTACTTTACTTGATGCTGACACGTATCTTCACGGATTAGTACTATATGGATCCTTTTCTGAGATGGTATCCCTCTACGGGTGCATTGGGTATTTCATGTTCATGTACTTTATCATGTGCATCAGGTACTCCTTGTACTCGTACTAGTTCATATATTCACATGTTCTCATGTACCTTCATGTACTATCATGTGTCTCATGTACTACTCATTACATGAGTTCATGTATCTTTAGCTGTATTCATGTGCCAATAACATAACTTGAATGGATCCTTGTGTATTGATTGGGACAGGGTGAATAGAATTGGTTATGTGATCATTATCCCCAGTAGGTATTCATGTGCCTCTTAGTTGTATTCATGTGCCTCTTAGTTGTATTCATGTGCCCCTAAGCCGTTTACATAACCATATTGTACTCTAAATTACTTAGCCACTTACAGTCTTTACTTATCATGTATTTACTTTCAGTTACAAAATATCTCCTATTTTCCCGTACTTCCTTTCCAGTATTTCCTGTATTTTACTCTATTGCATGCTTTATACTCCTAACCTGTTATGAGTTGTTTTGAGAGATATGTGCTCGTTCCTGTCCTGATTGGATCTGTTGAAAATTTTACAGAGGACGAGGAGGAGGCATGGTTAGATACTTTCTATGGGACAGCCTTAGAGGACACTTGCGATCCGGACTTCCAGTCGGATCCCTTAGCTGTAGAGACTGTTGCTCCATAGATATCTTTATCTTATTTCATTGTATTGGAGATTTGAGTTGTTTATTTGGATCTGTATTATTTCTGGTTGTCAGTGGAGTTTATCATAGACACTTAGCTTTTTCTCTATTTGTATTTCCTGTGGACTTGGGTCTAGCATCTTTATATCCTTCGATCTTATCTTATTCTACCTTAGATGTGATTGAGATATATTCTGTTATGTCACCCCCATTCGGGGAGTATAACTGTTATTATCTTAAACTGTTAGATGTTGTGACCTAGGACAGCGTTCTACCGCCGACACTACGGCGTAGGCTGGAGGTACCCACGTCTCGTGCCCTTACTCTAGGGTGCGGGTCGTGACACACTCTCTCCTCATTCACTCTTTCATTTATTTTGCTCAAACAACATTTATGCAAGTACATCTTGCACCAAATGGAGAGATTCTTGCATTTTTCATTTCTTGATTTTTTTGATATAATTTGTCTATATTGTTATTCTCATCATCCTCTACAAGTTTAGTTCTTGGAGTTTTTGATTTTAATGGCTAGTTTTGTGTAGATCTAAATTTCTAAAACTAGGATTTTATGTATTTACATGGTTTTGTTCTATCAAACTTGGTTATTTTTGAAAACTAATGGTCCTAGGTTGTAGAAAATTTAATTCTACACAATTTTGACCTTTGAAAAGTTAGATTTCGACTTGTTTTGAGAAAGTTATGACCAAAACAATATTTGGATATTTTCTGTGTCATCTGCCCTGGTTTTGGCAGGAACGATGAATAGTGCCACAGTCGCATGGATGAATAGTGCCACAGCCATAGGAATGAATAGTGTCGCATGAATAGTGTCGTAGCCTCATGAGTTGAATAGTGCCGCAGGAATGAATAGTGCCGCAGCCACATGAGATGAATAGTGGCGCAGGAATGAATAGTACAGCAGCAGCATGAGATGAATAGTGCCACAGCCGTAGGAATGAATAGTATCGCAAGAATGAATAGTGCTGCAGCCGCATGAGATGAATAGTGGCACAGGAATGAATAGTACCGCAGCCGCATGAGATGAATAGTGCCACAGCCGTAGGAATAAATATTATCGCAAGAATGAATAGTGCTGCAGCCGCATGAGATGAATAGTATCGCAGGAATGAATATTGCCGTAGTCGCTTTGAGATGAATAGTGCTGCAGCCGTATAAGATGAATAGTGCCGCAGGAATGAATAGTAGCGCAGCCGCATGAGATGAATAGTACCACATAAATAGTGTCGCAGCCGCAGGAATGAATAGTGCCACAGGAATGAATAGTGCCGCAGCCGCATGAAATGAATAGTACCGCAGGAATGAATAGTGCCGCAGGAATGAATAGTGCCGCAGCCGCATGGATGAAAAGTACCGTAGCCGCATAGAATGAATAGTGCCGTAGCCGCATGAAATGAATAGTGTCGTAGTCACATGAGATGAATAGCGCCACATGGCTTGAATAGTGCTGCATAATGCCTATTTTGGCTATTTTTGGCTGTTTTATGCCCTATTTGACTGATTAGTGGCCAGAATTTGTCACGACCCTCACCCTAGAGTTAGGGCACGGGACGTGGGTACGTCCAGCCTACGCCGCAGTGTCGGCGGTAGAACGCTGTCCTAGGTCACAACATCTAGCAATATAAAGCTTAAACAGTTTATACTCCCCGAATGGGGGTGACATGATAAAAGTAGACTCAATCACAACTAAGGAAGGAGAAGCACGACATGATATAAAACTCAAGGAAAAATAGATGATAACATAGCTGATAGATAGATAAATAAAACTGCTGAAGTGAAAGAAAATCCAAAGTATATCAGAAAATCTAAGATAATACAAATCCCAGATCCCAAGTATCAATAAGTACAATCATCCATGAAATACTGAAATGAAAGCATCCTAGTCTAAGGGTGTGTCATCCACAGCTAGTGGGACCTGCTGCTGGTCCAGGTCCAAGCACTCATCTAAAGTAGCACCGTAATATGTAGGACAGCCAGCCTCGTCCTCATCCTCTGTAATATTTCAACAGGTCCAGTCAGGACGAAGCGAGTACAAAACATCTCAACAAGTCATAGCAGAAAAGGAAATATAATCATGCTAGAGAATAAAATACAGGATCTGAAGAAATAGCATAATGTAAAAGAGAGACTGTAAGTAAATATCTATGATATGTATAAAGAGCGACAGTGCTAGTGATTCAGAGTACTGCATAAACATGTGAACGGCTAAGGACTGATTCATGATTACACTACTAGAAATTGATTCATGACTACACTACTTGGATTTATTCACATGTTCACTTATACTCCCCCATCCCCAATCAATACACAAGGATCCATTCAAGTTACGTTAAGATTCATGATTATACTACGTTGCCCATAAAGGGTGATTCATGAATTGATTCGTGAAGGCTCGGTGATCATGAGGGTACATGAGTCACTAGATGATTCCAGAAGATTCATGATGAAAGAAGCATATGATACGTGATGTTAGTGAAACACACATGACAAAAGTATCTGATGCTCCCGAGGGAGATAACATCTCATGAAGGGATCCATATAGTACCAATCCGTGTTCCAACGTGTCAGCATCATGTAAGATAGTCTAAAGCAGGAAATATAACCCTAAACATGATATGAAATGATCAGAGAATGTACTCGCCTGGTATCTGAGTGTCCAACTGAAAAGTACTGTCCGAAGAGTGGTGTCTGGCTCCTATTAGAACAGCACAAGTCACAACAAGTTCAAAATGATAAAATGAAGCTCTACCATGCATTGTACATGAATCTAGGTCAAACTAGGCCAAAGTCAACTCTTGGTCAACTCTGGTCAACCCTAGAAGTCAAACTAGGTCAACTATGGTCAAACTAGGTCAAATAGTCATTCTAGGTCTAAACAAACCTATACTAGTTAACACACACCATTGCAAGGCCATGCAAGCCTAAATCAAGCCAACACACATATTCACTATAATGTCAACAAGTCATTCTAACCTCACCATGAATAAATACTCAACTTGGCATTGTATTCATTATATGCATATAGGAAAACCTATTCATCAACATACATTATACCTATATATGCAAGCATGTGCATATGTATGCATTATACATACATATGGCTTAAATATATATATATATATATATATATATATATATATATATAGGTATACACATATTACTTATATTCTTGCATATGTATATAGAGAGGGGCAATGTGTGTGTGTGTGAAAGCTTGTGTGTGCGAGGGGAGAATGTGCAATAGTGTGTGACAGTGAATAAAGTGTTTAGGTGAGGGTGAGATCTTGAAAACAATGTGTGTGTAAGAATGTGTGCCAAGTGAGGATGTGTGTGTGAGTGACTGTTACAAAGTGACAGTGTTAGGTGTAAAGACTGAAACTAAAGTGAATGTATGTGTGTGTGTGTGTGTGAATAAACATGGCCCAACAGTACCTACTGCTATCAGCCCCCCTAACCACCAATCAAGTTCAGGAATAAAGTAAAAAGGAAAACCAAAACTCAGTATCAACTCACAGTGCCTGTCCAGGACAGTCCCATATTAAAATCCCAGATTTTGAACCCAAATCTGAACCATTCAAACCCAAAATCACCCTATCACTAGATAACATGTAGGTGAACAAGTTAGAAGTTTACAAACATGCAATTATCAGTGTTAATGGGTTAAAAGTTCATGACAAACTCACATTTAAAAATCTGGAAGGAAAACAGGATACCATGATAACTCACAGTTTTCAGGAATTTGAAAATGGAAATTACCCAACAAAATCGAACTAAAATACCTATAGATAGGTTGGTTACAGCAAAAACATATTACCTACATGTTGTGTGATGAGTTTGTGTCCACTGGAGTGGACACAAACGTGTCCAATTGCAACAAAACCCAAACGGGTAAACTGGACACAGGGATTGGGGACAGCATCGTACGGGCGTGCACGCGTGTCGTGCACCCGACACAGGCCATCTCAGGCTCCGTGCTCGTGTCCCCAACTAGATTAGGTATAGATGCTCGTGTCTAAGTGCCTGAATCATGTCAGTGTGTGTCGAGTCCAGCTATTCGAAGTCGTATCAGTACGTGTTTACACAGTGCGCACATCTCAGGGAAAAACCCGTGCACGATCGATTTCTCATCAACCAGTGCACGAAGTCCCACGAAACTTAGGGAACGTGATGTCAGGAGGTACCCCAACGTTCCCTCAAAGTTTCGTGTCAAGGCAATCCGTGTCGTGTCCTGTGGAGACCCCGAGATACAGGGGATCCCACAGGCCGCACGCGAGCATGTACAGCACATGTGCACGCGTGTCCAAAATGACACGACACGAGCACGAAACAATCTCAGACCATTAAAATCTTGTAAGCGACATCAAAACAAAATTTTCCATTCAGAAATTGTTCGAAAATAACACAAACAAGTCCACAGTGGCATTTCCACAAACACTAAGAACATGGCACTGATACGTGTCCTGTTAAGACACGAAACGACACAAAAACCTGGAGATTCCTATTCCTATAGTTTGGTTAGGTCAAGGGCTCCCTATACATGCAATTAAACCAAAATTCTATGGTGAAAATAGAGAGTTACCTCTATGTATCAAAACCCTCCAAAAAGCTCAATGAGTGATGTTCTTCACAATGGTGAACTCCTCCAAAGCTTCCCAAATCTGAGAACACTTGATGCCAACAGAAAGTAGAGGATAATTAGGAATCAATGCAATTTGTTTGGATTAAAAGGAGATAAAATGGATTTACTAGGATTTATAGAAGATGGAGAAATACCTCTTCTAAAACTTGGCAAGAAAACCTAAGGGAGGCTAGCCCTAACTTTGGAAGGCATTAAATAGGATGGGATAGGTCAATAGTGGCTGCCATGGGCTGATTAGGGTTAGGGTTGGTTCATGGTGTGGGCCTATGGGCTATTAAGCCTAAGTCATTAATCATGACTTATGAAGTCATAAGCCATATTAGCCTAATCAACTCCAAATCACTCCTAATAAGTTTCAATGACTTAAACCTCACTAAATTAGGACAAACCAAGATTACTTAACCTAACTAAATGGCCATTAACTAGGTTAGTCACTAGGTTAGTCTTCTAGTCAACACAAGTCAAAGTCAACTATAGGCCCAAAATCAATTATCCTAAAAATCACCAAAAATCATATTAATTCTAATAAATCATAATAATACATAATAATTCCAAAAAAATTTCCAAAATTTGAAAAATGACCAAAATATCCCCAAGCTAGAAGAGTGGTAGTGACAAATCTACCCTCCTTAAAATAATTTCGTCCTCGAAATTAAAGGCGAAACTAAACTGCTGAGAAAGATAGAAAAGTATACCTCAAGGTCCAAAAAGATAGGGGTACCGCTCGCGCATCTCATCCTCTCGCTCCCAGGTCGACTCTCCAGGAGAATGATGCCTCCATGCGACGCGTACCAAGGATATCACCTGGTTCCTCAGAACCTTCTCCCGGCGATCCAGAATCTCCACAGGCTGCTCTGGATAACTGAGAGTAGGTCCAACCGCAATCTCCGAATGATCGAGCACATGGCTAGGGTCAGCCACGTACCGTCTCAACTGTGATACATGAAATACGTTGTGGACCCCCACTAGTACATGCGACAAGTCTAGCCTGTATGCAACGTCACCGACTCTCCCGCTGATAACGAAAGGGCCGATGAAGCGCGGGCTGAGCTTTCTGCCTCCACCAAAATGTATTGTACCACGAGTCGGAGATATCCTCAAGAAAACCTAGTCTTCGACCTAATCACAAGCAAGGTCTCAATTAATTATAATAAACAACATGATCAAAATCACAACAATAAACCTAAATCTAATCCTACTCTAATCTGTACCTCAAACTCCAAGGGTCTCCGGTGGCTATCGGCCCAGTGCCGATGTCTGTCCTGCGCTACGCGAAGTCTGTCCCTGATGAGCTTCATCTTCTCGGCTGCATCAACAACCATCTCTGGCCCCAGTAAAGCTCGCTCACCAACATCATCCCAAGATAAGGGTGTACGGCACCTACGCCCGTACAGAGCCTCGAAAGGTGACATCTCAATGCTGGCCTGGAAACTATTATTGTAAGCAAACTCCACCAAATGAAGATAATCCTCCCAGGAGCCTCCAAAGTCCAAGACGCACGTCCGCAGCATATCCTCAAGAGTCTGAATAGTCATCTCCGTCTCCGTCTGGGGGTGGTATGCGGTACTAAACTTGAGCTGAGTGCCCAAGCTAGTCTGCAGACTCCTCCAGAAATGGGAAGTGAAGCGGCTATCCCGATCTGAGACGATGCTGACCGGAACTCCGTGAATCCTGACTATCTGCCGCATATACATCTCCGCCAGCCTCTCTATAGACGTACCCACCTTGAATGGCAAGAAGTGGGCCGATTTGGTCAACCTGTCAACGATAACCCAAATCGCGTGTTTTCCTCCTGGTGTACGCGACAATCTTGATACAAAGTCCATAGTGATATGATCCCATTTCTACTAGGGAATGGGCAGCGGCTGCAACAATCTACCGGGCCTCTGTCTCTCTGCCTTGACCTGCTGACAGACCAAACACCTAGCCACGAAGCGAACCACCTCCCGCTTCATTCCTGACCACCAAACATGCTCCCTCAGATCTCGGTACATCTTATTGGCACTAGGGTGTATGGAGTACTGAGATCTGTGGGCCTCCTGCATAACCTGCTCCCTGAGCTTTCCGCTGGGTACGCATAATCTGGAACCGTGCCTCAAGGCACAATCATCTGCAAGAGAAAACTCGCCCTCCAGCAATCCTGCTCAAACCTGCTCTCGGAGACACCACAGAGAAACGTCCTCAAACTGTGCCGACTTGATCCTCTCCACCAAGTCCGACTGAATCTGCATCCCCCATAACTGCATCTGTACCCCGGGCACGATCACCTCAATCCCAAGGCTCTCCAAGTCTGCAAGCAAATGTCGATCCATGGTCAAACACATGGCTGTCGGATACCTACTCAAGGCATCGGCAACCACGTTGGCCTTCCCTAGGTGGTACTGAAGTAGGATGTCAAAGTCCTTTATCAACTCTAGCCATCTGCGCTGCCTCATGTTCAACTCCTTCTGAGTGAACACATACTTTAAACTCTTGTGATCTGTGAAGATCTCTACCCTCTTCCTGCACAGATAATGCTTCCACAACTTCAAAGCAAAAATCACCGCCGCCAGCTCCAGGTCATGGGTAGGGTAGTTCTTCTCATGGGGACGTAATTGCCTGGAAGCATAGGAAATCACCTTTCCATGCTGCTGCAAGACGCAACCCAGCCCCTTCCCTGAAGCGTCACTATAAATAGTAAAACCACCTGATCCTGAAGGCAATGTCAGAATCGGAGCTGTCGTAAGCCGCTTCTTCAACTCATCAAAAGCTGCCTGATACTCCTCTGACCAAACATACTCAGCATCCTTCCGGGTCAACCATGTCAACGGCTCTGCAACCCGGGAGAAATCCTGCACAAATCTCCGATAATATCCTGCCAGCCGCAGGAAACTCCTGATCTCTGCAACTGAAGTCGGCGCTGCCCATGCCTCAACTGCTACAATCTTCTTGGGGTCAACTGAGATACCATCTTCAGTCACCACATGCCCTAAGAAGTCCACCCGGTCCAAGAAAAACTCACACTTGGAGAGTTTTCCATAAAGCTGCTCCTTCCTGAGAATCTTCAGCACTATCCGCAGATCTCCTCGTGCTTCTCCTCAGTCTTGGAATATATCAAGATATCGTCTATGAACACCACCACAAACTGATCAAGATACTGGTGGAACACCTTGTTCATAAGGTTCATAAACACTGCTGGTGCATTGGTTAGCCCAAACGGCATAACCAAAAACTCAAACTGCCCGTACCGCGTCCTGAAAGCAGTATTGGGAATATCATCCCCCTTCACCTTCACCTGGTGATATCCCAACCTCAGATCAATCTTGGAAAATACTCGAGCTCCGCTCAACTGGTCAAATAGATCGTCGATCCGCGGTAGTGGGTATTTGTTCTTGATCGTGAGGTTGTTGAGTGCCCTATAGTCAATACACATGCGTACTGACCCATCCTTCTTCGGCACGAACAACACTGGTGCACCCCATGGCGATAAACTCGAGCAGATGAAGCCCTTGTCCTGTAGCTCATCCACCTGCTTCTTCAGCTCCACCAGCTCACTGTTGTTCACCCGATAGACATGCTGAAAGATGGGTTCCGCTCCTGGAACCAAGTCTATCGAGAACTCTATGTCTATGTCTGGTGGCAATCCCGGCAACTCCTCTGGGAAAACATCCATATACTTTGCTATCAAGGGATGTAGAATCGTCTGCTCCTCGACCGAGACTCCACAGAAAACTCTGTTGCTCTGCTCTGCCTGACGTCTGGAGTACTCGAACTCTGGCTCCCCCGGCGCTCTGAAGATAACTCTACCCCCTCTGCAATCAATGCTGGCGTGGTGCCTGCTCAACCAATCCATGCCTAGTACTATATCGTAGTTCGGCAATGGCATTACGAGCAGGCTCACCTCCAACTCACGGCCTCCCAAAACTAATCTCCGACCCTTACAAACATCACGTACGAGGATAATGCCACCCCCGGTCGTGATCTTGTAAGTCCTAGGCAACGATTCAGCTATGATACCGTGTCTAATCGTAAAAGATACTGATATGAAGCTATGCGGAGCACCGGAATCGAATAATACAAAAGCTGGACTGGAGTCGAGAAGAACCGAACCTGCGATCAGCTCTCCTATTGCCTCTGCATCCTCAGCTGCCATGGCGAAAGCTCGCCCCTACTGGCCTCCCTGGCCTGCTGCTAGTGCTGCACAAACCGCTTCTGCTGAGTCGGCAACGGTCCCTTCTGCGGTCCCCTTGGAGCCTTGGCTCCTGTTCCTGCTCCTCCTCGTCCCGAGAATATAGGGCACTCCCTCAGCTGATGGTCTGCTGCCCCATAGAGTAGGCACCTGCCTAGCCTCTTCCTACACTCGTTCCACCCGTGCCCTGGCTTCTTGCAATAAGTACATGGGATGGCATGCTGCCTCGGTGCCTGCTGCTGCACCCTCTGCTGCTGATGCTGTACTGGCTGATGCCTCGGTTGCTGAAACTGCTGCGGCTGGAACCTCTGCTGCTGGTGCTGTTGCTGCTGAAAGTGCGGCCTCTTGGCCGGTCCTACGCTACTGCTGCCTCCCTGGGAGTCTCGCCCCCTCTTGAGCCTAATCTCAAGATCATCTCTGCAGCTAGTGCGTCCACCAGGATCTCCTCAAATGTAGCACTGCGGGCGTTCTTGGTGTAGGACTTGACCTCCTTTACCAAGCCCTTCCGGAACCCCCGTGCCTTCGTCGTCTCGGACAAGTCCTCCATAAATCTGCTCAGGCGGCAGAACTCTCCTGCGTACTCCTCTACGGACTAGCTCCCCTCGACTAGGGCCTCGAACTGGGTCTCGAGGGCTTCCAGTGCTGCGTCCGGAAAGAACTTCTCCTTGAACAGCTTCTTGAATGCTGCCCAAGTCTGTCCTGCTGTGCCGACCCTCGGGACGGTCTGATACCATGTCCGGGCCAGATCCTGCATCATGCTGGCCGTTGCCTCTATCTGGAGCCTCGTCGGAATCTCAGCCAGCCTGAAGATCTCCTCCATATGCTCAATCCACTCATCGGCATACAGGATCCCCTCTGTCCCTCGGAAGTCTCTCGGGTGCATCTTCTGGAAGTCCTGGATGCCCTTCTCCCGCGGCTGGTGCGGCTGCGGTGCTGCCGCTGGCTGAGCTACGACCCTCTCAACTATTGTCACTGCCAGCTCAATGCCTCGAGTGAGCTCTGCCGTGTGCCTCTGCTGCTGAGTCTGCTGACCCTCCATGTACTGCCTGAAGAAGGCTAGCAGTTGCACTGCGTCCACTGTCCCTAGAGGTGGCTGCTGGTAAGGATCCTCTGGAAGAACTGGGTCCTGCCTCCCTGCCGGTGGAAGCATACCCCCTGCTACTGCTGTCGGGGCCTCAATACGAGCAAAGGTGGCAGGAGCTGCAGTCCCCTGGCCCTGCTGTACTGGCTGGGAGGTAGCAGTCCCCTCCATAGCATCCTCATGAATGGTACGCTATGATCGAGTCTCTACCATCCTGAAGATAGACAAACAAGAGTATCAATTTCTGAGAAAGAAGCGATATAACAAAGGCGGACAATTAAAATTCAAAAGGATCAGCTGAAAATAAGGATTTAGATGGCAATAAAAG
Organism: Iris pallida; assembly: GCA_029216955.1. Classification (NCBI taxonomy): domain Eukaryota; kingdom Viridiplantae; phylum Streptophyta; class Magnoliopsida; order Asparagales; family Iridaceae; genus Iris; species Iris pallida. The sequence continues at coordinate 3,297,703 of JANAVB010015398.1, forward strand.
AATTTTTCCTAATGTGATCGACTACCTAAAAAAAATTTATTGTCCTATATCCTACTGCAGGCTGTAGTGATACTCTAATTCGAATACCACTATATTTCTAATCTAGACCTGCATGGGCCACCACTAAAAATGTGTCACGACCTGCACCCTAGAGTTAGGGTACGAGACGTGGGTACGTCCAGCCTACGCCGCAGTATCGGCGGTAGAACGCTGTCCTAGGTCACAACATCTAGCAATATAAAGCTTAAACAGTTTATACTCCCCGAATGGGGGTGACATGATAAAAGTAGACTCAATCACAACTAAGGAAGGAGAAGCACAACATGATATAAAACTCAAGGAAAAACAGATGATAACATAGCTGATAGATAGATAAATGAAACTGCTGAAGTGAAAGGAAATCCCAAGTACATCAGAAAATCTAAGATAATACAAATCCCAGATCCCAAGTATCAATAAGTACAATCATCCATGAAATACTGAAATGAAAGCATCCTAGTCTAAGGGTGTGTCATCCACAGCTAGTGGGACCTGCTGCTGGTCCAGGTCCAAGCACTCATCTAAAGTAGCACCGTAATAGGTAGGACAGCCAGCCTCGTCCTCATCCTCTGTAATATTTTAACAGGTCCAGTCAGGACGAAGCGAGTACAAAACATCTCAACAAGTCATAGCAGAAAAGGAAATATAATCATGTTAGAGAATAAAATACAGGATCTGAAGAAATAACATAATGTAAAAGAGAGACTGTAAGTAAATATCTATGGTATATATAAAGAGAGACAGTGCTAGTGATTCAGAGTACTGAATAAACATGTGAATGGCTAAGGACTGATTCATGATTACACTACTGGAAATTGATTCATGATTACACTACTTGGATTTATTCACATGTTCACTTATACTCCCCATCCCCAATCAATACACAAGGATCCATTCAAGTTACGTTAAGATTCATGATTATACTACGTTGCCCATAAAGGGTGATTCATGAATTGATTCGTGAAGGCTCGGTGATCATGAGGGTACATGAGTCGCTAGCTGATTCCCGAAGATTCATGATGATAGAAGTATATGATACGTGATGTAAGTGAAACACACATGACAAAAGTATCTGATGCTTCCGAGGGGGATAACATCTCATGAAGGGATCCATATAGTACCAATCCGTGTTCCAACGTGTCAGCATCAAGTAAGATAGTCTAAAGCAGGAAATATAATCCTAAACATGATATGAAATGATCAGAGAATGTACTCGCCTGGTATCTGAGTGTCCAACTAAAAAGTACTGTCCGAGGAGTGGTGTCTGGCTCCTATTAGAACAGCACAAGTCACAACAAGTCCAAAATGATAAAATGAAGCTCTACCATGCATTCTACATGAATCTGGGTCAAACTATGCCAAAGTCAACTCTTGGTCAACTCTGGTCAACCCTAGAAGTCAAACTAGGTCAACTATGGTCAAACTAGGTCAAACAGTCATTCTAGGTCTAAATAAACCTACACTAGTTAACACACACCATTGCAAGGCCATGTAAGCCTAATTCAAGCCAACACACATATTCACTATAATGTCAACAAGTCATTCTAACCTTACCAAGAATAAATACTCAACTTGGCATTGTATTCATTATATGCATATAGGAAAACCTATTCATCAACATACATTATACCTATATATGCAAGCATGTGCATATGTATGCATTATACATACATATGTCTTAAATACATATATATATATATATATATATATATATATATATATATATATATATATATATATATATATATATATATATGCATTATATATATCTATACATTACATATAGGTATACACATATTACTTATATTCTTGCATATGTATATAGAGAGGAGCAATGTGTGTGTGTGTGTGTGTGAAAGCTTGTGTGTGTGAGGGGAGAATGTGCTATAGTGTGTGACAGTGAATAAAGTGTTTAGGTGAGGGTGAGATCATGAAAACAATGTGTGTGTAAGAGTGTGTGCTAAGTGAGGATGTGTGTGTGAGTAACTGTTACAAAGTGACTGTGTTAGGTGTAAAGACTGAAACTTGTGTGTCATAGTGATACATGTGTATGTGTGAGTGGTAGGCTAGAGTGAATGTGTGTGTGTGTGAATAAACATGGCCCAACAGTACCTACTGCTATCAGCCCCCCTAACCAGCAATCAAGTTCAGGAATAAAGTAAAAAGGAAAACCAAAACTCAGTATCAACTCACAGTGCCTGTCCAGGATAGTCCCTTATTAAAATCCTAGATTTTGAACCTAAATCTCAACCATTCAAACCCAAAATCACCCTATCACTAGATAACATGTAGGTGAACAAGTTAGAAGTTTACAAACATGCAATTATCAGTGTTAATGGGTTAAAAGTTCATGACAAACTCACATTTAAAAATCTGGAAGGAAAACAGGATACCATGATAACTCACAGTTTTCAGGAATTTGAAAATGGAAATTACCCAACAAAATCGAACTAAAATACCTATAGATAGGTTGGTACAGCAAAAACATATTACCTACGTATTGTGTGATGAGTTTGTGTCCACTGGAGTGGACACAAACGTGTCCAATTGCAACAAAACCCAAACGGGTAAACTGGACACAGGGATTAGGGACAGCATCGTGCGGGCGTGCACGCGTGTCGTGCACCCGACACAGGCCATCTCAGGCTCCGTGCTTGTGTCGCCAACTAGACTAGGTATAGGTGCTCGTGTCTAAGTGCCTGAATCGTGTCAGTGTGTGTCGTGTCCAGCTATTCGAAGCCGTATCAATACGTGTTTACACAGTACGCACATCTTAGGGAAAAACCCGTGTACGGTCGATTTTTCATCAACCAGTGTACGAAGTCCTACGAAACTTGGGGAACGTGATGTCAGGAGGTGCTCCAACGTTCCCTCAAAGTTTCGTATCAAGATAATCCGTGTCGTGTCCTGTGGAGACCCCGAGATGTAGGGGATCCCCCAGGCCGCGCGCGAGCGTGTGCAGCACTTGTGCACGCGTGTCCAAAATGACACGACACGAGCACGAAACAATCTCAGACCATTAAAATCTTGTAAGCGACATCAAAATGAAATTTCCCATTCAAAAATTATTCGAAAATAACACAAACAAGTCCACAGTGGCATTTCCACAAACACTAAGAACATGACACTGATACGTGTCCTGTTAGGACCCGAAACGATACAAAAACCAGGGGATTCCTATTCCTATAGTTAGGTTAGGTCTAGGGCTCCCTATACATGCAATTAAACTAGAATTCTATGGTGAAAATAGAGAGTTACCTCTATGTATCAAAACCCTCCAAAAAGCTCAATGAGTGATGTTCTTCACAATGGTGAACTCCTCCAAAGCTCCCCAAATCTGAGAACACTTGATGCCAACAGAAAGTAGAGGAAAATTAGGACTCAATGCAATTTGTTTGGATTAAAAAGGAGATAAAATGGATTTACTAGGATTTATGGAAGATGGAGAAATACCTCTTCTAAAACTTGGCAAGAAAACCTAAGGGAGGCTAGCCCTAACTTTGGGAGGCATTAAATAGGATGGGATAGGTCAATAGTGGCTGCCATGGGCTGATTAGGGTTAGGGTTGGTTCATGGTGTGGGCCTATGGGCTATTAAGCCTAAGTCATTAATCATGACTTATGAAGTCATAAGCCATATTAGCCTAATAAAATTCAAATCACTCCTAATAAGTTCCAATGACTTAAACCTCACTAAATTAGGTCAAACCAAGATTACTTAACCTAACTATGTGGCCATTAATAAGGTTAGTCACTAGGTTAGTCTTCTAGTCAACACAAGTCAAAGTCAACTATAGGCCCAAAATCAATTATCTTAAAAATCACCAAAAATCATATTAATTCTAATAAATCATAATAATACATAATAATTTCAAAAAAATTCCAAAAATTTGAAAAATGACCAAAATACCTCCAAGCTAGAAAAGTGGTAGTGACAGAATTTCTCCCAACTCCCAACATTAAAGTTATAGATCTTTATATTGGCTTCAAGGATCTTCATGTCTCATTTTAACCTGAATTCACATGTGACTTTTATGTCACGAGGGGTCCGTGTGACTTTCTGACTTGACCATGTTCCTGACCTGATTACCTGTATACGTTCTGGTACAGGTTCTAAGTGTGTATTGAGATATAATATTAGTATGCACTGCGGTACTATTTAATGAGTGCACTGAGGTGTGACTCTAAATGCTAAGTGATCATTCGTGTTATATGTCAATACATGTGTACCTTCCAGTACAGTCATGGTAATTGGTCAGTAATAGTATCATGGTATAATGATTGATGTTTGATGCATTACACTAAGCATGGAACTAGATTTTGGACTCCTTGAGCCGATGTGGATTTATACTTAGGATATACGTACTATGGTACGACATATAGGAGGATGACCATGTGACCATGACATGTAATTCCATTATCAAGATAGGGTTAATCTAAGAAACTTAACTTGGTAGATGCATTGGGTGGGAAGAATCCCGAGATCGTGCCATACTGGCCACCCCAGGTCCTGTCCTGACGTGTCGGGTTGGCCGCCATGGATACAGTTTCATCCGTCTATAGTAGATGACTATATCCGACTCCTACGTGCTATGTGTTATATGTTTTAGTACGGTAGCCTTACGGGGGACCGGTGCATAATCTAAGTGTTATGTGTATATGTATATTATATGGTTTGGCTAGCCCTACTGGGTTGACACGATCTAAGGATTCCTATAATTTGCATTACTGGGATAATCCAGACAAATCATAGAAAGCCGTAGGATTGATTGGCCGCTTGTAAGCTGACTTATTTTGTGATATGTTTTCTTCTGTTAGCAACTAAGGAACATGGACTATTGTGGTGCGTGGTCCAACCATGTCCTTGTTTGGTTGTTGGGTTGGACTATTGTGCTGCGATAGGCTATGGACCAAAGTCGCGACCAGAAGCCCTTCACTTGCCCATGGTTATAGGATATATCTTATTTCGGTACGATATTGGCACCGTTTGTCCTTGTTTGGTTCTAAGGGTGTCGTATTGTCTCGATGATATGGTATAAGCCTATAACTCGTGAATCAGGTCTTATTATTATTACCCTTGGGTTTTTATCTCACTCTTTTGTGCTCTCTTATGGTACTTGCTATTCGGAGCCTGACCCCACTTGTTTTGTTTAGCCATATCTCGTAGCAGCGCCAGAGGATCCATCCTTCTACTCGAACAATGGTGCACACCAGGAGTATGGGCGCCAGGGACCATGAGTGGGTTTCTTCTTCACTGCTCTGATATCTTCTATTTTGTACTTGGCATTTAGCCACGGGTACTTGTTTAGCCGGCAGTTCTGGACATTAGTTTCCTTTACATAATTGTAATTAAATCAGACTTCAGCTGACTACGGTTATGTACTATTGACTCTCGGTACTAGCTTATCATTTTGTATAGCTAGGCTCATGAATTATTTTGATGAAGCGTCGGGGACGCCTTACTGCTTTGTCTTATATGATCATTATTTACTGCTATTGTTTTGATTGATTGAGACATAGATGCTCTGTGAGACCATAGGAGACTTGATTGTAGCATGCGCCCCCTTGTCTCTTGATAGCCACGATCGCCGTATGACGTTTATATATCTCATATGGAGTAGCTGGCCTAATCCGTCTAAGTATTCCGGTACTAGGGCGTGACAAGGTTTTATTGGTTGCCCATGTAGGTCTATTTTTCGGACTTATAGGGTGTTGCAATTATAGGAGTCTCAATCAAAATATGTCCCCTTTGATCTCATTTTCGTCTTCTTTTTCTCTCACCTTGATTGCTAATTTGATTATCATCCTCGATTCCTTCCCGTCCTGACTTTTGATACCTTGTATCATTTCCTTTAGGGGCACATCGTTCTCGGCTATTGGAGGAGACGGCATGGAAGAGAATCCAGTAGAGCAGGGACCAGTCAGAGATACGCAAGGGGTAGCCCAACCACCTGGACAGATTCAAATCGAGAATGTTATCGAACATAAGCTAGTTGAGCCACAGAGGCCAGAGGTTCCCGTACCTCCAGTGATGCCTGTAGTACCAGTAGCACTAGACGCTCCAGCACTATTATAGATTATTAGAGGATTATTGGAGACCCAGCAACACCAGACGACGGCCCAACAGCAACAACAGACCCAGCAGCAAGAACAGAATGTATTACTGAATCAGGGGTTACAGCTAGCTCTTGAGAGGAGCGTCAGGAATGACTCGAGAGCGTCGGGAAGGTTTTATCGACTTAACCCGAGATACTTTGATGGAACAGAGGATGCCATTACAGTGGATGCTTGGCTTCAGGACATTGAGGCCATATTGACAGCAGCAAAGGTTCCAGCAGGGGAGAAGGTTGACCAAGTCAGATTGCTACTTCAGGATCTTGCCCGCGACTAGTGGGCATCCGAAGAGGTTGGAATGAGGTGTCCTATTCCTTGGGATAGCTTCAGTACTAGGTTAAAGGCCAAGTACTTTGGCGTGGTAGCTCGATATGAGCTTCAGCAGAGATTTATCAGCCTCAAGCAGGCTGGTAGGACGGTGGATGGTTATGCAGCGGAGTTCTGCAGGTTAAGTAGGTTTGCTCAGATGATGGTGGCGACGGAGCTAGAGAAGGCTATGAGGTTCCAACAGGGACTTCACTTAGAGATTATACAGCTGGTCGAGGGGCACGACTACCAGACATTCGATGCAATATTGATGGCAGCTCGGAGGCACGAGCTTAATATTCAAAGGTTATCAGCAAGGACTGGAGGCCAAAAGAGATCTCATACACAGAGTACGGAAGGAGGAGGAGCAGTACCTCGGACCTCAGTACCAGCGCCTGGCATCCATATTCGTAATGCAACACCGATCACGACAGTTGTGACGGCACCAGTTCAACAACAGCAACCGAGGCACCAGCAACGTCGGAAGGCACCAGTGGGTTGCACTTATTGTGGTTAGGGAGGGAACACTCGGGAAGTATGTCGGTCAGCGAATGGGCAGTGCTTGAGGTGTGGAGGTTCAGACCATCGTATAGCTACATGCCCACAGATATAGAGGCCAGGAGGGTCAGCTCAACAGTTTTCGGTATTGCCAGCTCCACAGGTAGCACCGTATCATGGGCCAGCACTAGCAGTGAGGCCACTAACCCAGCATCCATTACTGACACAAGCTCAGATGTACCGACAAGCGCAATATCATACAGGACCATAGAGGCCGCAACAGCAGGGCCATGTAAGACAGTAACAGGGAGTCCAGTAGGGGCAGAGGCAAATAGAATTTGGAGTATTAGAGCAGAGGTTGGCTGAAGGCGGTCAGATTATGGGTAAGTTTTGAGTATTATTCATTATAATTCCTTGAGTTTCATATTCGAAGAATGAAGGCGACTTTCTCGTCTCACTCATCTGCTCTCGTATCATGTGATACGTGATATTCATCATGTATCTTGATTATGAAAGTACGTCCTAAGCAGAGTTTCGTTCTTGATTTAGTTATTGGTACCGACTTATCTCAAGCGTTGACCCTTGTCCACTTTGGGAGTCAGTGTAGGACCTCGAGGACGAATTCCAACCTAAATGACTCGGGAGTATTTTATTCGTATGTCTTCGATCACTTTTCTTCTAGGGTATGATTATGGTTTGTATTGTTTTTGTACTTAATTGTTCTTGCTTTCGTAATCTGTTTATGTGCCATGTGTTGTTTGATAATTATGCTAGCTATATGTCATGAGTGTATTTCGTGATCTGAGAGCGCGCTCAACTAGCCGTATCAAAATTTTGAGGACGGAATTTTTCTAAGGAGGGTAGAGATGTCACTCCCCGTTTCCAGAATACGTAAATTTTTTATTTTTCATGTATATGGTATCTGGCACCTATATCTTTATTGCATGTATCTTGTATTTGTAACTGGCCATAGCATGGAACAGTATCTCGTCGCGGATTAGTGTGCCACCCTTGTCCTTATCTAGTTGTAAGCGTGGTTCACTGTTTCGATGATAGTATTTCTGAACCGTATTGTGGTTAGGATTTTATTTAGTTAATTTTATTAATTGTATCATGTAGCATTTAACATGTCATTAGTCACATGGTTAAGAGCATGCTTAAGCTTAGGGTTTCTTTGAGTCAACCCAACCCCTATATATATTCTCTTCCATACTCTCTTCCCTCATTCACTCTTTCATTTATTTTGCTCAAACAATATTTAGGCAAGTACTTCTTGCACCAAATGGAGAGATTCTGGCATTTTTTATTTCTTGATTTTTCTTTGATATAAGTTTTCTATATTGTTCTTCTCATCATCCTCTACAAGTTTAGTTCTTGGATTTTTGATTTTAATGGCTAGTTTTGTGTAGATCTAAGTTTCTAAAACTAGAGTTTTATGTATTTACATGGTTTTGATCTATCAAACTTGGCTATTTTTGAAAACTGATGGTCCTAGGTTGTAGGAAATTTGATTCTACACAATTTTGACCTTTGAAAGTTAGATTTAGACTTATTTTAAGAAAGTTATGGCCAAAACAATATTTGAACATTTTTTATGTCATCTGCCCTGGTTTTGGCAGGGATGATAAATAGTGCCACATGAATAGTGCCGCAACCGCATGAATGAATAGTATCGCATGAATAGTACCGCAGCCGCATGAGATGAATAGTATCGTAGGAATGAATAGTATCGCAGGAATGAATAGTGCTGCAGTCGCATGAGATGAATAGTATCGCATGAATAGTGCCGCAGCCGCTGGAATGAATAGTGCCGCAGAAATGAATAGTGCCACAACTGCATGAGATGAATAGTGTCGTAGGAATGAATAGTGCTACAGTCGCATGGGATAAATAGTGCCGCAGGAATGAATAGTACTGCAACCGCATGAGATGAATAGTACCGTATGAATAGTACCGCAGGAATGAATAGTGCCGCAGCCGCATGAGTTAAATAGTGCCTCAGGAATGAATAGTGCCACAGCCGTATGAGATGAATAGTACCGCAAGAATGAATAGTGTCGCAGCCGGATGAAATGAATAGTGCCACAGCCGCATGAGATGAATAGTGCCGCATGGCTTGAATAGTCTGCATAGTACCTATTTTGGCTGTTTTTGCTATTTTATGCACTATTTGACTGATTTATGGCCATAATTTCTCCCAACTTCCATCATGAAAGTTGTAGATCTTTGTATTAGCTTCAAGGATCTTTATGTCTCACTTTAACCTGAATTCACATGTGACTTTTATGTCACGAGGGGTCCGTGTGACTTTCTGACTTGACCATGTTCCTGACCTGATTACCTGTATACGTGCTGGTACAGGTTCTAAGTGTGTATTGAGATACAATATTAGTATACATTGCGGTGCCATTTAATGAGTGCACTGAGGTGTGACTCTACATGCTAAGTGATCATTCGTGTTTTATGTCAATACATGTGTGCCTTCCAGTACAGTTATGGTAATTGGTCAGTAATAGTATAGTGGTATAATGATTGATGTTTGATGTATTACACTAAGCATGGATCTAGATTTGGGACTCCATGAGCCGATGTGGATGCATACTTAGGGTACAAGTACTATGGTACAACATATAGGAGGATGACCATGTGACCACGATATGTAATTCCATTATCAAGATAGGGTTAATCTAAGAAAATTAACTTGGTAGATGCATTGGGTGGGAAGAATCCCGAGATCGTGCCATACTGGCCACCCCAGGTCCTGTCCTGACGTGTCGGGTTGGCCGCCATGAATACAGTTTTATCTGCCTATAGTGGATGACTATATCCGACTCCTACGTGCTATGTGTTATATATTTTAGCACGATGGCCTTACGGGGGACCGGTGCATAATCTAAGTGCTATATACATGTATATTATATGGTTTGGCTAGCCCTGCTGGTTTGACACGATCTGAGGATTCCTATAATTTGTATTACTGGGATAATCCAGACAAATCATAAAAAGCCGTAGGATTGATTGGTCGCTTATATGCTGACTTGTTTTGTGATATGTTTTTTTTCTATTAGCAACTGAGGAACATGGACTATCGTGGTGCGTGGTCCAACCCATGTCCTTGTTTGGTTGTTGGGTTGGGCTATTATGCTGCGATAGGCTATGGACTGAAGTCGCGACTAGAAGCCCTTCACCTGTCCATGGTTATAGGATATATCTTATCTCGGCACGATATTGGCACCGTTTGTCCTTGTTTGGTTGTAAGGGTGTCGTATTATCTCGATGATATGGTATAAGCCTATAACTCGTGAATCAGGTCTTAATATTATTACGCTTGGGTTTTTATCTCATTCTTTTGTGCTCCCTTGTGGTACTTGCTATTCGGGACCTGACCCCGCTGGTTTTGTTTGGCCAGATCTCATAGCAGTGCCAGAGGATCCAGCCTTCTACCCGAACAAAGGTGCACACCAGGAGTATGGACGTCAGGGACCATGAGTGGGTTTCTTCTTCACTGCTCTGGTATCTTCTATTTTGTACTTGGCATTTATCCACCAGCACCTGTTTTGCCGACAGTTCTGGACATTAGTTTCCTTTACATAATTATAATTAAATCAGACTACAGCTGACTACGGTTATGTATTATTGACTCTCGGTACTAGCTTATCATTTTGTATAGCTAGGCTCATGAATCATTTTGTTAAAGCGTCGGGGACGCCTTACTGCTTTGTCTTATATGATCATTATTTACTGCTCTTGTTTTGATCGATTGAGACATAGATGCTCTGTGAGACCATAGAAGACTTGATTGTAGCATGCACCTCCTTGTCTCTTGACAGCCACGATCGTCGTATGATGTTTATATACCTCATATATTGTAGCTGGCCTAGTCCGTCTCAGTATTCTGGTACTGGGGCGTGACAAAATTTCAATATCTACGTCAGCAACTCGTCACATCCCTATCACCTCTGACAAAGTTGTCTATTGAAATAACAATATTTCAAACATTATATTCTGCCACGTCTACATTACCTCTGAGCAGATATAATAAATATCGTTATTTTCTAATCAAGAAATATATCACGTCCAGTACTTCTAAATATATTTTTTATTCTATTACTTATATCTATAACAAGGTATGCAACAAGTAATGGAACCACAGAAAAAATTTCTTATTTTATTTCTTTTTTGGTTAAAATGTTCAAAAAAAAGATACATCATAAAGAAAAAGATAACAATTTTTGACATTTTACTCTGAAGAGTAAGTGATGAGTTCTATAATCTGCTTCTTCAAAGCTTGGCTCTTTCAGTACAAGAATCCAACACTCGTTGTCTGGTTTCAACCCTTCCTGACTCTGGGTCAAATGGGTGCAGAGCAGCTGTTTGACGTACTAGTTCTTTATTTTGTAGCCGGTCAAAGTCCTCCTTTTGATGCTTCAAAACATTTAATTGATTGACAGCAACCTGATGTAGCTGAGTTTCTTCTTCTACACCCAGCTTAATGACTTTAAGCTCTTCCTGAAGCCGAGCGATTTTAGCCTCCAGATCAGAAGCTTTCTTTTTTTTATCTGCAGCCTTAGCCTTATGACGCTCAGCAGTAGAAGCTACTTCAGAAATCTGGATGTCCAGTTCAGAAGATTGTCTTGTGAAAGCCAGTAAGAAAGCTTCAAAATTGGCTTTATAAGTCTCTGTTTGCCATTGATTGTAACAGTACAGAACAATTATATAGGAGGACTGAACTTAGACGCACAATACAAACTCGCTTGTACAAAGAAAGCCTAGGGACGAAAACCTAGGTACATCAATCTAAGTACAATTATTTATTTTTGATTCTGGGGGTGACGGTAGAGGCTCGGGAAAGCAACGGCAGCTCTGTCTTACTCCTTGGACGATCGGACGTAGCCTTGGCTCTGGTGAAGAAATGCTCTCAGGATGCCCGGGAAAAATTCTCTGTGCGTGTCTTTTTCTCTCTGTGTATCCAGGTAATCCTCTCTCTTCGGTCTCTCCAGTCTCCAGCCGTTTGCAAGGGAATGGCACTTTGCTATTTATAGAAGTGGGGGTATGATCATTAGGGTTTACAATGATTTTTCCCTTGGAAAGTCGGCGGCCAATCATCTGGGCCATTAATTTTGATTACAACGAATCTGGACAATTAATGTGGATTGTACCAAATCTTATGGGCAATTAATGTTGATTGCCATGAATTTTGATAGGCTCGGATCTCCTGCCACGTGTTCGATTTGTCTGATCTGATTTGATTTGGGGTAATTATGATAATTGTAACAAATTTGAGTTTGTTATGATTTGCTAGCAGCCGTAATTCCGAGCAGGATAAGAACGCCATATGTCTCAGCTGTTGCGAGGACCGCCACATGTCTCAACTGTCGTGAGTGGGATGTACTGACAAAGTCGCATGAGTGCGATTTCTAAGTGAACCGCATACAGATGGCCCCTTCGATCCAAGCCGCATGAAGGTATCAACCGCATGAAGAAGACAACCATATGGAGAAGGTAGCCGCATGAAGGAGACGGCCGCATGACGAGGGCAGCCGCATAAAGGTGGCAGCCACATGAAGGATGTCGTCGCATGAAGAGGACAGCCGCATGAAGGATGCAGCTGTATCCCGCATGAAGAGGACAGCCACATGAAAGATGTAGCCGTATGAAGGATGCAACCGTATAGGGGTGCTTGGGACTTGACGGATCTTGTCAGTTATAGAAGATTTTTTTTCTTTTCCCAAGGGGTACGCCATCATTATTTCAGCTTTATGGCAGAGTTGTCATTCATTGCGTCAGAGCTGTCATTAATTATGTCAGAGCTGTCATCAGAGCAATGGAGACTGCTTTATGGCCAGCTGTAGAAGCGGACAGCGTATGGTCGCGTGTCTTTGCCTGAGCCGCATGGAACTGTTGGGGAGTTTCGATCCGCATAAAGTTCTGAAGGGTTCCTGAGCCGCATAAGGCTTCTTCTGTTTGGAGCCGCATGGGCTTCTCTTGTCTTTTTCCATGCTTCTACAAGACCCCCTTCAAAGTTTTCAATTTGCAAAATTGAAATACTTTGAATAATAAGCATGGCTGTGTATAAACTCTTCTAGCCGTAGAGGATATTCTGACCACATGGCCTTTCTAGTCGTATGGACATACTAGCCGCATGAACTGCTCTGGCCGCATACTGCTCTCTCTGCCACGTAGGCGACATTAATTGCTCTTGATTCGTTATAATTTGGAGCCGTCTTTAGGGGAAATCCCAAGAGTCGGTTCATTAAATACTTGGATTTCGTGCTTTGATGAATCTTCTTTATGAGAGGGTACAAAATCCTGGGAGTCGGTTTTACCTGTAGCACGAGACTCGGAGCGTTCATCAATCCACGTGTCTTCCCCTTGGCCTCCTATAAATAAGAGTAATTAGAGAGAGAAACTCTTTACTCTTCTTCCCAATTTAAGCACTTCTTGCCCTAACTGTCATCCTCTTCTTCTTCTTTCTTTGATCAACAATGGCTCCTAAGTCTTCCAAGGCTGCTTCTGCTGCAGCGAAGGGCAAGAAAGCCGCTTCCTCGTCGGCCAAGGTGCCTGAAGTGCACTCCGACGTCCACTCCACTATTGCTGGTAAGGATAAACTCAGAACTAGGGCTATGTCGCATATTTATGTGCGGGCCTTCTTCATCTTCGCCTACTATGCTGCGTGTGCCTCCCGAACTGTATGGGGGTATACCGTATGTCTGTGCCGCATGAGGGTTGCATAAGCACTTCATGAACTGAACCGCATAAGGACTTTCTGAATCGAACCGCATGAAGCCTTCTCAAACAAGACCGTATAAGCCCCATTTTGGACAGTGCCGCATAAGGCTGTGCTGAACTGAGCTGCATAAGCTCATCTGCTAAGCAGAACCGCATAAGGCTGCGCTAAACTGAACCGTATAAGCCCCTCTGACTTGGGCTGCATAAGGCTGTACTAAACCGAACCGCACAAGCTCCTCTGACTTGGGCCGCATAAGGCTGCACTAAACCGAACCGCATAAGCTCCTCTGACTTAGGCCGCATAATGCTTCACTAATCAGGACCGCATATGCCTACACTAATTAGTGCCGCATAAGCTTATTCTCAAACAGAGCCGCATGAGCGCAGAACCACATAAGCTCGTGTTTGAACAAAGTCGCATGAGCTTATATGGACTGGACCTCAAGAGCCAAAAATCACTAAGTGGTTTTATTTAACCATCTTGTAATCTGTCTCTTTCTTTCCTTCTTCAGTGAATCTGCCAGTTAATGCAGCAGGAGAGCCTCTGTTGGGTCATGCACAATCAGTTCTGGGCTATCGATATGACCACATAGTCGAATATGTGACGAACCAGCTTCCGAAAGAGCCTTTGGAGAGGCTGAATGCTATCAAGAAATAGTCCTTCCACTTTCTTTGCGCCATGATGAACTCGGGGCAATTGAAAGGGGAATACCTGAAGCCTGCGTTCCTCTTTGGGGATGCTTTATCTATAAAGAACACCCGGGTTCTGGATATGTCGAAGAGCTGGGACTTTGTTCTTGACGGGATGGAGATCCATATCCCTCCGATAGAGCGTCATTTTCCTCTCTCGTGGTTCAACATGTTACCACAAGACAGAAAGATGGTAGACTCTTTGACCCCAAGCAAGTCAGGGATGTTCGTGGGAAACATCCATTATAATAGGAATCTGGGGTCGGCGTATGCTGGGAGGGAATCGGTCAGCAAGTATGTGATGGGACTAGCTCCGGGGACCTTTATAAATGTAACGGGTCCCAACTTCACATTCTCTCAGGCTGATACCTTTTTGAACCAGCTTGCTCACAAAGGGTCGTATCCCGTCGGCCGGTTGGCGTTACTGAACTAGATAAACCCTATCCCTGCATGGGCCAATTTGACCACATGGATTCTGTGGAAGTATGCGACTTCCCTGCGTGAGATTGGCCTCTATCACGCCATTCGGGGCACCTATCATGGTCTGTCCATAAATAAGTCGTTGTTCATGGCTCTTCTGAAGATGTACAATCGGCGGACGGGAACCTTCTTCACACCAGGAGGGGAGCTGGGACTTGCTCTCCATTAGATTTATGTTATCTCCAAGCTGCCCTGGGGAGAAGAAGTTTTTGAAGTGTACACCCTACGAGCGAAGAGCTCGAAGATTTGGACCGACAGTTCCCGGGCTTCGTCGCCGTGTATCAAGAATTATTATGTCATCACAGCACTTGTCATCAGATGGCCATCAAGAAGGATGGCAGCTCGAATGGGAGCACTCCTCACACCAGGTCCTGGGTTTCATACCCCTTTACCGTTGGTGCCTCTGGCCGGGTTTCTTCTCGAGATCCTCAAACCCCAGAGGAGGTACAATACCAGGTGTCGACTGCCAGGAGGTCGAGGTCCACAGGCAATATTTTTGGGAGTCGAACTGACTCTTTCAGCTATTTTTATCATGGTACTCAGCCACTGTCGGAGAAGGGGCTTTTGGCGGGATTCCTGATAGTGTGGCTACGAAACTGCGTAGTCTCCGGAGGGGCAGGTTCTATTGAGAGGATCAGCCGCCACTTCATCCTCCTCGCCGTAAAGTTGGTCTTCGGGGTCAAGCTGGCTCTTCTTCCGGCTATGATGTGCAGCATACACCACGGCCTTCGCGCCTTTCATTCCAAGGTCATCGCCCATGACACGACGATGGATTTTGAGCGCATAGAGCTGTCATACCATTATCTAATGGGGTGGCTGTTAATGCACAACAGGTCTTTGATGAGGCCTGGAGCAGAAGATGGCGTTACAGTTGATGACGCTTTCATTTTCCGATTCCACCATCAGCTCTGGGAATACAGCACCATGTCAGCCTGCTGGAGAGTACTGGCAAGAGTGGACGGATACAACTTTTTTGTGTCTGTACCTTATTTTATTGCTGAAGAAGTGAGGAGTGTACATGTTGATGGTACCGAACCTCCTCTCCTCTTACCTGAGAAAATGCTCCATTGGCTGCGTAATATCTGTCCAGCGTACCTGGTGTATCGTAATCGCAACCTCGTCTTCCTGGAGCCTTACTTGTCCAGCAGTTTGTCTGCCAGTTCGAGTATAGCCAGTTGTTCTTTGACATTCCCAGCTCTTGCCTGGGCTTTGAAGGTAGCGTGCTGGATGGCATCAGGGCATGGCATTATTATGACATGGTTCATACCCGAACCACCTTTTCAGTCCCTGACGGTGGGGTGCCAGGAGAGATTTTGTACATGGCGGCCTTATATCATGTTACGGCGAGCAAGCCTCCCGTTAATTTCGATCCGAGTGCCAGCTTTATTATGGATACCGGCTTGGCGGAGAAACCCAAGGGGTCTAAGACGAAGAAGAGGCGGACAAATGCGGTTCCTGTGCCCGACTCGGAGTCCACAACCGCGGATGAAGAGAATAACGAGCAGGAGGAAGATTATTCTTTCCTTCCGGTGGAAGATGATGGGGCGGATCAGCCACATGTTGTGCCGGGTAAGACGGTGGTGAATCAGCCGCCCGTCGTGCCCGATGAGATGGTGGCGGATCAGTCGCCCGTTGTGCCTGGTCCTTCGCGCAAGCAGAGCAGGCACGTGTCCACTGATGGTGGCAGAACCTACTCTACGAAGCGGGCTGCGGTAAGACGCTACGTGTTGTTCATTAAAGAGAGAGGTGAAGGTGATGATGCTGCCTCGGAAGTGAATTTAACTACAGACATCTTTTTCTTTGGTCCTTCTTTTCTCTGAATTGTTGCTTAATCATTTTCTTCTTCTCTATGTAGGCATCAGAAGCGTCAGAAGAAAGGGATGTCCCAGAGCCCGCTGATATTGTTGAAGCTGATCCGGTCATAGCCACTTTGGTTAGTGACCTGTGTAATAAGATCATTGCTGTCAGGGTCCTCCCAGCGACCGCTGAAGTTCCTCCGGTTGTGATGGTCTCTATTCAGGACGATGTGGGACCTTTCGTGCCACTCTTCGATGGTGCTGGATTTCAACTGGATGATGTGGACCCCACTGCGTCTACCTCCGGGACTGCTGGAGTGGAGGAACCCATGGCATTCATCTCCGGTAAGGAGGGCACGATTACTGAGATCGAGCCTCAACTTCCGCAATCCTTCCCTGGTAAGCTAAGTCAGATCTTGACCAGTGAGGAGGTTTACTCGCTCTATCATCACATCCTTCGGGTTAAGATGATTGATAGTTGCTCTGGACATACAGGTCCTGCCTCTTCGCTGCCCATGACGGATAATGTCAGAGAAGGCTCTGCTCCCGGAGATCTGGTGGAAGGGAGCGTGCCTCCTCTTTTCCCGATTTATCTCGAGAGGCCTCCCTCCAGATCGAGTTCGAGAGATCAGGTGGCATCCCAGCCTGGACAGGGAGCAATGGTCCCTTCATCCTCCCCTGTTCGTATGACTTCGGGGGTTGACCTTTCAGCCTTACCAAGTGTGCAAGTTCTTCGGCCCGCGGAGGAAGAATTGGCTGCTGTTCAAGCATCCTTTCGCTCAGAATTTGTCTCTCTTGTGGCAGGGGCAACAAGTTCTGTTGCTTCTTCTTTGACATTGCCAGCCACACTTCCTTTGATGCCATCCTCTACGGAAGTTTTGGATGATGTGTCACAGGATGTGGTTGACAGCTTCTATCGTATTTGAAAAGAGGAGTCGATGCTGCTGTAGAGTAGGGGACTCCTTTTGCCCTGGCCCGATAATGCGCTCATGGGCAAATTGAGATTCTTAAAACCCTTCCTGGCGGGGAGGGGATAGCTGCGCTTCTGGAGCCCAAGTTGCTAGAGGCCGATCAGCTTGTGGCCCAATTTCGAATGCTGTGGCAAGCTAATTTGTCTGCAGTAATAGATCAGGAGCGGGGCTTCCTCACCACTGCCTTGGAGAAGATAAGGCTTGCGTGAGATACTTCCAAGCCAGCCATAACGAAGGACCTTAGTGACCTATCTCTCTTGTACGACCAGCTGAGCCGCCGGAGCGAGGCTTGCAAAGCTCGGGAAGCGGCCGCCTTCCGTGGAGTAACCGATACAAGGGAGCAGATCTTCGAACTTCAGAAGAAGCTGGCCTTCTTGGAGTCTGAGCTTGAAGCTTCCTATTTGGATAATGAGTTGATCATTCAGGACGCTGAAAGGGTTTCCCGAGCTTCTGCCAACCTTTAGCGTACTCTGAAGAAGTTCGAGGATGGCTGGCGGGCTCATGCGCATCTGGAAGATACGGTGCTGCTGAATCAGGAGGCCGAGTGCCGGGCCAAACAGAGGTTTGAGCGGTCGATTACCCTGTTGAGAGACCGTCTCATAGCATTATGTATCGCCGAACAATAGTCGACTCTTTTCCTTCTTTTGTTTATGTTCTTTTTCTTTCCTTTTTCCATCTTGTAATAGGGACATAGTCCCCGATAATGTAGTACCTTGGATTTTGAATAAATGAGCATATTTTGACTCATCATTCATTTCTTGTACTTGTTGTGTTTGTGGCATTTTGTCCCACTGGGGGACTATTTGTGGACCTGTTACCCTAGACATACCTTGGTTTTAGGTACGGATAACAAGTTTGAGAGGGATACCTAGAACAACTTTGCAATGAGGGTGTTGTGGAAGTTCTTGGTATTGAAAGAATGCTAGGGAGCAGCTGGGCTCCCAAGACATGATAAAAAAAGAGTGGCATGTACTAGAAAACTTAGTACAACATTTGTGGTCGACTGCGGACATTTGTGGTCAACAGAGGACATTTACGGTCGACAGAGGACATTTGTGGTCGTCGAAAGACATTTGTGGACCTATTATCCTTGGCGTACCCTGGAGTTTTTTTTGGTACGGATAATAAGTCGAGAGAGAACCAACATACTTACTCAGAGGTAATGAGGACGTGGTAAATATGAGGGTTTCTTCGATGGAGCCTTCCCACTCATAGGTAATGAGGACATAGCAGGAGTGGATTCTATGAAGGGGTACATAGAACAACTCAGAGGTAGCATCGACATGAAAGTTCTATATGAGGGGGCGGTTTGTTTTTGATGGAAGTGAAATAACTCAGAGGTAGCATCGACATGGTTGTCTTAGAAATTTGTGGTTCTGTTACTCTTTTTGTGCACTGAAAGTGCGGGTAGAGGATCATGAGGAAGGAGCTCCTTTTAGGAAGAAAGTTCAGAGGTATGATCATACATGACTTACTACCCAGAAGATGCGATATAGATTGATCAGGATGGGAGTTCAGCGGTACCTACGGGCACGTAACTCGGCAATCTGGAAGATTTGGCGGCAGAATGTGAGTTCAGTGGTACCAGAGGGTACATAAATCTACAATATGGGATATTTTGAGGATGAATGTTGGTGAGTTCAGTGGTACCAAGGGGTACATGACCCGATAATCTTTGGTGTTTGGAGGTCGAGTGTGAGTTCAGCAGTATCGAAGGGTACATAACTCAACAATCTGAGATATTTTGGAGGCAGACTGTGGGTTTAGCGGTACCGGAGGGTACATAACTCAACAATCTGAGATATTTTTGAGGCAGACTGTGGGTTCAGCGGTACCAGAGGGTACATAACTCGACAATCTGAGATATTTTGGTATGTTGTTTCAGACATAATGCTTCTTTAGGAACTTGTCGTTGATGGGCAACATGAGCAAGTCTCCATTTTGTTTTGCGAGACGGTAAGCACCATTGGAGAATACAGCCTCGATGATGAATGGGCCTTCCCACTTTGGCTGAAATTTGTCGGCAGTTTTGTGAGTCATAACCATCGGCCTCCGAATTGCCAAAACAAGATCGCCTACTTGAAATGTTCTGATTTTGACCATCTTGTTGAAAGCTCAGAAGATTCGGGCTTGATACAGCTCAATTCGTTATTGAGCTAACAGACGCTTCTCGTCTAGGGCCTCCAACTCTTGTAGTCGTCGATGGTGATTATCATCTGTTGTCAACCAGTAGGTGAGGGCGACGCGGAGTGAGGGGATTTGGGTCTCCAAGGTGAGAACTGCCTCACTTCCGTACACCAAGGAGACTGGCATGTTTTCGATGGCCGTCCGTACCGTAGTGCGGTACACCCATAAGCATTCGTCGAGCTTCTCATTCCAGTCGCGTTTGTTGGAAGACACGAACTTCTTGAGAAGCTTGATGATTATTTTGTTGAATGCTTCGGCCAGACCATTAGCCGCTGGGTTATATGGTGTTGAAGCAATGTTCTGGATTCGGTGTTTGTTGCAGAACCGATAAAAGGCGTGGCTAGCGAACTATGGACCATTATCATGGATGATCCTTCGGGATAGTCCAAAGCGATAAATTACGTGATGTTTGAGGAAGCTGATCACGTTCTAAGTCTTGACTTCTGCCAGCGGAATAGCCTCCGCCCACTTGGAGAAGTAATCTGTGATTGCGAATATGAAGCGGTGTCCCCTAGACGAAGGTGGAGTGATCGGGCAATGATGTCCATTCTCCATGCTTGGCATGGCCAGGATGCCACCGTCGGATGTAGAAACTTGGATGGCTGGTGGATGAAATCTGCATAGACTTGACAGGCTTTGTACTTTCTTGCATAGTCTATCGCATCTGTAACTATCGTAGGCCAATAATAGCCCATTCGTCGAAGACGATCCTGTAATTTCGGGCCAGGCTGATGGGCCCCGCAGACGCCGTCATGAGCTTCGCGTACGACCTCTTTGGCTTCTGTATTTGACAGACACCGAAGCAATAATCCATCGTATGATCGCCGATACAGCATTTTTGTCTCTGTATCGTAGAAGAATCTAAGGAAACGTCTTCTGATAGAAGTGGCTTCCTTCGAATTCTCTGGCAGGATATCGTAGACTACGAAGTCAATGAATGATTGTCTCCAATCTGGTGCTTCGTTGACTACCAGCGCGGAATAACTCTTAATACATTGAATGTTATTTCTGGGACAGACCAACTCACGGCCTATTATGTCGACCAGATGATGAGCATAATTCGGAACCGCTAAGGAAGCGGCGAGGCCTGCTAGGGCATCGGCTTCAATATTCTGGAGCCTGGTAACATGTTCTATGAAGAACCCTTCCAAGGACGAGATGATGTAGATTGCTATTTGGTGATATAGGATCATGTCTTCATAGCGAACCTCGTATGAACCCAGAATCTTATTGACGATTAGCTGTGAATCGCTATATGCTTCGAGTTATTCTACCCCTAATTCTTTTGCAAGTTGGAGGCCAATGACCAGAGCTATGTACTCGGCCACATTGTTTGAGCAGGACTCCGTAAGGGAGTAAGCCCGATTGATCACCAGCCCGGAGGGAGAAATCAGCACCACTCCGACTCCAGCGACGATGTTGCCCTTGGGCCCCGTTCTGGAAGCACCGTCGAAGAACATTCGCCATACGGTATCATGAGAGGCCATATTTGAATTGGAGACCTCATCTGGAATCTCTTCGTTTATTCTGGTTGACTCCGAACCTGGATGAGCCGCTAAAAAGTCTGCCAGAGCTTGACCTTTAACCTCTTTCTGTGGAACAAAGATCATATGGTAGGGGGACAGTAATATCGCCCAGGTAGCGAGGCGAGAGCTGAGCGCACCTGGCTTAGTCATGAGGACCCTGAGAGGATTGACTCTTGATACGACATGGATGGTTTGTCCCGTGACATAGTGTCGCGTCTTCTGAATGACGAACACCAGAGCAAGACACTCCCTTTCTACGATAGTATATCGGTGTTATGGCTCCATCATCATTCGGCTTAGGTAATATATAGCTTGCTCATGGCCTGCATCATTGTTTTATGCTAGTAGAGCACCGAGAGAATGCTCTATAGCTCGTACATAAAGCAGGAATGGTTTTCCAGCAACCGGAGCCACCAGGACTGGAGGGTTCGTCAGATATTCTTTGATGCTGACGAAGGCACGCTGTTATTCTTCGTCCCATACGAATGAAACGCCCTTCTTCATGAGGTGGGTGAATGGCTGACATCACCCGGAGAGGTTAGAGATGAACCTCCTAATATAGGCCAGCCTCCCTTGAAGGCCTCGAAGTTCACGGAGATTTCTCGGGGGACCCATCTCCATGATGGCTTTCGTCTTCTCAGGGTCTATGTGGATACCCTGGTAAGTAATGATGAAACCCAAGAACTTCCCACTGGATACGCCCAAGAAGGATTTTAGGGGATTCATCTTTAAATTGTGCGCTCGCATCAGGTCGAACACTGTCCTCAGATCTTGTAGACGATCTTCCTTAGAGCGGCTCTTGACGACGATGTAATCGACGTAGCATTCTACTGTCTTACGCATGTGGTTTCTAAAGATGATGCTCATAGCTCTTTGATAGGTGGCGCCAGCATTCTTCAACCGAAAGGCATGACTGTGTAGCAGTATGTGCCAATTGGTGTTCGGAATGATGTATGCTTTTTGTCATCAGGGAACATCTTGATTTGATTGTACCCGGAGAAACCATCCATAAATGACATACGCTCGAAGGCGCAGGTGTTGTCGATCATGATGTCTATGATAGGGAGGGGGAACTCATCCTTAGGACATGCCTCATTCAAGTTTCGGAAGTCGATACAGATTCAAATATTTCCATTCTTCTTGTGGACTGGTACTATGTTGGCCACCCAGTCTGGATGTTGTTCCTCACGGATGAAGCCACTGGTTATTAGTTTATTGACCTCGGCTTCAATGACATTCATGACGTCGGGGCAGAACCGTCGTTGATGTTGCTTGACCGATTTTGCATCCGGACGGATGTTGAGTTTGTGAAGTGCAACCTTTGGATTCAGTCCTGGCATGTCTTCGTAACTCCAGGCGAACACGTCAATGTATTCTCTGACGAGCTGCAGCAGCGATTCTCGCTCTTCGTCTGTCAGATTCTTGCTAACGAAGATGGTCCTGAAAGAGGACTCATTATCGAGATCAAGTTGTACAACCTCATCTTCGATGAAAGGCTCTCTTTGTTCGAACCGCTTCTTCCATTGCGCATCTAGTTGTTGTGCCCACGGCTCTAACTCAAGAAGTTCAAGAATGTCTTCATCCTCTTCGTAGGCATCAGCAAATGCCATATTGACGGACCAGACTTGCCTGAGCATGTCCCTAATGCTGACGTCTGAATCAGAAGTTGGTGATCCAGTTGAGTATGAATGCCAGTCGCATTCCTTATCTGAGCTTTCAGGGTCGTTGCAGGTGTGACATAACCTAGCCCACATCTGGTCTTGTTGTAGTAATCCCGTGGTTTCTTAGTTGGGACCGACAACTGTAAGGGTAGCCGCCGTCCAGTGCCGTAGTTCAAGCCTGGTGTAGTTTTTAGATCATACCCTTGTTTTTGTATGAGGTACTTGGATCGGGAACTATATAGATAAAGGGGCAATCTCCCAGTGTCAGGTTCGAGATCAACTTCTTCTACCCTGAAGGGTTGTGGATCATTCTTACGGCCGAAGATGATTGGATGATCCCCTCCCTCGACTATGTGGTAAGCGTCTTCCACTGGAGTAAGTTAGTTTGCAGTGTAGACATTTGTCACCTGTGTGTGCAGGTGGGTGCTTATACCGTGTTCTATGGCATACATTGTACAAAGCCTATCAAACTCGAGGTAATTCAAAGATAGCCCTTTATTGATAAAATAAGGTATCTTTTCTAGCGGGATTACATCGTCTGCGGATGGAACATCAGTATGAGCAGCCATATACTTGGCCAATTCTGGTTCTTCTTCGGCCACCTCCTGTATAAACGAAGACTGAGAGGATAACTTGGGCAGCTTAATCATCAGGGGTTCCGCTGGTGGGGCAGAACGTGGAGTCGTTGGCAAACTAGCGACTCCCTGTTTGGCGCTTGATGCTAAGCGGGGAGTTGTTGGCTCGCTAGTAGTCCCCGACTTCACATTGGGCTGACGATTAATCTTGGGAATACGTATCATTATTGGCTTGTCAGAGGGTTTGAGCTTCTCTGTTTGTGGTTGGCCGGTTCTTGGCAACCTGATTGTCAGTGGCTCCATTGTGGGTTTTGTCGCATGGCCGGACCTTGGCAGTCGAATTATCATTTGCCCCTCTTGTGCCGAGAGACTGATTGCATCCTTACGCAGAGCAGCCGTAAGGGGTGTGGTCTTGCCAGGTTTGCGAGCTTGAAGGTAGATTATCAGAGGTTCTTCTGATCCCGTTGCCATCTCAGTTTGAGCTTGCATATCTCCTTCAACAAGGTGCCTTTTCGACTTCTCGTACAAGCAAGAGTCGGAGTAGTAAGATTCAACCCCTTTGAAGGGATCGATGTCGGCAAATTCTGTTCTCACGAAGCCGTGCTTATCGACATACTTGAAGTATTGGTACAGTATGGAAGGCACGATCATGTAATCGTGTATCCAAGGACGCCCCAGAAGAATATTATAGGAAGTGTCCGTATCAATGACATAACAAGTCACTTCCGACTGCAGATCGCCAATTTGGCTCTTCAAGCGAATCTTCCCGATCGGGTAGCTCCTGCCCGAATTGAAACCGTTGATGGCGGTGCTTGTTAGCGTCAGGAGATGCATGGGGATGTGAAGATGGTGCAACAGACTCTTCGGGATGATGCTTATGTAAGAACCGGGATCAATGTGCATCCGATCCACCTTTACGTCACCGATGTATCCAGTGTAATACAACAGACGATCGTGCAGGTTGGCTTTAATGAGCATATCCTGCGGAGTGAAGACGATGTTAGGCATTGCACCTGTGCAAGCGCTGTCCTGGAAATCTGCAGGCGAGTTCTTCCCAGTGAGATTGGACTGAGCCAGATATGCGTCGGCATTCTGGAGTGCCTCGCTCAATGCGACGTGAACATCTTTGGAAAGTCTCAGGAGCTCGTATAGTAAAAATTCGGCCGGTGTGTTAGCCAATTGTGCCAGGATGTCAAAGTTGTAAGGCCTTTCCACCCCTTGAGGCACCTCTTTTCGGAGCGGCTTGTCAAAGCGAGTCTCCTTCGGCCTAGGCTTGTCGGTCGTAGATGGCTGAGAAGGTCCTGGAGCATCAGCAGCTGTCGGCTAATGATCTTCAGTCAAATTACCCGGTAGAGGTTGGGTTTGTGTGTCGGATCGGGTAACAACAGCAGTAGCTTCTTCGACCTCTGTCGAGATTGTACAGCATGATTTAACTTTCCCACTCTTCTTCTTGTTTGAAGTGGGTGGTGCGGACTGAGTTACTTCCGATACCAGGTCCGGATGGACCCACATGACCTCCCCTCGTGATGTGGCAAGGGGCACTAGACCAGCAGCCTGGTCTCGGGGAGGTAGCAGGGTTGCGATTTCCATTCTTCCCCTGGGGACGGACACAACTCCATCTTGCATCTTTGTCGGAGGAAAGTTGCCAAATTGTACTGACACCATGTTAGCTGCTACGGTTACCTCTTCAAAATCAATGGCCAAGGCCTTGGAATCGATGAGATGTTGGATGTATCGCTTCAATTGGTAGCAGTCTTGTGTAGTATGATGGACATAGTGATGGTAGTGGCAGTACTTGGGGCCCTCCATTTTGGCAGGATGAGGTTTACGTCTTGGAGGAGGGAGCTGGATTCGACCTCCTTGTATGAGCGTGTCCAAGATGGGTTTAACATGACTGTCTTCGAAGGAATAAGTCATCTGAGGCCACTGCTTCTCTGCCGGCTTCGGTTCAGGCTTCGGAGCCATGTCGACCACCATAGCCTGTTTCTTCTTGTTGTCTCGATTGTTGGAGGGGTTAACCCCATTGTTGTTGGTGGTGTTAGGGCGTTTGCCCTTATCTTCTCCTTCCGAGACGTGCAATCCTAGTTGGCGAACTTTCTTCAATTTGTCTTCTGCGCTAGTGGCACTGATAATGAAAGTCTTCCAATCCTTAAACTGACTTTCGCCCATCCAGAGGCTGATTGTAGGAAGCAGTCTCTTTTGGCAAATTTCAATCAAGGAGGAATCGAGGTTACCGGAAGGCAGCTTCATCGCGGTTTGACGAAACTGTTCGATATAGTTCCTTGTCAACTTCTTTTCTTCCTGGACAACGTCCATGAGGGTGGACATCGTCATGTCCTGTCCTACTTTGTAGAACCTCTCTAGGAACATACGCTTGAAGCCGGTGAAGGAATGGATGCAGTTGTCCGGCAAGTTTTGGTACCAGTCAAAAGCGACCCCTTCCAACTCTCCAATGAATAGCCGTGTGAGAATGGTGTCGTCATGAGGCAGATGGTCGATTGTGACTTCGAAGTAGGTGATGTACCTGCTTGTAGATGTCTTCCCATCATATGGATTGATGTTGAATGGTTTATATCTTTGTGGGAAGGGCACATCTCTCCATGCAATAGGATACGGTTGTCTTATCCTGAGGTCTTAGCAGTTTTTTCGGGCGTGGAACATGGCCCGAAGCTCCTGAACCTCTCTTCTCGCCTCTTTGGCCTCGTCTGCAGCGGTGGGAGCTAATGTTTCAGGAGGATTGTCACCCGGGTTTGGTGCTGCTGAGTTCGAGTCCGCATTGATCGCAGGACCCAAGCTTGCTTGGCCAGGCGCCCTTTCTTGCAGAGCTGGAAGCACCGCTTTGATTTTGTCCACGGATTTGACCAAGGTACGAAGTATGGCCTCCAGAGTGTTGATGCGTTGGCGATCGCTGGGACCGTCTTGATCGTCGTTTGTCATGAATGTCGTCCTCACACGAGCCGAAGTAGAAGGGACGGTGGACGATGTGCCCTCTGAATCATACCCCTGGACAGAGAAGTCGTCGGGGTATATGGGAATGTTTTCCTCTGTTTTGGACTCAGAAGGAGTAGTACCCCCAGCTTTAGAGCTTGCCTCGTCTTGAGAGTCGCGAGCATCCTCGGGGACGTCGGCACCTGTTGTATCTGTTGGGAGAGTCATTTCCCCGGGCTCATCTCCTTGGAATACCAGATTGTCATGGATGATCAGAGGAATGCTACCCCCGGTTCCAGCGACCCCCAGTGATGTGGATGATGGATCTCCCAATGTAGTAGATTTTGTCTTCGAACGGGTGCCTTAGAAAACTCCGGTGGCAGGCAACCGCTTAGATGATGGTTTCTTGGTCACAGTGGTTGAAATCTTCGGGCTGGAGATATTTATTTTCTTTTCTCTCCCACTACCAGGGATCCTCTGAGCAGGATTGCAAGAGGCGATGAGAGGTGCCTCGTCTCCTGAGCCTGGGTGTTGCAGTCGTTGGAAGACGGATCGTCGTTCTTCTTGTGTGGTTGCCTTGCTGCAGCAGCAGTTGACAATGACTTGAGTGCAGTAGTGTCCGGAAGAAGGACTTTCTGTACACCGAGGCTTCTTCTCTTTCTTTGCGCTTGTGACAGATCACGTCACGCAAGTCATGTGCATCTCGAACAACCTGTGAAACCCGAGCATCCGAGTGTATTGGCACTATGTTTACTCCCTGATTATTGAGAGACTTTGGGAACTACTTTGTCCGTTTGCCGCCGGGGGCTGAACTCGAGTGGTTCGGTACAACTTTCCATCGGAGGCCCGCATAACAGTAAATGGAGCACTCGGATGGTCAGAGGTTGGGACAGCTGACTGAGCTTGCCGAGCCTGCGCTGTCCTAGACTTATGCACTCTAGCACCTTAGGGTGCATAGTAGAAAGAGTCCAAATGGTGCAGCAGAGAGTCTGACGCATGTTCTTGGGCGCACCTGGAGTCCTGATCGCATGAGAGGCGATCGAAGACTGACCGCGAGCCTCTTGGGGCAGACGGTATACGGCTGGGATTAGTGGCTGTGCAGGCTGTCTGCATGCGGCAATCCTTTGTGGCCGTATGAGCTTTCTGTATGCGGCTAGAAGTGGCGGCCGCATGAACCTCCGGGATGCGGCTGGAAGTCATGGCCGTGTAGGCTGCCTGCATACGGCTGGTAGTTCTGGCCGCATGGGCTTTCTACATGCGGCTGACTTTCGTGGATGCATGAGTTTTCTCCATGCGGTTGGCAGTTGCGGCCGTATGAGCCTTCTTTATGCGGCTGGCGCCTTTATGCGGTTCAGACCGTATGGAGTTTCTCTTTGCCCCTGCAAGTCCAACATCATAGTGCTTTCTTCTGCCGGACTTGGGGATAGCAGAGTTCTCTATAGTCTGAAGTGGAGCCGCAAGAGGGTTTTTTTTGCCGTCTTGTGCAACAGAGAGTACTCCCTCGAGAGCTTGGGGAGGAGCGAATGATTTGGCCCTCCACTCCCTGTGGGCCTTCTTCGTGCGGGTTCGCCGCTGGACCAGGCCAGCGCTCCCGTCGGAGAGCATTTCTTCAAACGCTTGCTGATCGAACCGGGCGACCATCATTTGTTGAGTGGAGCCAAGTTTGGCTACGTTCGATTGCGTCACCAACTCCTCAGCCGTGGAGAAATTTGTCCCCAGCGGAGTCGCGATCGTGTTTGCCATTGATTGTAAAAGTACAGAACAATTATATAGGAGGACTGAACTTAGACTCATAATACAAACTCGCTTGTATAAAGAAAGCCTAGGGACAAAAATCTAGGTACAACAATCTAAGTACAATTGTTTATTTTTGATTCTGGGGGGTGACGGTAGAGGCTCAGGAAAGCGACGGCAGCTCTGCCTTACTCCTTGGACGATCGGACGTAGCCTTGGCTCTGGTGAAGAAATGCTCTCAGGATGCCCGGGAAAAATTCTCTGTGCGTGCCTTTTTCTCTCTGTGTAACCAGGTAATCCTCTCTCTCCGGTCTCTCCAGTCTCCAGCCGTTTACAAGGGAATGGCACCTTGCTATTTGTAGAAGTATGGGTGTGATCATTAGGGTTTACAATGATTCTCCCTTGGAAAGTCGACGGCCAATTATCGGGGCCATTAATTTTGATTACAACGAATCTGGGCAATTAATTTGGATTGTACCAAATCTTATGGGCAATTAATATTAATTGCTATGAATTTTGATAGGCTCGGGTCTCCTGCCACGTGTTCGATTTGTCTGATCTGATTTGATTTGGGATAATTATGATGATTGTAATAAATCTGAGTTTGTTATGATTTGCTAGCAGCCACAATTTCGAGGAGGATAAGAACGCCACGTGTCTCAGCTGTTGCGAGGACCGCCACGTGTCTCAACTATCGTGAGTGGGATGTACTGACAGAGCCGCATGAGTGCGATTTTTAAGTGAACCGCATACAGATGGCCCCTACGATCCTAGCAGCATGAAGGTATCAACCGTATGAGGGTAGAAACCGCATGAAGAAGACAGCCGCATGGAGAAGGTAGCCGCATGAAGGAGACGGCCGCATGACGAGGGCAGCCGCATAAAGGTGGCAGCCGCATGATGGATGTAGCCGCATGAAGAGGACAGCGTGTGAAGGATGCAGCTACATGAAGAGGACAGCCGCATGAAGGATGAAGCCGCATGAAGGATGCAGCCGTATGAAGAGGACAGCCGCATGAAGGATGCAGCCGCATGAAGGATGCAGCCGCATAGGGGTGCTTGGGACTTGACGGATCTTGTCAGTTATAGAAGATTTTCTTCTTTTCCCAAAGGACATACCATCATTATTTCAGCTTTATGGCAGAGCTGTCATGCATTGCGTCAGAGCTGTCATTCATTGTTTCAGAGCTGTCATCGGAGCAATTAATTGGGACTGCTTTATGGCCAGCTGGAGAAGCGGACAACGTATGGCCACGTGTCTTTGCATGAGCCGTATGGAACTGTTGGGGAGTTTCCATCCGCATAAAGTTCTGAAGGGTTCCTGAGCCGCATAAGGCTTCTTCTGTTTGGAGCCGCATGGGCTTCTCTTGTCTTTTTCTATGCTTCTACAGTCTCAGGCTCTTGAGCCATAGCTTCATATTCTGCATTTACTAGCAGCTCAACATCTCCTCTTTTAAGGTCTTTATAAGCCTTAATTGATCCCTCTAGCTCGTCCAAGATATGTTCCAGGAAAGTAGCCCGAGCTTCATCTCCTTGGCTGCGAATGCTTCAAATTAACAATGAGGAGAGATTTTTGACTGTACTGAATGGAACATCTTCTCTCTCCATTACTCGATGGACTAAAGGCTCCAAAGATGTGAAGAAGACTTTAGTGAAGGAGGCCACCATGAACTTATTAGCTGCTACGGCACTTGGGGTGGCTACCACTTCTGCCGGAGTGTTTGCAACTTTAACAGGAGAAGGTATTTCGTCTTGTGTGCAGATATGGAAAGAGCTCCCCTCTCCTATTGTGGTTCCTATAGGTCCTTCTGCAATTTACATATGCCATTTGTTAGAGCGATGTACAATGTTGAATGAGCTAAAATAAATAGATCATGTTCAGAAATCTACCAGAGCTGGGCATTGCATGTGGAGTATCAAGAGGTCTGGATGCTTCCAGTTGAAGCTTCGACATGGTGTCCGCAGACATCGTAGCTTGACTACTTCCAGCCCCTGATTCAGTTTGAAGTGGCAGAGTAATTGGAGTCCGATCTAATAATTCTACTACCACTCCATAAGCCTCAGGTTTTTTACCTACTTCTTCAGAGATTCTGGGTTCATCGATTCTGGGACTAACATGCCCTTCATTGATAACCAGATTTTTCTCACCCTCAGCAGTTGACTGGCCTTCTTTTTTCGGTAATTCTTGAGGTGATAGCACATCCACTAAAATTTGTCCCTCTTTAATGGTATTATTCCAGTCATCACCAAAAGATCCATCACCATAGTCACAATCGGCTAAGGCGTCAATCATCTCCTGATCCGCTTCAGAGTGAGTCGGATCTTGCGCCTTAGGAAAATTTATCATTTCTTCTTGCGGAAGCAAATTCTTCTCTAGAGAGATAGTTTTTGGAGTAATGGAAGTTGGTGAAGGAACCGTTATCCCCGTCGCAGCAATTATATTGGCGGGAATACGTACCACCAAAGTATCTGATCTTGAAGCCTAAATAGTTGTGGCAGAAGGCTGGACATCCGCTGAAGTAGCCACTGTAAATAAAGAGATCAATTAAATGCACACCTTCGAAAGAAAGATATATATTGATGTATATCAAAATTTTGATATTTACCTTCCTGAGGTGGTACATCTTGTCCTAGATGGATAGTATATTCCTTCGACGGGGAAGGGATAGGAGATGTATCAGTTCTTCGAGGAATTTCTCGATGCACAATGATGCAACCGGTTCTTCAGCAGCTCCGGTACGATCACATCCAGATTGATCAAGGCAGTAGATGTTCCCTCTTGAGTAACCCCTCCATGTTTCTGAATAGAAGAAGGAGTAGCTTCCTTCTCTCCAGGGGAAGTACTAAGGAGCATCTGTTTCGACTGTGAACGAGTTGTTCTCGTGGTCGTTGGTTCATTTATAACCAATGAGGTCCTTTTCTTCTTTTTTGGAGCTCTTGGTGAAGCAGCTCTATCATCCAGTTGAGGGAGGGCCGTTGTCTCCTTAGTTTTTCTTTTTCTTAACCCCTTGGCAGGGGATTTCTCTTTCCACACCTTTAAAGATATGTCCAAAGGATCATAAAATTCATCTGGATAGTTCTTGAAGATAGAAGCTTTTAGCAGTGGATCTGCGGGATCTCTATCCTCTGTATCTCAAAATGATTGTGCGATGTATTCTCCTAATTTAGATCTCTTCTCACTTACAAAGCTATGAGCGGGATGGAAGCTTTCAGTAAACGTATTTATCGAAGTATAGAAATTTGCGTATATATATAACATACGCGGGCTTTGTTGAAGATTATAGGGCATGGAAAATATAGCTTTTGTGCCGCTGGCATTGTAGTATCTCTAAGCCCTAGCCTCATTAATCAGAAAGCCTTTGGCCTGCAGACAAATAGTGGCGTTACCCACATGAAGTTGATCATAGCCAAACTGTCGTGCAAATCAACTTGGCAAATACGGCTCCAAATAGCAGTCTTCCTCAAATCGGTAGACCAAGTGAGATGGATGGATCATCTGTAGCCATGAAAAGATGATGGGCTTAAGCAGAGTGATTCAGCATCCAGATCCATCAACTGAGGAGGGATAGTCTCATATTCGTGAGGAGGCGGGACACACTGAAATCTCCATCCAGATCCGTGATTCAATACAAACCTGCATTCTGAAAGAGCAGTATATTTCCAACGAGCGCTGGAGTAGCGTCTGATGAAATCTCTACTGACACTTCCCATATCAGGGTTCATCAAACACGGATGGTGAAGCAATAGACATCTGAATAAATAGGTGTAAGGCATCTCAGTGCGAGAAAAATCTTACCTCGTTGCCTTGTCATGAAGCATAGTCTGTACAAAAGAACGCAATCCTGTGTTCAAGCGGCAGGTCATTGCCGATAGGAGATCCATCTTATATCCAAAAACAAGACGTACTACAGCAAACAGAACGCCTCGATGGAACCTGTCAACTGTACTGGCCCCAGGAACTATGAAGCATCGCAGCCATAAAGAGAGAAAACCGGCTAGCTGGGCCTCTTTAGACATGGATCTATAACCCTGTCTGAGATAACTCTGGAGGGGGTCACCATCCTTAAACGGATGCCAGTCCTCATCCAATCTGATATCTCCATGCTTGTGTTTCTCCATCAAATATTGCATGTCACTTTGACTGAAAGGTTCAAAGAAACGAGGAGCACAAGCTTGACTCTCAAGTGGATTATCCTCACATGCATGACCCAGGAAGAGATATGGCATCCATTTAGTGGTATAACAAGTGCCTGCAATGGCACTTTTGTATAAGAGAGAGCAAATCTTGTAATGACATAACAGTTCTTGGAAGACAGCGATCGTTTGAGGATTTTCTTCTGCCATAGCATCCAATTCTTTATTTGTAGGCACGTACTCTTCATATGGATTTTTGCCTTCATTTTATGAAGCGCAAATCCCATTTCTCCATGGGGGGTCATGAAAGTTCCTGTACTATCATTATATCTCTCTACCAAGGCCAGAAAAATATGAGCGTTCTGGCGTATGCCATAAACTGTAGTCCAGATGTAATTATAAAGTTCTAGTTCGAGGAGTTTGTCCTTGAACTGATCCAAAATCCAGATGGTTAAACTACTCCAGCATTTCATATCTGGGTTAACCAAACCTATCATACGCATACTGCGATCTGGATATCTCCCTTCAGCCTTTGCGAATACATTTGTAAATATAGGTACTCTAACTGGAAGGAGCAGAGATAAATCCTCGGGAGGAATACAGCTTTGTCTCAAACCTCTCAAGTGAGTACTGTATTTCTCAGAAGTACTGTAAAAGATGTCCTTGTGCTGCGGACCCATTCTATAACAAATTCTTCCAACTCTGGCCTATTGGATTGGAGTCAGGTCCTATGACATCTTTCGGGGGTAGCTTGCAAATTCATATTGAGATAAAGCAATAGACCTCGATATTTCTGTGAGGTATATAATTTTGTCTCCACATTGGTATATTCTGTCATCTTTTCTTGTCTTGGGCTGGGAAGTCTTCTTGATGGCATCCCCAAATAAGAAAACAGGCTTCTTGTGGACCACACCATCAACACTTTCAAGGGGTTCCCCGTTCATTAAACATAGCAGAGTATGACTTTCTTGGGACACAAGAATGGTCTTTCGTGCTTCAGGGCCGTCATACTGAGGAAATAAAATATGAGATAAATTTTCTTTATACTCCGGAACATTAAATGCTGAAGCAAATCTCTCAGCATGAGGATCTTTCCTGAGATCAACTACAAAGAAATACATGAACAAAAGTTAGAAACAACAAGAGTGTGCAACAAACATAAATACAAAATGCTATCCTTATGATGAGCAACAATTAGGTTGTGCAACTTCCTGGATTGCGCAACAATTAAGTTGTGCAACATCCTGGGTTGCGCGACATTCTTGGTTGCACGACATTTTGGGTTGCGTGACAACCTAGGTTGTGCGACATACTGGGTTGCGCGACAATTAAGTTGCATAACATCCCAGGTTGCGCGACATACTGGATTGCACAGAAACTTGGTTACATAATATTCTTGATTGTGCAACAACTGAGTTACGCAACAGTATGTGCAACACGGTTCGTAAGAACAAACAATACCTAAATAAGCAACCACACCCTAATAAGGGGTCGCACATAGTCTGTGATGTGCCAAACACTCTAAGAAGAGGGGCGCACGTCAATTTAGAACCAAGTCGGCCACCATGGTCAAAGTTGTTCGTTCTCGGTTACCTTCCAGAGCAGGGTTAGCCATCTCTCGTCGTGAAGAAGGAGGTGCATACTGCTGTGCATGGGACGGTAGAGCACGGGTTGAGGATCCAACAACACTCTTCCCTTTGTCGGCAGCAGTCTTCTTGGGTGCCATTACGTCGAAGAGATAGTCGGAAGGAAGATCGCAAGGGCTCAAAGAAGTATCTAAGAAGATTAAAGCAAAGGTAAAGAATTACAGTCGGTTAACAAAGGGTTATTTATAGCCTAAAAATAGAATCCTAATAGTCACCCTCAGTTGCGCATAAAAAATCATAACAGCTCGTAACAAACTGTGCGAGATAGGAGCAACTTGACTCAGTAAATGCCACAATTCAAAGTATTTCAAAGTTTTGTGACATTTCAAAATTCAAAAACTTTGAAAGGTGTCTTATAGAGCCTAAAAATCAAGTTGCGCCATGTTTATACTACTCAGCAATCAAGTTGCGCCCAAAAAATTAAGTTGTGCCACTGTTATGAAGCCTAGAGATCAAGTTGTGCCACTGTTCAAGTTGTGCCATTTATTAGATTGCGCCCAATCATATTGCGTCTAAGCCTGCGTGGTGCTTGACAATAATTGTCAGCATTAATTGATAGCACTGACAACTGACAGCACGTTAAACGAAAAAAAATCTCTTCGAATCTCGTAAAGCGTGGCGCTCGAGACGATTTGCTGTCATTTGGTGACAGCTGTTCCGCGCACTCTGTGAGTTGAGCCTAGGCGCAACCTGATCAAACTCTCTTCACAAGCTGATACGTACCAAAGGGATGTCATGTGCCTATGCACTGAGTTTTGCCTAGGCTCAACCTAATCAAGCGCAGTTTGACTCGTTGACTGAAGCTCGCGCAACCTGATAAAGTTGAGGCAACTTACGTTCTAAAGCAGGATGACGTGGCACACATGCTACTAATCTCTCAAAACGTGTCCACTACTTTGTACACGACCATGCGCATCTCAATTATATGATGCCATGCGTCCAAATACAGTTAGTACACGTTCGAGTAACTGAATGAAAGTTGGCGCAACCTGAAGTTGGCACAACCTGAAGTTGGCGCAACCTAAATTCGCACAGTTCAACCTCGCGCACATTAGAATAACTGATAAAATAGTTATTTCCAGAACTCTATAAATAGCATTTTCAATCATTATCAAAGAATCAGAGATCAAGAGTTCTTGCAAAAGTGCTGTTGCATTCTCCAGAGGCTTTAGTCTTCAAGTTCATATAGTCCAAGGGATAAAGCGATCATCTTCTGATCAGATTCCTAAAGTTATATTTTCCTAGAATTTATTGTACTTTGTACGATTCTTTTTAAATTTGGGATAAACTTTTTGTTTTTACAAACACTGGTAGGCGATGTTAGCAGTTGGATTGGCGATGCCTGTCCCATGGGCGACATTCGGTGACAAGTTTCAGATCAAGTACTTTGATGCAGTGGCTCGACATAATTTGCAAACGAGATTCACCAATTTGTAGCAGATGAGCAGGACAGTCGATGGATATGCGGCCAAATTTTCAAGACTAAGTCGGTTTGCTCCTACCTTGGTGGCAACCGAGTTGGACCGAGCCCAACGGTTCCAGTTGGGACTCCATCTAGAGATTATTCTAACGGTGGAGCAGTTCGAGCATCAAGCTTTTGATGCTGTCTTGAGGACAGCTAGAAAGCACGAGTATACCTCGTAGAGGATCGTGAACTGAACTGAAAGCAGGAAGAGATCTCATGGGCAGATGAGTCTGTCCTCAGCACCAGCCCCGACAGCTAGGGCTTTGTCGATTGGTGTTCCCCGAAGGGCAAATTCAGTTACGTCAGTTCAGCATTCAACACCGATGTACCCTAAACAACAAAAACAGAAGCAGTCTTCCGCAATGAGCTGCACTCATTGTGGGAAGCCAGGGCATATAGTATCAGATTGCCGCAGAGCACAGGGATTGTGCTTGGCTTGTGGGGCACCAGACCACATGATTGGCTCCTGTCCAAATAGAACCAGTTCATCATCATCGAACCTAACTAGTCCATCAGTTAGGGCACCAGCCCCAGCACCAGTGTAGCAGCAGTACCAGCCTCCGAGGCCATTATCGCCTCAGGCACAAGCCTTCCAGCAGCA
The DNA here is from genome assembly GCA_029216955.1 of Iris pallida. Classification (NCBI taxonomy): domain Eukaryota; kingdom Viridiplantae; phylum Streptophyta; class Magnoliopsida; order Asparagales; family Iridaceae; genus Iris; species Iris pallida. The sequence continues at coordinate 3,333,782 of JANAVB010015398.1, forward strand.
GAGATCCCAGCAGTATGCCCAGACCCAAGCTCAGATGTAGAACGGACAAAGAGTTTTCCAGCAGAGTGTGTTCCTTATGCCTTATGCTTTTAAATTCCTTGCTTGCATGAATGATTGCTTGATTGGTTGCTAGTCATAGATGGCTTATGCTTTAGTATAGCTTGCCCCGACATCTTTAGCCTCTTGATTAAATTCCGAGGACAGAATTCTTTTAAGGTGGGTAGAGTTTTCACTCCCCATTTTCGTTATACATATTACAGTGTGTGTATACGAATTTTGACCCATATTTTATTTACTGTATTTTCGTATTTTTTTATGGCTTGCCTTGATGTATCTTGACTAGGGTTGACCTTGGATTGGTTGGTCCAACTTAACTTACTTTGGATGGTTTGGTTTGGTTTATTTTGATGGATGGTTCAACATGTTGAACCATTCCCTCTCTTTATAAAACCTAATCACCCCTTTCTCTCTCTTTATTACTTCCATTTATTTCTTTACCTTCTTCTCCATTACTCTCCCACCAACCTAGAGAGCTTAGGCAAGTGGAATCATGCTTCATGATGGTTCTTAGATTTTATTGTTCTATTATCTTTCCCTCTTGATTCTAAGCCTCTTTAGAACTTGGAGTTCTTGGGCTAGATGAAGGGATCTTTGTAAATCAAAGTTTGTGTCATTTTCGGTCTTCTTGGGTTTTGATCTATCAAACTTTAGTATTTTCTTATTTTTATTGTTCTATGTTGTAGAGAATTCGATTTCACACAAAATAGACCTTTGAAAACTCAGATTTCAAGTTATTTTGAGTATTTATGGACTTTGGAAGTTCGTGAGTTCCATGGCCATCTTTCTCGAATTTTTGGAGAAGATGTACAGTCTGGCCGCATATATCCTGCGGACCGCATGCATGAATCCTTGACCGCATGTATTCTTGGCCGCATAAAATCCTGCGGACCGCATGTTTGGGCCGCATGTATTCTTGGCCGCATACAGTCCTGCGGACTGACTTGAGTCTGCAGTCCGCATGCATGAATTCTTGACCGAATGTATTCTTAGCCGCATGCAGTCCTGCGGACCGTATGTTTTTTGGCTGTATGAAGTCCTGCGGAACGTATGTTTAGGCCGCATGTAGTCCTGCGGACCGCATGTTTGGGCCGCATGTATTCCTTGGTTGCATGAGTCCTTGGTCGCATGCTTCCTTGGCCCCCATACCCTTGTCCCTTGTATGTTCTTTTATTATTATATTATTTTATGTTTTAAATTGCTTACATCGTGTACTCAGCCTAACTTGTGACTACCCGATTTGATGATTGTGAATCTTGGATATAACTTGTCTTAATTTAACCCTGAACACGGCATGGCAATATGGTATGACATGATAACTCTTAAATAGTGACCCGTCGTGGTGCACTCTTGACAAGCAACCTTGGCATAATAATTTTTGATGGTGGTCCATCGTAACGCACTCTTGACATGATAAGTAATCTTGATAGTGGCCCGCTGTGGTGCACTCTTGACAAGTAATCTTGATAAGTAAGTCTACCATGTAATTTTAAATGTTGTTGCGACGGCTATCTTAACATGCTGAATAATAACTCGTCTTGATACCGTGGATGATTGTTCTTGAATGTGCTTGTATAAGCTACTAGTCTTGTCTTACATCATGTCTAGGACTTGCATTCCTGGTTATCACGGTCAGAAATTCATGCTGAATCTGACTAGGTTAATTACTAGATTAAAAGTAGCTCATATAGAGAGATGCTTTCAGTTACAGACGATCCCATTATCTGGGCGCCTTGAGTGGACTTATAGCCTGCCGTCGAGTAGGGTACATTTTTAGCCCACTGACATGTGGGGTACTTCTTGAAACAAGTAATATGCACACTGTCATGTGTTGCACTCTAAGCCACCTAATAATTCTTGATAACTCTTACATGAACCTTGCCTGGATAACTTAGATAGCTGCAGGCTTGTGACTGCCGGAATATCTCATTGTATCTTTCTAGTAACTAGTCTTGTGATAACCGTAGTTAGTTAAAGTATCAAGTCATACTCTTTGCTTGGCCGTGAATGTTGGATGAAGTCCAATCCTGTCTAGTCTTGTACATGGCTATCTCAGGACATGCTTGCTTACGCTTTAATATTAGCAATAAATGGCTAGAGACCCGGTTCTGTTCCAGCAAAGGATTACAACCCCGATCCTTATTTGGTTTAAGGATTGTAACCTGACTTCCGGAATAGTTCCTCATCCTTTCGTCATTTTTTGCCTTATTTACGTTTCACGTCTTCTTGTTATTATTCTTGTTTATGTTCTAATATGCTGGTTTTAGTTCATAAGTGAAGCCTTCTTTGTGGCACTTGCCCTTTCTGGGGTCTGATCCAGCTGGTTTTGTATGGTCAGATTTTGGAGTAGCTCCGAGGATCTCCCAACCTTTCTGCCAGATGGAGAACACTAGAGAAAATCCTGGCAACGAGTGGGTTTAGTTTTCTCTCCCACTCTAATTATAAAATTATTCTTTTGAGGCGTTTAGCCGCCGAGCAAGTGTTAGCTCGTGTTGAATACTTATATTTCTTGTCTTCCTCAGGGCTGTAATATGATTGACAAATCCTAGGGTTGATCATGTATGACTGAAACTCTTGCTAGTCCTCGCATTTTTTATGACTAGCTTCATGATCATCTGTATATGAAATATATGGGACGCCTTACTATTGAATATCTGATGGTCTAAAGTCTTGTAACTATTATTACTTTCTTGAGATTGAGACACTAGGCTTGTTTTTGACCATAAGAGACTGATGGCTTGTAGATAAACCCTCATACATCTAGACAACCGTGATCGTATATCGAGGTGGATTACACTTCTATATAAGTAGCTGGCTGTGTCTGCCCCCGCTCTCCAGTATTCTGGTTTCGGTGCGTGACAGCTTATTTCGGGATTCTTTTCCAATTTTTAGCGTTCTTTTGAGGTGTAATCTCTTTCTGTTCAATTTTTCTATGGCACCTAAGTTATTTTCCAGGAAAAAAAGGAAAGTGGATGAAGCTTCATCTTCAAATCCATCTCAAGTTCCTTTTGAGTCTCTATTTAGTCATCCTTCGCCTGATGAGGATGATTTTAATATTTTATTATTTAGAAGCCTAGAAGTTTCCAATGCTTGGTTCGATGATTTTCAAAGGCAAAATATTTGTCCGAACAATGTCATTAGTTTTACTATCTTCACGGAATATTTTGCTACTCTCACTACTCTAGGAATTCATGATCTTGATCAAATGGCTAACCCAATTTATTCCAACGCTATACGTATATTTTATTACAATTTGCAACACTCTCATGGTACTATGTACTCATCTATCTGCGGTATCGACATTGAGTTTGATGATGACGACCTAAGTGAGATGCTCCAGATTTCCAATGCTGGAGATGCTCTTGTCGACATCACCAAACTTAATTTCGGTAACGACATGACTCTAGAATCCTTTAAGGATGCCATGTGTGATCTGTTTCTTAGACCTCCAGGACGCTTGATGTCCAAGTATCTAAACCAACACCTTTATGAGTTGCATCGCATTATCTTTTAGCTATTTTGCCTAAAATGGTATCCATTGACAAGATAGCATACTTAGAGACGTTAGATCTTTACCACATTCATTTTGGTATTCCTTTAGATCTCCCGAAGAAAATGGTTTCAACTATGGTAAGGGCGCAACCTACTATATGCTATGTATCTACTGATTATCTTTCCTAGGTTTGACATTCCTTTAGACGCCTGTCCCTTTGACGACATACCATCTTGCCTCTTTCGAGCTCGTTGGTCCCGACCTCCTCCTTATAATGCTCCACATCCTAATGAGGCTGGTGATGAGAATGTCCAACCTGATGTTCATGCACCACCTCCTCCTCTTGATGCTATTCTTCCTCCTGCTGCTGAGGCCCCAGCCACACTTGATGACATTTGTACTATGATACATGAGCACTTTCGTCTTGAGGATGAGCGTCACAGTGCTGATGTAGAGAACCATCGCTAGACGGACTTCAGGACAACTCTTTAGGCTCGGACTCTTGGAAACTCTATTATCGACTTGCAGTAGAGTTTGGAAAATGCACCTGGTGGCCCTATCCCCTATATCCATCACCCTCAATTCTCCGGATACAAATTTGAGGATCCAGAGGCTCAGCCTTATTTCATACTGGATCTACCTATTATGATCCCAATCGATCCGCCGAGACTGGTGACGATACATCTTGAGGGTTGTGAGGTTTTATGGTATGTTTATTTTGATATATGATGGTTGATGACAATAGTAGTTGGCAGTAGTTAATTGCATTTATTTTGGTTTTTGTTAGACTTTTTATGCACTTTGGTTATGTAGTTTGATTATGCGAGTTATGCATTTCTTTTAGCACTGCTACGTATTAAACTATGGTTTTATTTACACGTCTTTTATTGTCGTATCATATGCTATTTGTCTTTGCTATTTGCTACAATTTAGATGTTTCACTCTTCTTTGTTATTATTTAATCTTTAATTGCGGGGGACCTCATATTTTGATCAAATGACAAATAGGAAGAAAAGTTCTAATATACCAAAAGAGGTAAATATTAGTACTAAAGGTAAAATTTTAAATTATTTAGAATATCAAACTTGACGTTTGTCAATTATCAAAATAGGAAAGATTATTGGTCCATTGGTCTGGTTACACCTGATTTTGATAACCGACTAACAACTCTAGTTCAAAATACACAAATAATATATTGTATGGTACTGCTGCTGAACGACTACAACCTTGCTACTACAATCAGTCTGTGTCTTTGCCAACAATAATCGCATCACTGATCGAGACAATTTTTCTTACTTTGTTATATATTTTTTAATTTATTGAGTTTAGGAAAAATATACAATTTATCGAGATTGGCACATGTCTCAGCTATAAAAAGTCTACTACCAAAATTAGCCTACCCAATCATTTATTTGATCAATCTATTTATTAAACCTACTCCACTTATGAAATAGCCCACAAACCTACAAAAATCCAAAGCCAATTCTTCATGACCCATTCTGGAAGCAGGCAACCGAACTCGGACCGAGTTCTACCTAAACTCGGTCCCCCTGACCCATTTCACGAGGAATCAAGTCACCCTGAAGAACAGGCTCCAAACGTTCAAATTTTTTAACGTTGGACTACTGAATTTTTCTCGATTTCTATCTAAGAAAACACTATAAATAAAGGACAATTGTTCATTCTATTCACTCATTCCTATTCTCTATTCATTCAAGTGTTCTATCAAATTCACTTTCAAATCTAAGCTTTACAGATCATAGCCAAGCCAATGCCAGTTCTGATTTAATCTATAAGCTTGGTCGAGTTGTACAAAAGGCTTAAACATATTTCAGTTTTCATCCTGTTCCAGAAGTCGACAAGTCCTTAGTATTAAAGGCTTGCAAGATGAAGTAGTGCTCTTCGGATAAAAAAATACGTGTTGTAAGGAACTGCAAGCGCTTCAGATTCAAAGCTTTTGTTTCACGAGATAGTGGATTAACATTGAGCTAGAGTACTCGAGACTGGACTAGTCCTCTCAGAGGGAATCCAGTATAAACCTTGGTGTTTGCGTTTGCTTATCTAAATTTATTTATATTATGCATTTATTTTTACTGCCTACTTCATACCAGTTTGATTACTACCATAAATAGTTTTAAGTGGTGATTTTTATTTTGCTGCACACACGCACTCTATTCACCACCCTTCTAGAGGTGCTCAATGGTCATATAGAACACATGTGTCGAGGCTAATGAAGACATAAACATGCTTCACAAACATGAGGTAGTCTCTTAACTCTAGGTCAATTTGTATAAAACAAATATAAGTAACGTAAATGAGTAACGCAGTCTTTTGCACCCAAGTATGTCTTGGACGCACAGTTAAAATAAAATAAATAAATAAATAAAAGTAAATAAATAAATATAAAATGCTGAAATAAATGTACATAATCAGAAATCATGGTAATTTATACTTGCCTTGAGGTGGTGTGATGATTTGACGATGTCCAGAAGGTGAACCCGTCAAGTCAACAAAAGTAGCAGAAGTAGAATCATCGCGAACATCTCTGGTTTCTGAAACAAGTATCACCAACATTTTTAGAATGAGCGAAAAGCTAAAATAGCCTACCCATAAGTCTAATTTGGACACATGGGCAAAAATAATAATTTCAGGTTAAAACGGTGTCCGTTGGTGGGCTCGTGCCGAAAAATGTGCCAAGCCTAAAGGTCTCTAAATTTAGCATATTATAGGTCAAACATAGTATAAACGACAATATGAACTCAATGGTATGCCCAGATTTAGATTTTGATAAGCCGACACAAAGCAGCCCGTCGAATTAGATCGTAGGGCCAGCAAAATGGTGATCTGGCCAACTATCTCAGAATCAGACGAAACTTGAGTCACATGACAAATCAAATGCTGCGAGTCCAATGGTGCAAGTCTCGTCACGATATGACGAGAGTACACAAAGTAATTGAAAATTTGTAAAAGTGCCGATACGATGAATTTTGATGGATACAGGTCAAATTTGTCGCGGATACACAACCAATTTGAGTACCGTTAAAGCCCACACGTCGGGAATACCGTATACACCATTTGATAAAATCGATACGTGACAAAGTCGTTCGGTTTTTTGGGAAGGACCCCGTATCAAGAAGTTTAAACTTTTAAAATATTATTAATCAATATCCATACTTATACCCTAGCCTAATTAGGTTATTATTATAAATTGCCCCCATGTTTTATTTGTTTAAATACCTATTTAAATATTAGTATTGCTATATTTATTGTTGGAAAGTTAGCATTAGACAAATATAGCTATATGTATTAATCAATATTTATTTAGTTATATAACTGCTATGACCCATAATCCAAAATATCCAAGGATTATTTTCCCTTCCTTAAAACCCAACACCCCATGTGAAGCCTTAAGCAACTTCCTTAGCCTTCTTTTTACAAAGCCTTATGCATGTGTGCATTCTTCCATAAAACCAACCCCCTCTGGCCCAACCTGGGAAGCCCCAAAGCCAACTGGGTCGGGCTCACAAACCCGCTAACTCGCACCCTGCTTAGAACCCAACTTAAATACGATAAATGGGTGGGTAGACAACCCAAAACCAACAGGAAACCCGAACCTACAACCGTTAAATTCAAAAGCCAACACAGTGTCTTCCTTCCCAGTCCGTACGTGCGAGAGTACACTGTACTCTCTGCCAACGTGCTTATATTACAGAGCATGCGACGACTTACTCCGCTGCTCTCTCTCCTCCTCTATACATACACCACCTTCTCTACTCCCCTACCATTAAACCCTAGCCGTCGTAAAACCAAGGGTCAAACTCGCCTCTCCAGCGTTGGCCTTTTGCCAATCCATCCCTTGGTGAGGCCAACAGGCGCCTCGAGTCAACTGTAGGCGGGCATTGCGTCGATCGGCATCCATCGTCCGTGGGGTCCTCTACCGTCCAACAAGTTGGTTGTGGTGTAGAAGCCATCGTAGCTCGCCTCCTCGGCATGACGAGCTCGTCCCGGAGTGTGAGCGACCGTGTGCAACTTCTCCATTCATGTGACATCCAATCGATCGACATCAATGAGTCTTCTCTCATTCTCTCTACGTATTGGTAAATATGTCTTCTCTCATTCTCAATAACATACAGAAACGATGGTACTTCCCAATAATTTATGATGTTTTAGCTACTTTTATCCTATTTATGGCCAAAAAACATCTCTAGATGACACCACACATTTATCTTAGTAATGTTTTGTATGTATCAGATGGAACCCCCTGGGACATTAAAAACTTGTACTTTTACTTTAATGTATCAATCTCCTAGGAAGTATTGACACTCCAAATTAGTGGCGCGTACTATTGAATACAACATAGACATTTCAGATATACACCAGGACACATAAAAGTTGGGGTTGTGTCCATTTTGTGCCTCTGACCTCCGTAACAGTCTCCGCCCATATGCAACATCAGGAAGCAAAAAAAATTAAAGAAAATTCAGTACCATTTGTTTGGCATTTAAAAAGATGTAAAAACCGAACCTTCGTAGCATTGTGAAGTCATACAAGCTAGTCATTGGAAATGTCTTAGATCTGTTGGTGTTTTTGCCTTTGGACTAGAAAAGATAGTCCCACATCGGCTACACCAAATGGTGAGTATCTCAATATAATGCATTGCTTGTGTTGAGGTGCGCACATGAGGTGTAGTGGGGCACAAGTTTGTGCCATGTGGGAGTATTTTCCTAGAAGGAAAAGGGATTAAATCCAACAAGGATGCAAGTTAATTTTTGTTGTGCGGACTCGGACGCGGACTCCAGGATTATCTCGTGCATGCACGGGAGTGTTCGGGGGGTAGGCGTGGACTGGCACACTTCTATGCTGATTGTGGGATGATCTAAAATATCAAACTCTATTTTTGAGTATTGGTATTTTAGTCCCACATCGGATAGGAGAAGAGGTGAAGTCTCAACTCCACTCTATAAATAGAGCCCCTTGGCCACCTTTGAAAGATGTACCAAGAAGAGAATTAAGGGAGTCTGTAAAGTCCAGGAAGCCCGTTCAAGTCTCAAATATTGACTTACGAGCGTTCCAGAAGTTCTTCGTGAACTTGCTGGTTCCTGGAAGCAGATCGTGTTGGGACGGATCTTGCTTTGAGCAACGGTGATCTTAATCACCCCAGCAAGAACATTTCCTCTTCTTCTTTCTTCTTTCTTCTCCTTCATCTAAGTTGTAACTCAGTTCTGTCCGTCTGCAACTGCGATTGCAAGGAAGAATGTGAAATTTATTTTCTGAACTCAGTTCTGTCTGTCAGCAACTGCGATTGCGAGGAAGAACGTGAGATTTACTCTCTGATTATTGTTGCTTTTGTAATCAGATTTATATTATAGTGTTCCTCTTGGATCTCGAGAATAATCAGAAGGTGAACGTTTGTTGAACCTCTGATCTCGACATCGAGTCTACCATCTTTGATCAAGCCCCGGGATTAACAATCTCAAAGCAAGATCCTTGTAGATGGAGAACTCTCGTGATCTCATCGATACCAGCTTTAACAAGTTGGAAAAATTCGATGGAGAACATTTCCAAATCTGGAAGAGGAAGGCCACCCTTAATCTTCAACTCGTGGACGTAGACCATGTGTTGATTGAGGATGAACCGACGAATCCAGAAGGAGGAACTGTCGAAGCTATTGCTGCTGCACTCGTCAAGCAGAGCAAATGGAAGAGAGAAAACAGCATTTGTAAACTGCTGATTCTCAATTCTATGGAAGACTCTCTGGCAGAGTCATATTCCAAAAAGGTGAAGGCCAAAGAGATCTGAGATTCTTTGGGTAAGCTATATGAAGATGATGAGAACAAGTCCAAAATCTTCATCGTCGAGAAGTACCACAAGTGGCTCTTCGAAGACGAGATGACGATGTTACCTCAAGTGAAGGAATTCCTGAAGTTGCGCCAGAAGTTAGATGACGAGAAGATGCCCCTCGTCGACAAGTTTGTCATTGGAGGGATAATCTCGAAACTTCCTTCTGCTTGGAGCAACTTCTATGCTAGAATGCATCGAAAGAAGCTGGACATTAGCTTGGAAGATCTTCTACAAGAGATCCACGTTGAGGACGAAATACGATCTCAACAGAAGATGGACTCTCTATCCAAACAATTGGCTAAGGCCAACTTGGTACAGACAAGAGAGTTCAAGGAGAAGCAGGTGGCTTCTCATCACAAGAAGAAGGACTCCACTAATCTAAAAGTGAACGATCCTTCGTTCAAGCAACAGAAGTCCAAGTCCCACGTGACTTACTTCAACTGTGACAAAAATGGCCACTACATGAGTGAATGCAAATCCAAGTCCAAACCAAAATAGCAGGTATAGCTAAACTTGATTATTTTGATTACTTAACTTGGTTGCTATTGTTGCACAGGTTGAGTTATCTAGCGTGGTAGCTAACTAGTGGTCAGACACTAGTGCATCTGACCACGTATGCTCTCAAAGGAGCTAGCTGTTCACCAAGGACGAGTCATGTTATGACGAAGGTCTCGATGGCGAACATATATCTAGCAGAAGTTCTGAAGATCGAGATAGTGGTTATTAACCACCGACATGGACACTGGAATACGTGTTGTACGTACCAGAGATTTTTCGGCGATCTGATCTCAGAAAGTCTATTATCTGATACAAACTTGAAAGATGGACATTCGTACTAGCCAGATGGTAATTTCTTGGCAAGGAACATGCTTCGAAAAGATGTTCGATGCTGAAGGAATGTTCGAACTTCTGTTGATGGTTGAGTGGACTGAGAGTTGTTCTATGACAGAAGTAGACTCAAGCTGTCCTACCGGGACCTTATCTTCGGAATGTAGGGGTAAGAAGGTGGAGGAGTTTAAGGTCTGTGCAGATACAAGACTGTTGGGAAGCTGCTCAGACGATTGAACTAAAGTACTGATCATCTGGAGTTAGTACACTCAGATATCTGTGACTTTTATCAATTCTCCACAGAGGCCGGTTCGAAGTGTTTTTCGAAGTGCACGTTCGTATGACTTCTCAAGTAGAAGGATGCGGCATTCGAGTAGTTCAGAGACTTCAGGGCTGAAGCTGAATGTTAAACCGATCTACAACTACTCAGAAGTGATCGAGAAGTAGAGTAGAGGTCTCATGAATTTGCATCGTTCTGCTAAGAATATGGAATCATCAATGAGACTACTACTCCGTATTCTCCTCAATCTAACGGGATAGCGGAGAGGAAGAACAGAATGTTGACAGAAATAATGAAATCAATGCTGCTAACAATGGGTCTTCCTAAATGCTAATGGGGAGAAGCTGCATTGACGACCACTTTTATTCTAAATAGAGTGCCGTATGCAACTTCGGACGTAACTCCTCATGAACACTGGTTCAAAGTCAGACCTAACTTGAATGTTATTCGAGTGTAGGGGTCTCTGGCTTATGTGAAGCTCCTAGATCTGAAGATTCAGAAGCTGGGGTCTAGGACTATGAAGATGATCTTCTTGGGGTATGTCAAGAAGGGTGATGCTCGAAGATTTCTTGATATTGATTCAAATCATATCATAGAATCTCGTGAAGACAATTTGCAAGGCACAAGAATATTGTTCTTACGAATAAACCGGAGAACAATAAGGGTGCGTAATAAACTGAAGTTTTCAATAAAGAAGTAGTCCAAGAAGTTGTTGTTGTTGAAACAACGGTTGAACCAGAACTCGCTGAGCCGTCGTCGAAGCGAGCGAGAAGGCCGAAGAACTTCGGAGATGACTTCATCACCTATCATATGGAAGCAGATCCGCTTACCTATGATGAGGCGATGAAGACCAGAGATGATGTTTTCTGGAAGGAGGCGATTGACAATGAAATTGATTCCATCACCTCAAATAACACTTGGATGTTGGTTGATCTTCCTGAAGGAGCGAAACCCATCGGATGCAAATGGATCTTCAAGAAGAAGGTGAAAACAGATGGGACTATTGACAAGTTCATGGCCAGGTTGGTGGCCAAGGGATTTTCTCAGAAGCAGGGGATCGACTACTTTGACACGTATGCTCCAGTAGCCCGGATGACCACCATCAGAATGTTGATTGCTCTCGCAGCGATACATAAGATGGTGATACATCAGATGGATGTGAAAACGGTATTCCTGAATGGCGAGCTGACCGAAGAGATCTACATGCAACAACCAGAAGGGTTTGTTGTCAAAGATCTTGAAGACAAAGTCTGTAAGTTGGTAAAATCTCTATACGGTTTAAAACAAGCTCCCAAAATGTGGCATGAGAAGTTTGACAAAGTCATAAGGTCAAATGGCTACAGGGTCAGTGAAACAGACAAGTACGTCTATACGAAGTTTGCTGACGGAAGAGGAGTCATCGTTTGTCTATACGTGGACGACATGCTAATCCTAGGTACGGATATAAGCAGTGTCACGGAGACAAAGAAGTTCCTCTCGACGAAGTTCAGTATGAAGGACTTGGGGGATGTTGATGTTATCTTGGGACTCAAGATCATCCGGACAGACACTGGACTAGTGCTGTCACAGTCTCATTATGTTGAGAAGATGATCACTCGTTACGGATATCAGGATCTTCCAGGGATCGATACGCCGTACAAGTGTGATCTAAAACTGAAGCCTAATTCAAGGGAAAGCGTCAGGCAGCTGGAGTATGCAAGCATAATCGGGAGTTGATGTATGCTACTACTGCCACAAGGCCTGACAAAGCTTTCGCTGTGAGAATGCTGAGTCATTTCACGAGCAACCCAGGCATTGAGTACTGGAAAGCTGTGAAACGGGTTATGAGATATCTCAAGAAGACTCAGACATATGCACTACACTACAGCGGAGATCCGCCGGTAGTGGAAGGCTTCAGTGATGCCAGCTGGTGCTCAGAAGTGGAGAACGAGAGGTCCACAGGTAGATACATTTTCACAATGGATGGAGCTGCTATATCATGGAAATCGAAGAAACAGACTATGCTCTCGTGATCATCCATGAAATATGAGTTCTTTGTACTTGATACCGCAGCGGAGAAAGCAGAATGGCTTCGGGAGCTCATGTATGATCTTCCAGTGGTTGGGGTGCAAATACCGGGGATACCGATATACTGCGACAACCAGGCGACTGCGGCGGTGGCATCAAATGACCTCTTCAACGGGAAGAAGAGGACTGTGCGGTTGAAGCACAGGACAATACACGATCTCATCAAGAGGGGTGTTATTGTAGTGATTGATGTTCGGAGTCAGAAGAACCTGACGGATCCGTTCACCAAGGACCTCAAGCGCCAGCTGGTCGATGACACAGCTTGTAAAATGGGCTTGAAGGCATTCTGATATTGTGTTATTACATTCCTACCATAAAGTTTTATACTATTAGTTCAAAGAGAAATCTACTAGGCATCTAGCTTTTGGTTCAAGGGAGGACTATTAACCAGAAAAATATCAGGAACGGTGGGTACTTGTCCTATGTGACATGGAGAGGTTACGGACCTACAACCACTGTTGTCTACTGTTGTTTTCTGCGGAAAACGGATCCTGTGGTAAGGTTGGCTTAAATGCCTTAATGAGTTCTCAGGCAGAGTGAATGCCTGGAGTGCTTTACAGGAAGCACGGTAGCGCAGCACTACAAGGAGTGTAACTCCATGCTACAGTGGGGTGACTCCACCATGAGGTTCCCAGGTAGGGGTAATGCCTCGGCTTTGCAAGCCAAGTCATAGCGGCGTAGCACCGCAAATAGGCAGGTAGCCTAATGCTGTATGACGTAATTAAAGAGTTGTAGACAGCACTACAAAGGGGAGGATGGCCCCATATTACAGTGGTACGACACCACGATGAGGTACCCAGGTAGGGGTAAAGCCTCGGCATTGTAAGTCATGTCGTTGCGGCGTAACACCGCAAGGAAGCCTTAGGCTTCATGCTGGGTAGTTTGGCACTACAAAGAGGCTTGTGACCTCATGCTACAGTAGTATGACACTACGATGAGGTTCCCAGGTAGGGGTAATGCCTCGGCTTTAGGCCATGTCATAGCGGCGTAGCACCGCAAGGAAGCGCAAGGCTTCATGCCATATCTCTTTAATAAAGAACTCACCTATAGTGTATGGAAAGAGATATCAGGCCGTCTCTTGAGGGTAAACTTGTAGACGCCCAAAATTATACTGAAACCAGGCTGGCACAGGGCCTTCAATGTGCAGCCAGAAGCACAGTTGATGTCATTATGTGAGTAGGAAGAATTACAGTTATGGTACAGAATTCAAGGCTTAGTCCATTCTTGTATCATACTGTTATTTAACCTATGCGGGAAGATTCAAGTCGTAGCGACATCTCTCCTAATGCATGATGGGTAGTCACTGTGGGGAACGCTCAACCCATATATTGAGATATGTGGGGGATTGTTGGTGTTTTTGCCTTTGGACTAGAAAAGATAGTCCCACATCGGCTACACCAAATGGTGAGTATCTCAATATAATGCATTGCTTGTGTTGAGGTGTGCACATGAGGTGTAGTGGGGCACAAGTTTGTGCCATGTGGGAGTATTTTCCTAGAAGGAAAAGGGATTAAATCCAACAAGGATGCAAGTTAATTTTTGTTGTGCGGACTCGGACGCGGACTCCAGGATTATCTCGTACATGCACGGGAGTGTTCGGGGGGTAGGCGTGGACTGGCACACTTCTATGCTGATTGTGGGATGATCTAAAATATCAAACTCTATTTTTAAGTATTGGTATTTTAGTCCCACATCGGATAGGAGAAGAGGTGAAGTCTCAACTCCACTCTATAAATAGAGCACCTTGACCTCCTTTGAAAGATGTACCAAGAAAAGAATTAAGGGAGTCTGTAAAGTCCAGAAAGCCCGTTCAAGTCTCAAATATTGACTTACGAGCGTTCCAGAAGTTCTTCGTGAACTTGCTGGTTCCTGGAAGCAGATCGTGTTGGGGCGGATCTTGCTTTGAGCAACGGTGATCTTAATCACCCCAGCAAGAACATTTTCTCTTCTTCTTTCTTCTTTCTTCTCCTTCATCTAAGTTGTAACTCAGTTCTGTCCGTCTGCAACTGCGATTGCAAGGAAGAATGTGAGATTTATTTTCTGAACTCAGTTCTGTCTGTCAGCAACTGCGATTGCGAGGAAGAACATGAGATTTACTTTCTAATTATTGTTGCTTTTGTAATCAGATTTATATTATAGTGTTCCTCTTGGATCTCGAGAATAATCAGAAGGTGAACGTTTGTTGAACCTCTGATCTCGACATCGAGTCTACCATCTTTGATCAAGCCCCGGGATTAACAAGATCAGTACAATCTCATAGCTATGTGTATTGCATTTTGACTAAGGGTGTGTAGGAAACTTGCATAGTGCAGTAGAGACCAGAACCAAATTACAGTCATTAATGTATCACATTTACTACAGGAAGTATGTATGCATGAACGACTATAAAATATGTTCTTCTTTAACAAACCAAATTAGATCACCTTAACACTTTTCCATGTGTCTTCTTTGATATTTTTTAAAACTCGTCTCCAATCCTCAATTCCAGGTGGACAATGTGCTTTTGCTATCTTTCCAATAGCCGATGAAAATTGTGTTGATCCAATATCCACAGGTTGTCCATACTCATTAAATATTATTATCTTTTGTGTAC
This sequence comes from Iris pallida, assembly GCA_029216955.1. Taxonomy (NCBI): domain Eukaryota; kingdom Viridiplantae; phylum Streptophyta; class Magnoliopsida; order Asparagales; family Iridaceae; genus Iris; species Iris pallida. The sequence goes on from JANAVB010015398.1 coordinate 3,348,941, forward strand.
CTATGAACAAATTCCAATATTAGGACTAATTGTCATCAACATGATAATTAAAACTAAGAAAACAAACACAAAAATAACCACCTGGTTGATCTAGTGGACTTGTGTTTCCTTGACTCCTACCTGATTGATTTTCTATAATTGTGTTTCCTTGACTCCCACCTAAAGCATGATTGCCGTCAACATGATTTCATGAACTTGTATTTCCAGCACTATTTACTCTATTTACTCCATCACCTGACATAATAAAACTAAGAAAAGAGACACAAACACCATCAAATAACAAACTAAAAAGTGTCATCACATTAATATTTACTAAGATAAAAAAAACACTTACTGCAAAAAACTATAACTCAAATATCGATAACCAAACAAACACAACTGAAATGTTGATAGCAGCTAAAATGTTGATAACCAAACAAAACAAGTATAGTCAGATTACACAAGTGTCATCACACTACTAAAAATGTCAATAATCAGTAATTTTTATCATCTTCTAAAGCTTCAGCAAGTGTTGCTGATATCAATGAAGCTTCATTGGCTGCACCAGTAAAAATAAAGGGATCTTCATAAGTATCCACTTCGTGACTTAGTATTTTGGGAGACTCTGAAACAACATGCCAATTATCTCTGGTTTCATCTTTGCAGTAAAAAACTTGAGTTGCTTGTGAAGCATGGATAAATTGCTCATCATCTTCACTTGTGTTTTTTTAACCTCACAAAGTTTATGAAAATCAAATTTGTTTCTGGATCTTAGACATCCATTTACTTTGTCTTTCGTACGCACCCAATCACAATAGAAGATTGTTTGTGTGAAATCATAATAATTCAATTCAAGGATTTGTTTGACAATGCCATAGTAAGCTGCACCCACATCCTCAATGTTCTTATCTTTAGCACTTGCTCTAAAAGAGGTTAGAGCATTCATGGCAACATCACTGTTTTGTGTGTCAAGTTTAGCTCTGCATCGGTATATAAAAATATACCCATTTACTGTTTAGGCATTATACGATATCGCTTTATAATCTGGACCATTCGCGAGCCTCTTAAAAGGAGTCATTTCCTCATGTTGAAGTTGTTGTCTTATCCAAGGAATATAACCCATAGGCTTCTTTGTTTCGAGACTTTCTCTTTAATTTTTTCTACTAGACTTAAGGCTCTGAACATATACTTTGTATTTCTGTGTAAACAAATTATATAAAGCTACTTTACTCACTTTATATTTCAGTTTACAAAGTATATAAAGAAAATTGAACTTGGAATTTAATTAAGATTGTGTTAAAGTGTTACTTACTCTTCCCATTCAGTATTTTCTTCAGAATACTTCAAAACCCATTTGCGTGCTTGTTCATATTGCAAACTAGAAAGACGGTAGCCATTGCCTTTAGTATTGATAGGGTATTGACCTTGAACATCATCATCGGTATATATCATTCCTCCATGCTTATAACTTTTTTGCTTACCTTCAAGAATATACTCCATGCAAAATACTATTGCTTCTTCTAAGATATATTGCTCAGCAATAGAGCCCTCGATAAAAGTCTTGTTCCGACCATATCGTTTGTAAGTTTTCATCATCCTGCATAAAAGTTCCATGTACAGAGCCTAAATCATATTATGTAATTTGAGTTAAAATAAGAGAATTTTAATTGGTTCTTTATATTTTACCTTTCAAAAGGATACATCCACCTATATCTAACCGGTCCGCAAACAAGGGCTTCTTCCGCCAAGTGTACGACGATGTGTGTCATAGAAACGAAAAATGACAGTAAAAAATATATTTCAAACACACACAATGCCTCTACGAGGCATTGATACATGATAGAAAGCTCTTTGCGATCAATAACCTTAGAGCAGAGAACTTTGAAGAATATTGAGAGTTGTCGAATTGCGGCACGTAAAGGCTTATCCTTTTCGAACCTGTGCATCAAAAATATCGGTAGCAACCCTTGAATGAGAATGTGATAATCGTGAGACTTCAACCCTTTGAATTATAATTCCTGCAGACATACTTTATGTTTCCAATTCCTACTGTACCCGATAGGAACCTTCAAGTTAGTAAGGGTTTTACAAATTATTTCCCTCTATGACCTAGTTAAGGAAAAAGATGCCTTTGGCATAATTTCTTTGCCATTTTTTTTAACCAACCACAAATTTTTCTTTATCTTTAATAACTCTAGATCTCTTCGTGCAGTAATTCTATCCTTAGACTTCCCCTTCATGTCCATTATTGTCACAATTTTTTTAGCAAGATTCTTTTCTACGTGCATCACATCCACGTTGTGACGAATAGGCAAATCCTGTCATAATAGAAAAATATTTTCATAATAGATCTACCTGAAGTAGTAAACATATTGAGACAACAACAAAGTGATAAAATAAAATAACGTTAATTACCTTCCAATATGGTAGATCAAATAGAATCGACTTCTTTGACCATGGAATACTTGTATCATTTGAACGCTTCCTCTTATTACCTGCCACATTTCCGAACTCCGTCTGAACAATTTGCATCTTACTTCATAGTTGGGAACCAAATAAACGTTTATGACCTTTCTATGTTCTTCAAATCTGTTAAATTTTGACTTTTGAGTTCTAAAAGGATGTGAATCGTCTCTTAGGAATCTTCTATGACCCATGTAAGCAAACTTATTCCCATTAGTTAACCACTCTGCATCTGTTCCTTCACCACATACATGACAACCATATCTTCCAGCAGTTCTACATCTAGAAATATGCGTTTAGGTAGGAAAATCATGTATGCACCAGATCAAAATTCCTTTCATTGTAAATTTAGTCTTTGTCAAAGAATCATATGTTACGCTTCCAACAGACTACAACTCATTCACCTCATCGACTAATGGTTGCAAGTAGAGATCAATGGTATGGCCAGGACCACTAGGATCAGGAATTAACATTATTAACATGGTAAATTCTTCTTCATGCATAGTGATGGAGGAAGATTGTATGGGACAATCATGATAGGCCAACAACTGTAGGAGTTGCTCATCCCAAAAGGATTGAAACCATCAGTAGCTAGTCCTAGACAAACATTTCGTATATCGGCAGCAAACTTAGGCCACTTCATATTTATAGATTTTCAATAAGAAGAATCTACTGGATGTCTTATGTGTGTATATTGCTATCTTCTGTGTGCCCATGCCATCTCATCTTCTCAGCTATCCATTGTACTCTATACATACGTTACAACTGTTCAATTATTGGAAAGTACCTTAGTTTCTTTCTCGGTATTTTTTTACCTCCTAGTTTGAGTCTTCAGCTGGTTTCCATCTTGATTCACCACACTTAGGGCAATTTTCTTTATCTACATTTTCTTTCCAATAGAGTATACAATCATTAGGACAAGCATAGATAATATCACACTTAATGCGAAAAGGCTTGACCATATTCTCAGCTTTGTGTATGGTTTTCGGTAAAGTATTCCCATTCGGTAAAATCTTCTTCATAAATTGTAACATTTTTGTAAAAAATGCCTCAGAACATTGATGTCTAGCTTTCATGCTCAACAATTCCACTGTTGCCGATAATTTTGTATGCGACCCTCACAAGAAGGATATAGGGGCTGTATTGCATCTTCCAGCTGCTTCTTATAATTTACATCAAAGTCATCTTGAAGATCAGAATTGTTACATCGATTAGACTCATCCAGACATTCTTCAAGGTTATCAAGATCAACGCGTCCAAATGTGTCATGGAACATGTCTGCCATTCTTGGAAAGGCATCTTCAGTACAGTCATTATTTGATGATGAACAAGGAACATGAACATTGACGACACTTCCAGTAAGTTGCTCTCCACGATTAACCCAAGTCCTGTATGACTTATCTACTCCATTACAAACCAAATGGTCAGCGATAACCTTTAGACTTTGTTTACCTCAATTATAATTACGATATTTATTGCACGGGCATATATACTAATTATTCCTTCCCAGAGTATCTTTTGCGAACTTAATGAATAATACAACACCTTCGAGATATTCGACTGACAATTTAGGTGCATCCATCCAGTCCTTACTTGGGTGTGCAGAAGACATCTACATATTTCCAATTAGTCAAAAAATGTGCAAAAATATCAGTAATAAAAAAAATTAATGAACAACCAAGTAAAAACGAGAAACAAAAAAAAAGTATCAAAGAAGTGTGACAGTATTATAGTATATTAGTATACTTTAATAGTTGTCCAACGGTCTAGGAAGTAGTGTGTAGTAGCAGCTCAGTCTAGTTTACTCAAGTAATTCAGCTCAAGAACATACTGACTAGTTACATTATCAGTGTAGAAGTTGAATGTGGCAGTTACATGAATTTTTAATTCAGTTAGAGCTCTTCTCTTCAGTAAACTAAAAAATAGTAAGGGCAGAATGGTAAATGTTAACCATGTTAGAGAAAAAATAAAGGTAAAGATCTTTTCTTCTCATCTTCCAAAGGGATGGATAATGGCAATTACAAGAACAAAAATGTATTAGCAACCATGAATACAAGGTATTTCTCATCTTTTTTGCTTATATATATTTGATAATACATATATTTTTCTTATTTTGTTTAGAAGATAGCAAAAAGAGACAACTCCAGCAAAAACAATTCTAGTCAATTCGTGTGGGTTCGTATTTGACGAGATAAAAACTCCAATACAACATGGTGAAATATTCATGAATATCAAGGTGAAATATGCAGATCCTAGGCTTGATCTCAAAGCTTGCTTAGGAATTAACTTGAGCTCAAGGAGCATACTTGTGAACATTAGTTTGAAAACATTACAAAACAAAACAAAAGATTTACTAGAGTCCCAAATTTAAGCCTATACTCCTAGAAGTTCTTATCAACATGTATTCAAGAGAAATCAGTTTAGTAATCAGTAAGTAACAGACACAAGATTTCCTGACCACCTTATGATTATGCAGGAAAGCAATATCAATTACAGCCGAGGAAAATAGCAAACAAATTGACATGCTAAAAAAGAGAAATATACTCTATGCTACATAAAGGAAAACAAATGATTTAGTTTCTTACAGAATCATCGAATTTATCAATTACAACTGTGAGTAGCATGCTAAAAATGAAATATGAGTCATCCTTGTCGATTGATTTACTGCAAAGATATGTTTTCTTCTTTTACATACTTCCACAACCTTCCTATACTTTTACCGCCTTTTCTTTTTCGTTCAACATAGAAAAATTAGCATATCAATATACCATACATGTTTGTAATCCCCCTTCCTATGCAAGTCAGAAATAAAAAGAAATTAACACAATGTGCACAAACTGTTGGAGTAGGTGGGCTTCCCAACATATATGGAGAAGACCCCGAAGTGCGACGAGTGCCGTCTGTATGTTAGAGAAGCTCGGGGAGGTGACGAGGCCATTCGGAGACGAAGAAGAAGCTCGGGAGCCACCATACGACATGCTGGAACAGGGGAGGCAGAACTCTGGCCAAGTTCTATCCCCTTGTGTCCAGAACTGTTTTGGCTTGTCCACACAGAGTTCCATCCGAACTCTGTGTCGTCGGGCTGAAGCTAATTTTAGGGTATTTTTTACATCGTTGGATCGTATCCTACGGTCCAGATTTTGCTGCACGATTAGGGGGTTTACATATGGTTTTTTCTAACCCTAATCAGACACAATGGAGAGAAAAAGAGATAGGAAGGAGGCAAGAGTGTCATTGCAACTTTCGGAGAGAAGGAGGATTTAAGGCCGTTTTCGAAAGAAGATCGTGTTCGGGTAATCTCTACTCATCATCTTTGTTCTCCGTAGCCTTGTAATCAATATTTATTGCTTTCAAGTGCTGTAGAGATCCGTGTTGGATTGGGAGAAGTTTGTAGAGGGTGTACTCCTTTATTTTATTAGTGAAGGCTTCTCAAGGGTTGGACTCCGATCGTCATGTTGTTTTTTCTCGCAAAGGTTTTCCCCATCAAAAATTCTTTGATATGCTTGGATTATGTTTTGGTATTTGGTTCGTGCGTTGTATTGCTCGGTTCTCTTGCAGGTACTCTCTAGTTTGGGAAAATATTTTTGTGTTTTTTCCCCAACAAAGTGGTATCAGAGCCAGGTTTTGGAATTCAGAAGGGTGTTAGGAGTTGACAGGAACACCAGAGAGAAGAGATGGACACGAAGCCTATGCGCATGGTAAACCTAAACGGCACCAACTATCATTATTGGCAGAGCAAGATGAAAGATTTGCTGTTGGTCAAGAAACTGTATCTGCCCGTATTTGCTTTCGAGCGACCAGTTGATAAATCTGAGGAGGACTGGAAATTCGAGCACATAAAGGTGTGCGGATATATCAGGCAGTTCGTTGACGAAAACGTGTATACCCATGTTGCCAATATTGAGCACGTAAAGACGTTATGGGATAAGCTGGAAACTTTGTATACGAAGAAGATCGGGGTAAACAAGTTGTTCCTGATCCAGACGATGATGGGCCTGCGGTACAAAGATGAGGCATCTATTACGGATCACTTGAGTGATTTCCAGGGCGTGGTTGACCAGCTATCTTCGATGGAAGTCAAGTTCGACGACGAGGTTCAGGAATGGACTATGGCTGCTGTGTACATTGCCAGACTCTTGGGAGACCGTACGAGTATCTATGATCGCTTTTGCTCCAGAAGACTTGGTCAGTCTGGAGTTTGCCAAGAGCAGGGTACTGAATAAAGAGATGAGGAGACGTTCTCAGGGCACTTCATCCACATCCCACCACTCAGAGGCACTAGTTTCAGAGAGCCGTAGAAGGGGCAAAAGCATGGGTCCAGGTGGTGGCAGAGACAAGAGCAGGAGGAAGTCCAAGGGTCGGTACGAGGACTCAAAGTGTTACCATTGTAGCAAGAAGGGCCACATCAAGCGGAACTGTTTCGCTTGGAAGAGAGAGAAGAAGGGCGACAAGGGAAAGCAAGATGAGAACACTATAGCGGTGGCCTCGATAGATGCAGGTGATGTGAGCATCGTAGGTGATAAGGTTATCACAAACCTCGCCTGTGATGACAATTCTTGGCTGGTGGACTCAGGGGCTTCAACGCACATATCTCATAACAAGGCACTATTTGCCACTTACACGAGAGACGACTGTGGAGTGTTGAAGATGGGCAATGAAGATGTGTCGAAGGCGATTTCCATTAGAGATGTGCATTTGAGGATGAAGACGGGTGCAGTTCTTGTTCTCAAAGTTGTTCGTCGTGTCCCTGATATCCGTTTTAACCTGGTATCGGTTGGAAGGTTAGATGACGAGGGATTCTTCAGTCTCTTTGGGAATGGTTAGTGGAAGCTTTCTAGAGGTTCGATGGTGATTGCCAGAGGAAGCAAGAAGTCTGGTCTCTACTATATAGAGGCGAGATCATAGGGGACATAAGAGGTGAACGTAGTTTCTGACGTGTCTACCGAGTTGTGGTACAGGCGGCTTGGCCATATCAGCGAGAAGGGAATGTGCTACTTGGTGAATATGCAGGTGATTCCAGGGCTCAAGTCTACAAAGGTAGAGAGGTGTATGTACTGTTTAGCTGGGTTACAAAATAGGGTGTCTTTCTAAAGTCATCCAAGTTCAAGGAAGCCGGCATTGCTCGAGTTGATTCACTCGGATGTCTACGGTCCTATGAAAGTAAAATCTATTGGTGGTGATTCTTACTTTGTAACTTTTATTGATAACTGTTCCAGGAAGGTTTGGGTCTATGCCTTAAAGACCAAGGATCGGGTGCTACCCACTTTCAAAGAGTTTCAGGCCTCTATTGAAAGAGGGACGGGCAAGAAGTTATTGTGTGTTCGGTCCGACAACGGCGGCGAATACATTGGTCCCTTTGATGCTTAATGCAGAGAGCAAGGGATACGACACCAGAAGACTCCGCCCAAGACACCTCAGCTCAATGGTGTAGCGGAGCGCATAAACAGGACACTGATGGAGAGGGTGCGGTGTTTGCTGTCAGAAGCAAATTTGCCAGGCAGTTATTGGGGTGAGGCTCTTTTCACAGCTGCTTATGTTATTAATTTCTCTCCTAGTACTCCTCTGTAGGATGATGTGTCTGACAAAGTATGGTACGGTAAAGAGCTGTAATAAAATTACGTGCGATTGTTTGGTTGTAAGGCCTTCGTGCATGTACCGAAGGACGAGAGGTCCAAACTTGAGCCGAATATGAGGCGGTGCATCTTTGTCGGCTACGGTCGGGATGAGTTTGGCTATAGACTCTATGACCCAGTAGGAAGAAATCTCTACAGAAGCAGGGACGTAGTATTCGTCGTAGATCAGACCATGACCAACACTCAGAATTCCTGACATCTTATACGGCTGAGGAATTGCCTGAATTAGGGTTATTTTGCTTCGAGCAGTTTCCAGAGGACATCGTAGAGGATCCAGTTATGGAGAGTCAGTAAATGGAGTTGCTCCCAACCTTGACCATCAGCTTGTTGATGGTGGTCAGGGTGTCCCTCAGGAGGATGAACATGCCAGAGAGGCAGTTTCCGAAAGGGAGGAGGCTGTTGGTATACAGCCAGCACCAGTAGCTCTATTGAGAAGAAGCGACAGAGAGCGTCGACCATCTATACTCAACCAGTGAGTATGTGCTACTATTGACGGAGGAGAGCCCAAAAGTTTTACAGAGACTATGGAAGACAAACAATGGTACAGGCTATGCAAGAGGAGATAAGTTCCTTATACGCCAATTCTACTTACGAGCTGGAGCGGTTGCCAAAGGGCAAGAAGGCTTTGAAGAATCGATAGGTATTTAGAGTGAAGTAGACGGATGATGATACTCGCCCTAAAGCGAGGCTGGTAGTTAAAGGCTACGGTCAGCGAAAAGATGTGGATTATGATGAGATCTTTTTGCCAGTCGTCAAGTAGTCATCTATTCGGATGGTGCTAGCATTGGCAGCCAGTTTTGACTTAGAGGTCGAAAAGATGGACGTAAAGACGATACTCTATGGTGATCCTGAGAAGGAGTTATACATGGAGCAGCAAGAGGGATTCTGTGAGAATGGCAAGTCACATTTGGTCTGTCGGTTGAGGAAGAGCTTGTATGTTCTGAAGCAGGCTCCGAGGTAGTGGTACAGGAAGTTCGAGTCATTTATGGGAGAGCATGTTTATGTACTAACGACGTTGGACCATTGTGTATTTGTGAGGTACTTTGCTGAGGATGATTTCATCATTTTATTGCTCTATATTGATGACATGCTATTAGTGGGTCGGAATGCCACTAGGATAGCAGAGTTGAAGCACTAACTGAGTGCGGCCTTCTCTATGAAAGAATTGGGCACAGCAAAGACTATTCTTGGGATGGAGATCAGCTGAGAGAGAGTTCAAGCTGCTATACTTGTCCCAAAAGAAGTACATTCATCGGATATTTCAGCGTTTCAGGATGGACGGGTCGAAGAAAGTGAGTTACCCCCTTGCGGCTCACTTTAAGCTTACTGAGCAGCAGTGTCCATCTACCGGCGATACAAAAGAAGATGTGGAGCGGGTTCCACATGCCTCAGCTGTGGAAAGCCTTATGTATTCTATGGTATGTACGAGACCAGGCATCGCTCATATAGTTGGCACAGTTAGCAGGTATCTTTCAAATCCTGGAAGGGTACATTAGAGTACGGTTAAGTGGGTTCTACGATACCTTCAGGGCACTGTCGATTAGAGACTTTCTTTTAGTGGTGATGAGCCAAAGCTGGTTGGATATACCGACGTTGATATGGCTGGAGATGTAGACACGAAGCGATCAACTTCGTGCTATGTGATGTTGTTTGCTGGAGGAGCGGTATCATGGCAGCCGCGGTTGCACAAGTGTGTTGCCTTATTGACGACAGAGGCGAAGTACAATGCGACGACGGGATGTGGTTTAGAAGAAGGACGCAGAGCTTGAGAAGGTTCATACAGATAATAACAGAGCAGATATGTTCACTAAGATTCTACCAACGAAAAAGTTTGAGTTCTGCAGGCAGATCGTCGGAATGATGATCCCCTCCACTTAGTTGTGAAGGAAGAGAAATATTGGAGTGCGTGGGGTTCCCAACCTATATGGAGAAGACCCCGGAGTGCGACGAGCACCGTCTATATGTTAGAGAAGCTCGGGGAGGTGACGAGGCCATTCGGAGACGAAGAAGAAGGTCGAGAGACACCATACGGCATACTGGAACATGGGAGGCAGAACTCTGGCCGAGTTCTGTCCCCTTATGTCCAGAACTTTTCTGGCTTGCCCATACAGAGTTCCACCCGAACTCTGTGTCATCAGGCTGAAGCTAAATTTAGGGTGTGTTTTACACCGTTGGATCGTATCCTGCGGTCCAGATTTTGCTGCGGGATTAAGGGGTTTATATATGGTTTTTCCTGACCCTAATCACACACAACGGAGAGAAAAAAAGAGAGGAAGGAGGCAAGAGTGCCATTGCAACTTTGGGAGAGAAGAAGGAGGATTGAAGGCCGTTTTCGAAGGAAGATCGTATTCGGTAATCTGTACACGTCGTCTTTGTTCTTCGTAGCCTTGTAATCAATATTTCTTGCGTCCAAGTGTTGTGGGGATCCGCGTTGGATCGGAAGTTTCTAGAGGGTGTACTCCTATATTTCATTAATGAAGGCTTCTCAAGGGTTGGACTCCGATCGTCCCGTAGTTTTTTCCTGCAAGGGTTTTCCACGTCAAAAATTCTCTGTGTATGTGTGGATTGTGTTTTGGTGTTTGGTTCATGCATTTTTTTGCTCAGTTCTCTCGCAGGTACTCTCTAGTTTGGGGAAAGTTTCTGCGCTTCTTTCCTAACACAAACAAGATACAGTAGTAGCAGGAAAAGAAGTTACAAGAGAAACTATAAGCAAGAAGAAAACATAGTATGATAAATTTAAGGCATTTCAATCAGTTTTTTCCAGCAATATAGTATTGCTTTTGCTAATTGATGATGTTTTAGCTACTTTTATCCTATTTATGGCCAAATTTAAGGCATTTCAATCAGTTTTAGCATGCTTTTGTTTCCTTTTATGCATGTTTTGACCAAACTTCAGCTTTGTAATGACATATTGTCTCAAATTTTGGAAAACATCAACATACTTTTACCAGTCGAGCTCAAATTTGTTTGTATCGTCCATGTATCATCACTTAACAAATTTTGCAGAGTTTCAGCTAGCTTTCACTACTCAAAGTTTGGTTTGTGCTAGTTATTGCATTGGGTCTATGTTGTAAATTTTGACCAAAATTTTGCCTGCACCATTTTGATAAAAAAAAATTCAGTTTGCACATATTGGCCTATATTAGCTAGAAAGAGCCATCTATCAGCTGGCAATAGCACATATTGGCCAAAATTTGTTCTATACCATCTTTACTTGCACAAATCAGCTGGCAAAGCCATCTTGCTCTGATGCTTTGTACCACCATCTTGATACAAGCTGCATAATGGTAGCAACTGATATGTTGTCAATATCTACACGTTTTTAGTGATATTTTCGACTAGATCATCAATCATGAGCCACCATATTGCACCAGAACATGAGCCAATTCCTCTCCACTATTCCCGCAGGAATAAAATTGGGTCAAATTTATTAATTTGATACCAAACTCTGTTCCAGTCCTCCTATTCTTTCCAATGGAAGTAGGAAGACAAAATTGAAGGAAGAGGAGATAAAGTTATGAGTGAGGACCATTTGGGCTGCCCCCCTCATATGTAAGGCCCCTACAGTGTAATTAACATTTTCCCCTTATCTCTAGTTGCCTAAGCGCAAGTACAAATTATAGAAAAGGCAATCGGATAAATATAACATGACAAAAAATATCTCTAGATGACACCACACATTTATCTTAGTAAATTCCAGTTTGCTGGAGGTTATCTGCAGTACCAAGAGGCAGCAATTTCCAGTTTGTAGGTTTTTTTTTTTTTTGAAAATGATTTGTAGGTTAATATAGTAGACTGAACTGTGCAACATCAACAGCCCCTATGCCAACAAATATGTGGATATGTTGGCATGTATCCAAACATCTTCTAAAAATTCAAGGCAAAGAATATTTGCTAAGTGTAGAGTATATAATTGATATCTATTGCAAAATTAGCTTATGAACATATCATACACGTTTGATCCACTAACCAGTGCATAAAATCCATTGGACAGTCATTAATTAAACTCTTGCAATCCTCCCTCCTTGTGCAGGTCAGTAACTATGGCAAAATTAGCATATCAACATACCATACATGTTTGTAATCCCCCTCCCTATGCAAGTCAGTAATAAAAAGAAATTAACACACTGTGCACAAACAAGATACAGTAGTAACAGGAAAAGAAGTTGCAAAAGAAACTATGAGCAAGAAGAAAACATAGTATGATAAAATTAAGGCATTTCCCTCAGTTTTTTCCAGCGTGCATTTAATACCGTAAAAACCCTTTTTCTATAGTGTTTTTAAATGGGTTAATTAGTTGTACCCCCTTATGGTTTGTACGTATTTTGGTAACTGTCCCTGTTGTTTTAAAAATAAAGAACACCCCCCTGGTTTATAAAGTTTATTAGTTGTACCCCCCTGGTGCATAGAAGAAAATGAGTGAAAAATTAGGGTTAATTAGTTGTACCCCCCTATGGTTTGTACGTATTTTGGTAACTGTCCCCATTGTTTCAAAAATAAAGAACACCCCCCTGGCTGCTTAATTTTTCACTCATTTTCTTCTATGAACCAGGAGGGTACAACTAATTAACTTTATAAACCAGGGGGGTGTTCTTTATTTTTAAAACAACAGGGACAGTTACCAAAATACGAACAAACCATAGGGGGTACAACTAATTAACCCGAAAAATTAAGCAGCCAGGGGGGTGTTCTTTATTTTTGAAACAACGGGGACAGTTACCAAAATAAGTACAAACCATAGGAGGGTACAACTAATTAACCCTTTTTAAATATATCAAAAAATTTACTAACAATGACAACTAAGCACAACAAGACATAAAAATAGAATAATTCTCACATTCTAAATGGATATGAGATATTGAAAGGTCAACTAATCACTATACTAAAGAAGAAATCTCAGTCTCAGTGGATTTTGCAGAAATCGGACAACTCACATCTTCATTTCACCTCTTGCATGAAATCAAATTCATAAAAACTACTTATAAATAAATTGCGATGAACTAAGAAAAAACAAATGTGGTTGAATTTTAATGGTTATTATTCAAGTTTGGGACCAATTACAACATCCATGGTTAAGATTTGTGTAATTAGACTTGTACCTCGAAATACTTGCTTGATAGATTGAAAGTTCTTAGGTACAGATCAATAAACCCTAGCTTTAGAAGTCCCTTCTTCCGTCGCTGACCTAGAGAGAAAGAGATACAGAAAATGGTGAATAATTTCAGAGGTAATAAATGATTAAGAAAATACGAAGACATTAAACCTTAAAAATAAACAAGAGCAAGTCCAAAAAAATGGTGAATAATTTCAAGTATGGACCCTAGAAAATAAATAAGAGCAAATCCTAAAAAAATAAACCTAGAAACAAACCTAGAAAACAAACCCTAAAAAATAAACAAGATCAAATCTTTCTTCTGATTTGTTGCGCCCTCGATTTCCTCTGAAAAATTTAACCCTGATCTCGGTCCACTGCGCGGGGACAGGGGTTCTAGCGGATGAGAAGAAATTTTGAGAGGAGAAAAGGAATAGATGAAAAGTGGAGAGAAAAGAGTTTTGAGAAAAATCCAAATATAATACTATGACAACAAGCATAAGATAAATAGTTTGGAGGATTATCGATTCCAGCGGGGTCTTAGCGGTAGTTCCAGCCCGATTCCAGCGGTGGTGCGGTTCCAGCCTTTCAGGTTTGGGAGGGGAAGAAATTTTGGGAGGGAAACAAATAAATAAAAAGTGGGAGAGGAAATACTTTTAAAAAAGCCTTCAGGTTTTGGAAGGATGTTTCGCACGTAGGTTTTGCAAAAAAATAGGAATCTAAAATTTCACAGCCAATTTTTTCAACATAATTCTAATATTAAATGACAGTTTCTATCAGTCAAATACAAATATATTGTAGAATTGGTGTTAAATGACTATTTTACTCCGTCAAAACTATAACCATAATTTTAATCCGTCGTTGGAGGATGGAAGACTACACGTTCTATGCATAGGGATGACTTTGAACAATATGCGTAGAAGCATGTGTGTCCATGGGGGAGGCAGCATATGTATGCCCTTGGTAAGATCAAGTGCTCCCAGGTGGAAAATGTAGGAGGGATGGGGGCTATAGAGTGTATACTACTATGTAGGAGACAATAATAGGTTAACGGAGCAAACATGGGAATACACACACACACACACACACATACATATATATATATATATATATATATATGGGAGCGGATCGGGAGCCCCGCCCGCGGAGCCCCGTCGAAGCCCCCGCGCTCCTTAGCCGTTGGATCGCGCGGGCGGGCGCGGGCCCCACGCGGGCCCCGCGCGATCCGATGGTGCAGGGGGGGCGGGGCTTCGGCGGGGCTCCGCGGGCGGGGCCTTTGATCCGCTCCCTATATATATATATATATATATATATATATATATATATATATATATATGGAGTGAATGCATGTTATCATGAGAGGAGTTAGTGAACCATGGAATAACATGAGTGTAGGCGCCCAAATATCTGTCTCTCTTAGGCGCCTAACATTCTTAGGTGCCAATTGTTGCTTAGGAGCTTTGTCCTCCTAGGCTCCCGGCTCTCTTAGGCGCCTAGCTCCCTTAGGCGCCTACTTCTCTAAGGCGCTATGTTCTCTTGGGCGCCTATTTTTCTGATGATGTCTGCAAATCCACGTGGCGTGATAAGCTACCATACATGCTGAACATGATGCACAACTCCAAATTTCCTAAAGAACGTGCCCATCACTTGGCCATGACTACGTGCCTATTTCGTATAGGCGACACATGTCAATAGGCGCCTATGCTTAAAAGTGGCGCACAATGGTTTAGGCACCCTTCTGCAGAAGGCGCCGACTTTGAATAACTGTCAGTTAGTTATTTTCTGACTCTATAAATAGATTTCCATTACCCCAACGTACAGAGACAGAGTGGAGGGGTATAGTTCGAGCACTCGTCACACTTCCATTTTCTATAATCATCAATCCTCAAGAGCAAGTTCTTCAACCGTTAATCGAAGCCGAAGTTTTGTCGATACTTCTATACGGCCGATCCATACAGAAGATTCCTCATCAACGAAATCTACGAGACACAGTGACAAGCTTGCTTCTATCCACAATCGCCTCGTCAAAGAAACAAAGTTGTCGTCATTTAGACCGGACTCCTACAGTTGTACTTTTCCAAAATTTATTGTACTTGTGTATGATTCTTTAAAGTTTGTAATAAAACTTTTTGTTTTTGCAAACAAAATGACGACTCTGCTGGGGACGACTTTCTCTTCCAACGAGAAGGTGACAACTCAAGGCGATTCATCATCGATTGGCACTAAAAAAGGAATATTGGTCGTTAAATTCGACCAAACAGCATTCGAAAAGTTGCTAAGTGCTCCTGGTGCTAAGCGCACCCCTATTTCTGCAAACATGGCACACAAAGCTATTGTGACCAAAGCTAGACGCACTGCATAAGTACAGAACCACTCTCTGAAGAGGCACCTCGAATGGGTGCCTAGGTCTGCTGGTGCGCCACAAGGAGATAGGCGCCCACTTGAGGGCGCCCATTCTTTCAAGACCACTGATCCCACCTCTACTGTGATACCCAAATCTGTGGGCACATCATCTGGAGAGGCGCCCGCTTGAGGGTGCCCATTCTCTCAAATCTGCCTCTGCAGTGATGCCCAAATTTGTGGGCTCATCATCTGGAGATAGGCGCCCGCTTGAGGGCGCCCATTCTCTCAAATCTGTTATCCTTAGTTCTTCTATGGGAGATGCGCCACAGAAAGATAGGTGCCCACTTCTGGGTGCCCATTCTCTTCTATCTATTTTACCAAACCCTGAATCTTTCAGGAAAGGCAGTACGACTGCTCAAAGGCGCCGTATCTGACGTACTGAGAGATTGTGCGCACAACAAAAGGGGATACTTCCTACCCTTCATCTGAATAAAAAACTTAATAACATGCGCGTAAGCCGTAATGCACGAAGAAAACTCCAAGTGCAACAGACTGAAATGATGGTTGACACTGATATGCGCTCCCATCTTAATAGGCGCCAAGCCCAACTTAACCAGAATGTGCACCCCATTGCTGAGCAAGCAATGGCGCCTATAAGTTCTGGACGCCCAAAATTTTCCTCTACCAAGGTGAATCCTGTTCAAAGGGTGGCACCTATTACTTCAAAGCGCCCAAAGATGAGTGCTAAGGATCCCCTTACTTATGCTGCTGAATTAGGTGCCTCCTTATACCTTCAAGGAACCAACAAGGCCTGGAATAGGCTACATCTTCCCTCTTCTTCTACTAAGAAAATTGACCTCCGTGATCTAATTTCTCAGAAATGGAAGGCCGTGTCCCCATCTCCACCAATAGTGCATCATTGCAGCTCATGTGAGATTACAATCAGGTACTGTTGCAAAGTAACCAAACGGTCATTCTTTGATCGTCTTACTTTGACCCATCCTGTCGAGGTATCTTTAGAGGATGAATCAGTATATGCCTCTGTCAATATGATGACTCATCGCTCTCAAGATGCTGGGGGTAGCCCAAGATGTACTTCGTCTCGAACTCGTACTCATAGACCCCCGATTCGTACTCATCATACATTTGATGGGGTCTATTGACACACCAGATCAAGGAGTCGAGCTATAATCGGTCAAAGGAATCTTTCCATCTCTTATCCTGGAGGTAGTTCTTTACATGATTTTGATGCCACTAGCGAGAGTTCTGAGCAGAATATCTCTTCTTTTATAGGCAGAGAGGTAACTGCGTACGTCATCACAGAAGATCAGGATACTTCAAGTTCCACTAGCCAAGAGCAACGAATCGCTATGCTAGAAGACAAATTGAAAAAAAATGGCTGAAATGGTTATAAGCATGCATACCATAATCGCGGCTCAACACACGGTTCCACCGGTTGTGAATACAACCCAACAACTTATATTTGCATCTGCTCCTGTCAATGTTAGTTTGGAGGTACAGTCTCCTCACATCGCCTCTATATTAGTGCAGGTTACTTCTAGGCAGTCTGGGGCTGGGGGTGGTACTTATCATGTAGTCCCTCCTCCTAATACATCCAATTAATCTACTACTTCGCAACTGTCGGGATATCCTAATGAGGCTGTGAAACTCTTGCGTTCTCAATTCGAAGCCTTCAAGAAAAAGGACGGCCTACAGAAGCTTGGTATCAAATAACTATACCCTATTGAGTGGAAAGAGGTTCAATTTCCACCCAAGTATAAGCGTCCTACTATAATGTTGTTTGATGGCAGTACGTCTCCGAATCAGTATCCCGATCACTTCGAGATAATGACCGACCAGCTTCAATCTAATGATGCTCTCCTCACAAGAGTCTTTGTTGAGTGCTTGAAAGGAGTAGCTTACGACTGTTATCGCAGCCTGCCAGACGGTTGTATTACTTCTTTTTGTAGTTCTGAAATATATGTTCTTGGAGCACTTCTACGAAGGAACAAACGACATGACTAAGTCAGCTTTAATCAAGATCAAACAAAGGCCCAACGAAATTGTGGATCATTTCATTGAGCGTTACCGTCGTGAAGCACTCAAAATGTCTTTGGGAATTCCGGATGCATTAACTATAGATACATGCAAATCAAACTTGTTACCTATAGTTAGCATGTGGACGGGTTCCACTTAATTTCAAGATTGGCCTTCCTTCATAATAAGCGCCATAGCAGCTGAGGAAAGTGTTGAAAAATTCAAATAGTTAGGCATCCAGATGCCTAATCTCGATAAAGATGAACAACAAACAACCAGCAGCAGAGGTCGCCAGAACAACCACAAAGGCAAAGAGATTTTGGCTATCAATCTCAAAGACAAAGAAGCTCTGGCCGTCAACATAAGTCAGCCAACGCCTACCCCAACAGTACCACCACTAAGTACACCACGTCCGAAAGAGGAATATTCCTTCGACGAGGATGATATCATGAGCATCTTCAATTTCCTAATCCAGAGCAATAAACTTCAGTTGTCGGATGCAAAACGGCCAGAGGAAGTCGGTAAGACTGACCATCCTAAATACTGTGTCTAGTACAGGTTCATTGGATATCCAACGCGAGCATGCTACATGCTCAAAGGGAAGATCTAGGAGATGGTCAATTCTGGCACAATCACTCTCCAGCAGGACGAAAAGATTGTGACGGCTAATGTCGTCTCTCTATAATTTGGTGATTTTCCTGCTCAATTTGTACAAGATGGTGTCGTCCCTATTCCGAGAACTACTATGGAGATTGTAAATCTCCCACCTGCACGAACTGATGGTCTGGTTCCTTTTTCTACTGAGAAAGAGGAAATCATGTGGATCCATCCAGACTTGGTGTCGGACTTTGAAGCACCATCTTCCTCCATAAAGTCCAAGAAAGCAACCAAGTACATGTTATGTCATATGATTTCATTGGGTAAACATTTCCTTCCACCCTTAACTGCTACCTTCATCTTGGCGGCAGATT
Organism: Iris pallida; assembly: GCA_029216955.1. Classification (NCBI taxonomy): domain Eukaryota; kingdom Viridiplantae; phylum Streptophyta; class Magnoliopsida; order Asparagales; family Iridaceae; genus Iris; species Iris pallida. The sequence goes on from JANAVB010015398.1 coordinate 3,367,459, forward strand.
CTTCTTCTCCTTCCTTCCCTTTTGAGACAACACTGTCAAAGCCAGAAGCTAAACATCAACCAGCTTTCCATCTGTATAGTCCACAGTCTCGTGAACTAATGACAAAGATGGGATATGACTTACAGAAGGCCTCTGGCTTAAATAATGGAAAGGGATCTCCGGTACCCCTTTTTCTATGCCTTTCACATAACCAATCTCGTGTTGGCTTAGGTTTTTGGACGAACTCTTCATCCTCCCAGAAGAAACTTTCTAAAATCAATATCTGTAGGAAGAATTGTAACACGGTGTCCTTTGAACCTATCTCCGAAGAAGAAGCTTTAACCGGTACCAGGTCTGGAAAACTTTACATGCAGATTACTAGGAAGGTCGAGAGAACTCTGCTCCAACTCCGGAGGCTATTCCAGCATCATCTTCTTCCTCTACCGTGAATGTTCTGTTTGCTTTATCACCTTCAGTGGAACAGACTCTTCCCAAACCGACAACAGCAGACAAGAAAAAACAGCTAGTCCACTTCGATAAGGTATTGAAGAAGACTCCATCCCTTGGACTGGAGAAGCCATATAAATTTGATATATTGGCTCAACTGGCTAATACTCTAGCAAGACTGTCCATCTTTGAACTCTTAAGTCTCTCAAAGGAAACTCGAGAAACATCGAGTGAAGCTTTGATACAAGCTGATACTTGTCTGGCACTTCTTAAAAAGTCGGAAGAAGAACCTGCCATATGTTTACATTGTCACAGCGTATTAGAGCTGATGCCCAACATCACCTTTACGCAGGACGACATGCTATTAGAAGACAATCGTCATGATCATCCTCTCTATTTCATAGGATATGTCGATACTATGAAGGTTGATCGCATCTTGATCCACCCAGGGTCTGTACTCAGTATCATACCAAAGACTCTAGTGGATGCTCTGAAGATCCTTGTGCACAATCTGTCCACAACTATCATGACAATCCTAGGATTTAATTTCGGCAGAAGCGAACCCTTGGGAAAGATTTGCCTGAAACTTCAAATCGGCAATCTTCACAGAAAGGTGACCTTCTACGTAATCTATAGTCATGGTTCCTACAAGCTTTGCTCGGAAGGTTATTTCTGCACGAGCATAACATTGTACCATCCACTCTCCACCAATGCTTTAAGTATGTGGATGTTAATGAAGAAGTCCAGAAGGAAGTGGCAGATCTAAACCCTTTCAGAGGCGTCGAAGCGTACTGTAATGATTCTCGGATGTATAAGAAAAAATTTATGAAGGTGGTGTTGGCCATGGACACTGATAAAGACCAGAAAGATATACCAAATAATGTCCTGGTGATTCCAGTTAAAGGACGTACTTCTCGTCCTCAGTCTTCACAGACATTAACCAGTCATCTTCTCTCTCACAAAAAGCAGCCTCCAGCTGGAAAGATGGAACAAAGGGATCTCACCTCTTTTGAGCCACTTGTTATCGACCTTCGTCGTAACAAACCTCCTCCTTCTCGTTCTCCTCCTCTAGTTATCAATCTGACTAAGCCTTCTAAGGCTAAAAGTTCTATTGTAAATGATGATGTACAGATCAATAAAGTAGCATCTCCTTTACAGTATACTGATATCTGTTAATATACTCGATATTATTTGGACATGCTAGATAATTTTAAACCACTTACAATAGGGACAGTTCAATCTCTCCAAAATTAAGTATCGTTTGAACCAGTGCAAGATTCCTTCTTCCTAGTTCCTTCCAGAAAGAGGGGTGAAACTCCTATACTTTTTAGTAAAAGAATAGAACAAGAGACCATGCTCGACAGTGGGAATGAAAATAATGATAATGGAAGACTACAACTATGTCGTTATAGTCAACAATCAAAAGAAATCATTCGAAAGATGGGCTATAATTTTAAAACTGGTCTTAATGGCGGTAGAGGAAGACGAACTCCCATTCGTACCCCTGCTCCAAAAGGAAAGGCATTGCAATATTACAGCAAGACGAAGCATGGGTTGAGTTATATTTCGTCGGTTGTAACACCAGAAGCCTCCGAGTCTGACAAAGAAGAGCGATCTAATTCTTCTGACTCCATGTCGAAGGATTTTGACACTAGCATCGGACAAGTACATCGAGTGACACTATCTTCTAATATGGTGTCTGCCGAGTTCTCAAGGGATAACGAGGATGACGTTGTTGAAACTCTTGAAGTAGATCCTTGGGCACAAAGGATGGACACTCAGTAGGAACTTCGTTTCGAACAACGAGAACCACCTATAGAAGATCAATTAATTTAGGTCGATGTTGGAGAAGAAGGTTCGCCTATGCCAATCTCCATCAGCAAAAGCCTCCCAAAGGCAGATAAACAGGAACTAATTCAGCTTATCCAGAAATATATTGATGTCTTTGCTTAGAGTTATAAAGATATGCCAGGATTGGACCCTCATATTGATACCCATAGACTCCAAATTCGGCCTAATGCAAGGCCAGTCAGACAACAACAACGTCGATTCAAACCTGACATGATGAATATCATAGAGACTGAAGTTAGGAAACTTATCGCTTGTAGCTTTGTTAGAGAAGAACAACATCCCAACTGGGTCGCCAATGTTATTCCAGTTATGAAGAAAATGGGGAAGGTCAGAGTCTGCATTGACTTTAGAGACCTCAACGATGCTTGTCCCAAGGATGAGTTTTCTTTTCCGATCACTGATGTCATGATCGACAATACTTGCAGATTCGAACGAATGTCTTTTATGGATGGATTCTCAGGATACAATCAAATCAAGATGCATCCAGAAGATGAGAAACATACATCTTTTCATACTCCTCTGGGAGTCTATTGCTACACTGTCATGTCATTCGGTCTTAAAAATGTTGGTGCAACTTATCAGCGGGCTATGAGTACTATCTTTCGTGATCATTTACGGAAGACAGTTGAATGCTATGTCGATGATATTGCTGTCAAAAGTCGTCTAAAGGAAGACCACATCCAAAACTTGAGAACTATCTTCGATCAAATGCGCTAACATCAACTTAAGATAAATCCCACCAAGTCATTCCTGGGAGTCTCTAGTGGTAAATTTCTCGAATTCATTATTACCTCTAAAGGTATACACGTTGACCCGAGAAAATCAAAGCCATTCAATAGATGCGTCCTCTATGCAACTTAAAATAGCTACGAGGATTCCAGGGACGACTAGTGTACATCATAAGATTCATCTCAAGTCTTTCTGGATGCTGTAGACCGTTTACTCAACTCATGAAGAAAGGTGTCTCTTTCATTTGGACTAAAGAATGCCAGCAAGCATTTGAAGACATAAAGGGATACTTGATGAACCCTCCAGTTCTAGTGCCTCCAGTCTTAGGAATATCCTTCCTCATGTATGTTCGAGCAATGGATCATTCATTGGGTGCCTTACTAGCACAGAAGAACAAAGAAGGTCATGAGCAAGCTATCTATTATCTCAGCCACACAATGAACGGGCTGAACATCGATATAGCCCGGTAGAAAAAGAGTGTCTAGCTTTGATGTTTGCTGTTCAAAAACCAGACATTATATTACAGGTCAGACTATTCATGTTATCTCTAGAGTTAACCCCCTCCGGGTCTTGATAAAAAAGTCCAGTACACTCAATTCTAGACTTACTATATGGGCCATATTGTTAGCAAAATATGATATGGTCTATGTCCCACAAAAGTCTGTTAAGGGTCAAGCCTTAGTTGACTTCCTCGCGGCTCATCCAATTCCGGAGACGTCTAAACTCTATGATGAGATTCCGGACGAAACTTTGGAATCCAACTTGATTTCAGAAGAAATTCTTGCCTGGCGTCTATTCTTTGATGGTTCATCCAGAATAGGACCGAAAGGTGCTATTGTCGCAGGAGTTGGAATCATCCCCGTATCGCCAGAAGGATTAGCTATTCAAAGAGCTTATTCTTTAGACGAGTCGTGTTCCAACAACGTGGCTGAATATAATACTTTGCTCATTGGTCTCCAATTAGCTAAACATCTAGATATTGAATATCTTGAGGTTTACGGAGACTATAAACTGATCGTCAATCAGGTCAGAGGAATATATGAAGTTTAGCATCAGGATCTTATCCCATATCACGAGGCAGCAGTTAGAATGGCTATATCATTCAAAGGCTTCTTCATTGAGCACGTACAGCGAGCATGTAATGCAGAAGCTGATGCACTAGCTAATCTTACTGCAGTATTGGCAATTCCAGTTAAAAGACAGTAGATGGTTGTTGTCACTAACATAGAATTATTTTATATCGAGAATAATTCCAACATTGAATTCAGCAATTCAACAGAAATCAATGTTATCTATGATGACTGGAGAGCTCCTTTTATTGACTTCGTGGTACATGATATCATACCTGAAGATCTTAAAGAAGCTACCACTATCCGTCGACGATCGCTCCGATTCTATTATAATCATACTACCAAGACTCTCTATCGGCGAACGTTTGATGGTCTACTCTTACGTTGTCAAGCGGGAGATAAAGCAAAATGAATACTACGTGAGGCACACGATGGTGTTTGTGGAGCACATCAGTCCGGTACTAAGCTACAGGATCGTATTAGATGTATGGGCTACTACTGGCCACTATGGTATCAGATGCCATAGAGCATGCAAGGAAGTGTCGAGCTTGTCAAATCCATGCATACTTCATTCATCAACCGTCTGAATTTTTTCACCCGACTGTCGCATCATGGCCCTTTGAAGCTTGGGACATGGATGTCATTTGTCATATCAGTCCACCATCATCTAGAGGACATCAGTTTATACTGGCTATAACAGATTACTTCTCAAAGTGGGCTGAAGCTATAACTCTGGCCCAAGTTAAGACCAGCATCATCATCATCAACTTCATCAAACATCATGTAATATACAGATTCGGTGTCCCTCGGTGAATCATTCATGATAATGGACCACAGTTCATCAGCCAGAAGTTTACTCGATTCTGCGACGACAACAGAATCGACATTGTTGCTTCCACGGCCTATACTCCTGCAGCTAATGGCTTGGCTGAAGCACTCAACAAGACTATCATTAAACTTCTCAAAAAGTTTGTTTCTACTAACAAACGTAACTGGAGTAAGAAGTTCGGAGAATGTCTATGGCCTTATCGTACTACCGTGCGTAATCCTAACGATTGTACACCTTTTTACTTGGTTTACGGGTGTGAAGCTATGTTACCATTGGAAATTCAAATTCCATCCCTAAGAATTGTAATTGCCAATGAACTCATGACCATGAACAATGGTTGTCTTCGGCTTCAGGAGATTGAAGTGCTGGACGAGAAACAGTTACTAGCTCAACAACATATTGTGCTATATCAAGCCCGGATCTCCAAAGCTTTCAACCGAAAGGTCAAAGTATGAGCATTCCAGAAAGGCGAATTAGTCCTTACTGTCAGTAATGCCCCAGTCCCAAAATACTTAGGACTAAGTACGTCGATATGCCAGCTGCATACATATGAAGTATTCACCAATATATGGAACCATCGTATGTATACATAAGCTGTAAAATGTAGTAAACCATGACACTAATCTCATCCATAAATAAAGAAGAAAGAATTTATAAATTAACTCATGAATTGGCATGTATACAATTGTTGGGTGGAGACAAATCCACTACGAACTAAAAAGTGAGAAATACATGATAGCATAATTTTGTCGAGTGATGCAAAGATGATCTAAGTATAATCATCCTCGAAGAAATGGCCTTGGCTAGAGCACCTGCGAAACCACAAAAGACACACCTGGAGAATTCACCAGGTCCTCAGAGGGACGTAACCAGATACATAAAGAACATGCCATGTAACTAGTGAATATAAAATATGCCACAAATAAAATTAAGTGACAAGACACCCATAAGGTAACCTAACCATACTAAAGTGAACATGCAGTTAAGAACAAACCTTTCGTCGCATGAGCCCTTGCTGTAAATAGGATCTGGTATAGTCCCCACTTGGGTACCAGTGACCTAAGCGTATGACGTTCAAAAACGACAGTGTCCAACCTGAGGGGGTCATCATACCCATATCTCCAGCGGAGCTTCCGGGTTACAAAGAAATGTGTAGTAGAAGCCCATACGACAAGGAAATGTTCTTTCCACCCGATACACATATCTAGGTCGTATCTGCGATCATGTACCTCTACTAACTGCTAAGTCTCCTAACATGCCTCTATTAGCAGTTTGACCTAACGCATGCACACGGATGATCAGCCAATACACAAGTGACCTCTACATGTTACTCACAACTCACACACAACTCGTGATAAAATCGTGACAAGGTTAATGAGATACACTAAGTTGACGGTAGTCCCTTAACTCTAGGTCCATATACAATCAAAGGATAATAAGTAAAATAAGCTAATATCACTGAGCAGGTAGTAAATCAAGCGCTATAAAAATGGTACCGCTGGAAGAACTAGAAATAGTAACACAGTGATATGTAATAAATAAAATGCAAACTAATTATAAGTAGTAAATTACGGCAAGGTATCTTGCCTGATGTGGTGCGATGATCCGACAAGTTATATTGGTCCAATAGCCGAGGTCGATGTGTATGGGTCCAAATTTGCGAGAAAAAGAAATGTATGATCAGTCGTGATTGATGATAATAATCGAGGAGAAATTGTGGAGATAGATACATATATTTAATTTTTGAAAATAATTTTTATAATATTTGTAAAATATATTTTGTTATTAAAATATATCTTTGAATAAATACTTGAGAAGTTCGAGAAAATATTTTTAAGCTAAAAAACTCTAAGTTTAAAAATAACCTTTTAGGTAGAAAGTTATACTTTGGTCAAAATGAATATTTGAAAAGACTAGCAACTTATTTTATAAAGTATTTTAAAATTTTAAAATCTACTAAAATAATTTAGGGCAAAAATCTTTTCACAATTTATAGTCGTATCTTTTAAGGCTACTAAACTAGATATGCAAATATTTATTGTTTTTATGATATTGGTAACCAAATAATAGTAATAATAATAAAAGCAAAATATATTAATAACATTATATTATTGGTAAAGTACTGAAGTACTAATATTGTACATTTACATATATTGTTACACATGTATACATGTAAACATACATACTTATATATGCTACTTGGTGGTGTATAGAACAAGATTGTAATAATAATACCAATGTATAATAATAATAATAATAATAAACAAAGTACCTATATTACAGCAGTACAACTACTCTGCTTTTCTCTCGGAGAGAGAGAATTAAAGAACCAAAATGGAAAAAAAAGGGAAAGCAGAATGGAAGGAGGAGGGAGGAACGAGGGGGTTAGGGAGAGATCGGGAGCTCACAGTGGGGGCGGACGTCCGGCGAAGACCGGCGCGCGGCATCTGCGGAGATGGCAACGTGCTCGCGAGCGCGACGCGATGGTGCGGTGGCCTTCTCGTCGGGTCGGTGGCCGCGTCCTGCGGTGCGACACAAATGTTGGTCGGGTCAGGGGAGGCGCGGGGCATGCGGTGAGGTGCTGGAGTGGTGCGATCACGACGACGGCGTCTCGTCAGCAGGCGGTGGCAGTGGATCACCTGTGCGCGGCGGCGACAGAGAGATCCCATGTGCCTCGTCCAGCGCACGAGGACGCGTACGCGCGTGAAGTCTCGGATCGGTTGGATCTCACTGCGGAGATGAGGGTTCTGGGATTACCCCCATTTCCTTTCTTTGTAGGGGTTTTGGGTCGGTAGCGGTGGCGGTGTGGTGGCTGCGGTGGTGGCAAAACTGGTGGTGGTAATAATGACGAAGATGGTGGTGGTTTTGGGTGTGTAGGTGTGGTCATCGAGGTGTAGCGGCTGGTGGCGATAATGGTGGCAGGGAAGAAGGAATTTGGGGAGCATGGCGACGACAAAGATAATGATGCTGACGGTGGTGATGTTCGCGGTGGAAGCGAAGCTGGAGTTGGGTTCGGGATAGGATTTGATTATCGAGGGTGTGTCCGACACACGATATAATGTATATGTATACTGGAATAAGAACAGGTGGACACAGATACGATGCACAACACGTTCTGGTGGAGGATATTTGTGGAGGAGTTGGATGGTGAAATTATGGAGAAAAGAGAACACGGAGGCTCTCCTTATATAGGAGGTGAGGTCCCCTGGTTGGATATGGACTAGGATTATTCGAATCGTCATGGATAATTTACCCCTTAATTTAAATTACTTTTTAAATCCACAAAATATATCTTTCCAATATATGTATATATACTAGATAATCTTTAATTCAAAAATTAGTTTAAAATTATCCGAAAAATTAATTTCTGATTTAATTCATAATAAACCAATTTAGAAAGACTTTTTGTAACTAGTATAAATTAATAAAATAATAATTTCAAAATTTAGAAATTTAAAATATATTCATGAACTAATTTATGAATCACGTATGCAAATACATAGAATAGTATTTTTTAAAACTCGACGCAATACTTTTTGACAACTTAGGCAAAAGTATATTTATCCTATATTATTTTGAAACTATACATTCCATAAAAAAGGAAATCTATAAATAAAATATTTTCTGAAAATATGTACCTCGTACATATTCGCACTCGGCGAGGAAATACGAACGCAAACCCGCACGTGACATACAATACGATAAATGCCAACTTATATGCGACGTACAAATCCAAATTACAAAATTGGTACTAAATTATTTATTTTAAAAAATTGTAGAAGAGATTTAGGGGTTTTACATTGTCAGACGTCCTATGAATATGACACATATGAGTAAGGGTAAATTTGAAGCAAAGTGGGAAGGTCCCTATATTGTAAGCAAAGTTTTCTCAAATGGAGCTTATCAATTGACCAGGATGGACGGTCGAGTAGCCATGATGCCTATCAATGGCAAATTTTTGAAAAATACTTTTTTTGAAAAATGTATGAGATATCAATATTGTACATGATTCAAATCTTTGAATTATTATCTTTATTTACTCTTCTGTAAATTGACCATAGATAATAATTTCTCAAAATCGGGGTTTGTCATATCCTCATCACCTTTGAACAGACCTATTTTTTGAGATATGTCATGTCCATTTACCTCTGAACATATTCTCATATCTCGTTCTTGAGCCTCAATGGATCAAGAATCATCTGTGAATGAAGAATCACGTCCTCATTAGCACTGAATTTTATTATTCATCCATATCCATTTGTCACGTATATATATACCTCTGGCAAAATAGTCACAACAAAGACAATATCATCATTATCTATTATGTCCTTACTACCTCCGAACAGATATGATAGTTGATGTTGTTCTTCAAAGAATTTGTCATGTGTACATTACTACCAAATGCATTCTCGAAAAAAAATAAAAGCAATGTTTATTCATAATCCATGGAATTTATAAGTTCATTACATTTCATGGGATAAACAAAAAGGGATGAAAAAGCAAAAGACAGATACAAGGCATCATGGTGGGGTACTAAGGGCCAGGATGCGTGCCTTCAATTCTGTAATATATTTCTCTCGATTATCCTAGCCAGCAACAATGTTCTCTGTCGCCACAGTCCTTCTCTCCTGTTCTGACATGAGCCTCAGAATAGGGACACAGTATTGCATATCGGCTTCTCGAGATACGTTTAAAGCTTGCAACTGCTACTCCAGTTCCCTTAGCTTCTGACGTTCTCTTCCAAATGCATCTCATAATCAGCTCATTTGGCTATAAGGGACTCCAGCTCTGCACGAAGTCTATCCTCATCCTTTCTGAGAGCCGTCACTATGTCATCATCAAGAATAATAGCTGTCTCAGTTTGTTCTTTTAAATGAGTCAACTGACTCTCTTCTTCAGCCATCTTCTCTAGCTTTTGGTAAAAAGAGGCGTTAGTTTGAATCACTTCGTGGGTCAGACATTGATATTCAACTACCACTAGAGAGTTGAAATCACTCTTCTTCAAAGCTTGAAGAGTAGTGATGGTTTCTTGTAAGCTGGCAACCAGCTGATCTAAGGCGTTCGCCCTTATATTGTCGCCCGTCTCTCGGATGGCGATGATTAAAGCTGAAGCAGTATTCCATAGAGCATTAAAGGATAGATCCGTGACTAGAGCTACTCTCACTAGGTTTTGCAAGCAAGCGTAGAAGGATGCCACAAGCCCATCGGCCAGCCCACATACTAGGTCTCTGCCATTTGGAGTTGTAGCTATATCTTTTAGACCAACTCCGACAGAAGTCGGAACAATCAGAGCTGTGAGAGCAACAGTTACAGGAAATGGAACAGGAGGTGTCGGAAGCGCTCTCTTGATGATGAAACGAGATCAGTGGAAGCAGCTGAAGTAGGTCTACTCTTGTTGCTCCCCGCATATGAGCCACCAGAGATGAAGTGAATGTCTCCAGCTTCCCTAGTCTCAGCTTGCCCACTGTGTTGTTCTGAGACGACAATTTCTTGAACAGGTTTATCGACCACGGGAGGTTCTTCCTCGTTAGAGACCTTGGTGTCGACACTCTCTTCAGATTCTTCAGAGGCCTTATCATCCTCGTTGGAGCTTTCCTCGTCATCGACCTCAGGAATATCATATCCTCCGGTCTCAAGTATAGGATCTTTAGATCCCCCGACTTCATCACCTTTTGGTATTGGAGGGAACTCTTCTTCCTCTCCATGAACAGGACTCGTAAGACCATCAAGCATGGGAGAGTCTCGATCAAGGTATTCATATATTATGGGCATTTCGAGTTCCACAGCTTCGGGCTCGAAATTCCTGAAAGATCCAAAATCATGTGGTCAATATACTATGATCTGTCTTTCAGGGTTGACTTCACCCTCAACTTCGGGCTCAAGATGCCCCTCGCTTGTTTGTTGTTCATCGAGGACGATTGCACCCTCAGCTTCAATATCAAGGGCTTGATCACCCTCTGCTCTGGTTTTTGGGTCATCAATGTTCTCCGTCGTGGCCAGAATTGTTGTAGATACTGGTAAGCTCTCGCCAGCGTCAGAAACATTAATACCCAATACATAATCTAATGTTCGGTTATCCTCAAAGACAAGTGACAGTTTTGCGGTATTCAAATCCTCGTCATCTTGAGGTGACTTTGCCGTAGCCTGAGAAGAAGTGGCATGGGCGCCAAAAGGTCTAGCTGTTGTTATCTTTTTTTTTATTACGGGTTCGATACGCCCAAAAGGAACATGAGCGGGAATAGGTGGACTGATAGATAATCCCGTCGGCGCTTCATATTCTCCATGAAAAGGCGAGTAATATTTAATGAAATCTCGAAACGAAGAAGAAGAAAGAGGGTCGCTTCGGAAAAAAATGCCTCTTCATAAATAGGTTCATCATCGGAAATGAACTGAGCATTTAATGCATGCCGTCATTCAAAGTATTTCAAACGTTTGGGCGTCCAAGTTTGAAAACTTTGAAGGGGGTCTTGAAGGAGCCCAAATATCTCTCTCTTAGGCGCCTAACACTCTTAGGTGCCCATTGTCTCTTAGGCGCCTAACTTTCTTAGGCGCCCATTGTTTCTTAAGAGCTCTGTTCTCCTAGGTTCCCTGCACTCTTAGGCACCTAGCTCCTTAGGCGCCTACTTCTCTAAGGAGCTCTGTTCTCTCGGGCGTCTATTTTTCTGATAATGTCTGCAAATCCACATGGCTTGATAAGCTGCCATACATGCTGAACGTGGTGCACCACTCAGAATTTCCTGAAGAACGTGCCCATCACTTGGCCATGACCATGTGCCAATTTCGTATAGGCGCCACATGTCAATAGGCGCCTTTGCTTAAAAGTGGCACACAGTGGTTTAGGCGCCCTTCTGCAGAGGGCGCCTACTTTGAATAACTATCAGTTAGTTATTGCCTGACTCAATAAATAGAGTTCCATTCCCCTAAAGTACAGAGACAGAGAGGAGGGGTATAGTTTGAGCACTCGTCACACTTTCATTTTCTGCAATAATCAATCCTCAAGAGCAAGTTGTTCAACCGTTAATCGAAGCCAAAGTTCTGTCGATTCTTCTACACGGCCAAGCCATACAGAAGATTCTTCATCAACAGAAGCTCCGAGACACAGTGACAAGCTTGCTTCCATCCACAATCGCCTCGTCAAAGGGACAAAGCGGTCTTCATTCAGACCGGACTCCTACAGCTGTACTATCCCAGAATTTATTGTACTCGTGTACGATTCTTTAAAGTTTGTAATAAAACTTTTTATTTTTCCAAACAATGGTAATAGAGTAGAAGCAGTATGTGTGTGTGGGTGAGATTGAAGAGAAAAGAAGGTGCTTTAGTGGTGGTTTGGCCCATTGTCTTTATTGGTGCATAAGGACTTAGTAGTATGTAAGGACCTTCGTGGTAGGACTAAATAAATGGTGGATGCATGTGTTTCCCCCTATTGTACCAGTACAAAATATTGAAAATGACCTAGCATTAATGGTACCTTATTGAGTGCATAGGAGTTGTGAAGTATAGTGTTTAATTATCTGAGCATGGTGGTATTAAAGGGTTGGACATACCAAATCAAATAATGGAGATGAATGAGCCATGGTGGTGACTTATGAAGAGGGGGAAACATTTTATACATTTGGGTATAGGTAAGGAAGGAGCAATGTTATATGTGTGGTCAGTATTAGCAGCTGGCATAGGAGTAATCTTGGATGTCCTAGTTATGGCTACGAGTCATAGGAGTTATATGAGTGATTATTTAAACCCCTCATAAATACCCTTTTAGATATAAGTAAATAGATAGCCTTGTACCTCTACACCAAAACCCAAGATGTGTATACATACATACATACATACATACATATATATATATATATATATATATATATATATATATATATATATATATTTTTTTTTTTTAAATTATTTAATATATATATATATATATATATATATATATATATATATATATATATATATATATATATATATATTAAATAATTTTATATAGGATAGATTTTGAGCTCTATAACTAATTAGCTCTAAATTCATTCTCTATGTTCTTTTGGTCCTTTGGACTCGGACTCTGTACCTGATTCATGTACTCAGCTTTTGAATTCAGGCAAGTATATCTTGCCAATTTGATATAAAGTATTTACATGCTTGTTTCCTTATCAGTCGTTCACTTTGGATATAATGCTCTACACGATTTACCTGCTTTCATTTGTGTACTTACATGATCATACCTCCTAACACATAGACATGAGACATGGATTCACATTTCATAGCATATAGGAGACTCGTTTATGATCTCTGGACGTTTACTTAATGATGGATTTTCTGCGTACATGTTTGACCGGACTTCTAGAATTATCATTTGTTAGAGTCAGACTACACGTGTCGTGGATGCGACACTGGCAGCATCATTGATGGGGAGGACAGTCGTTAGGTGCAGGGGCTGTGAGTAGTGTTCACTTTGACATTGCTGCATGATGGGCAACCAGAGGGAGTGCTACTGCATGAGTACCCATGGATAGCCCCTGCTTCGAACGTTGTCCTCAAGTGCATTTTATACAGACTAGATAGTCTGCCTAGTAGTAGTGTTGCTTGATCTCATGTTTATTACCTTGATCATATGTCTATTATTTGGATCACATGTCTACTATCTTCATATGTTATTTATTGTACTTCAATTCGGCATGTATATTATGTATCTTGCTACGTCCCACGTACCGAGGACCTGGTTTTCTTCCAGGTATTTGCTGAGATCTGATATATATAGGATACTGGGGATACTACTTCGAGATTTCAGGTATCACTAGATGATGCCTTCTTATCATTCTTCTACAGTGATTTCTTACTATGTATTTTCATATTATTTAGATAGATTTGTGTATGTTTACTAGTGAATATATGGAGCATCTCATATGTACAGCTTATACATTTTTGAGTCGGACTGGAGTCCGCTCGAATGCGTAGATGGCCATTGCCATGTAGCCTGGTCCCATGGATTTTGGGACTGGGGTGTGAAACAGACCCGTATCAAGAATTTTAAACTTCTAAAAACTGATTCTGTGGGTTTTTCAACACAATTTTTTAATGGTAAAAATTGTGTATTAGTCTAAACTAAATACATCGTTTGATGCTGGTAATATATGCTATGATTCTGTTCAATTAGATTTCAAAATTTTTGAATAACCTGATTGGCATTATCCTTCCAAATCATGGGTTTGGATTAAAAAACTGCTAATTATACTATTTGGTTTCAGTGGGTTCAAGGAAACTTTTCATGTAAATTAATGCGATTTAACTAACACTAATTGGAAGGACTTGTAGAGAGTTAATAGGGATATGTGTAGGGTTCGAAAAATCAAAATTCTATTAAACAAGAAGAAAGGAATCAATGTTCAAAGTTGAGTATCTTGTGCTCGATTGAACAGAGGCTCTATTTTGTCGACTGATACAGGCGGCTGTACGGCGGTGCTGGCAGCCTGGGTAGGCAGCTCAGTCATTGGGAATTGGTCAAGAATTAGTCGGGGATGGGTCGACGAGGCTCTATGGTAAAAAACTCTGGTTCTCGAGAAATATTTGTGCGGTTTTGAAGAATTAATACAAAAGTATATATTTCTATATATGGAGATTTTTAAACTCGATTCTCAGTCAAATTTTAAATTCGATTTCACATGGATTGAGGTTATCTGGAAGATGACATGATAGTATTTGTATAGGATTTGGTTTTATCTAATTCAAATAAGAATTGGATAGGTTTTGATCGGTTCAAAAATTCTGGTTTTGGAAATCGTTAGGCTCGAATTTGTATAGGTTTCTCATGTCGCGAGAAATTGAATTTCTTGCTAGATGTTGAATAATAATAATATTTTTTCTAATTCTAAATTCGTTTCATTTATTCCAAAAAATCCAAAAAATCCCAAAAATCTTCTAAAATTTACTTTAAAATATTTTTCAACAAATACATTCCACACACACACACACACGCACGCATATATATATATATATATATATATATATATATATATATATATATATATATATATATATATATATATATATATATATATATATACACTAATATATATATATATATATATATATATATATATATATATATATTAGTGTATATATATATATATATATATATATATATATATATATATATATATATATATTTTATATATATATATATATATATATATATATATATATATATATATATATATATATATATATATTATTAGACCAATAAAGGTATCATGTTTTTGAATATGGCTAATTAATTAAGTTTAACATAATAATGTTATTAATATTCATGTAATCACTATCATGTTGCTACTTAAACTTATCATTGTCCTAATGTTCATTAAATTTATTATATTGCTATCTGCTTTGTTTGCCTAACATGTACTTACAGACAAGCAGTAAGTATGATCATATCCAAGATATAATTAATAAGGAATTGATGACGGGCTAAAGACGGCTCTGAACCGCCCAATGACCTATCCGGGGACTCGCACTCGGGGTTTCATCAAAAGGCGTCATCAAAAGGCTATTGGTTTTTATATTTTATTTTGTATTTTACACTTTATTGAGTCTAGGAACAATGTGAGGTCGATCGGATTGGCAACTGGCTATGCTACAAAATTCTACTTTAAAAATAATCTACCTATCCACAAAAATATTCTACTCCACATTCCATACTATCTCAAAAAGCCCAATACGCAGTATACCCTGAAAAGCCATCTTCATTAAGAACACAAACTAGTTAGGAAACTCAACATAATAGTTCGGCCAGAGTTCGTCCCTAACTCTGTCCAAGTTCAGCCAAGTAGTTCCTAAAGTCTTGTGGGCTTCCTGCTGATCTGCAACCAACTTTTGAATTACGAAAAATATGCACCCGAACTCATGCTAAGTTCTGCCCAAAAAAATGCTATAAATAGATTAGAATTTCTCATTCCAAATCACTCATTCGTTCGTCTCTAATTTATCTATTCAGAAGCATTCATGAGCTTTATATTTTCATATCTAGCCTTTGATAACTCCTAGCCAAACCAAGTGCCATTCTGGTTCGATCAAGAGTTTGGTTCGAGTTTGTAAAAAAGGCTTTTTTCGAAAATGTTCCAGTTTTCAAGTTTTGCCTTATTGAAGTTGGGAGTCCTTCGAATAAAAACTTGTGGTTGTAAGGTGCTGCAAGCGCTTCAGATTCAAGGCTGGCCATAGTGGATTAACATCGAGCAAGAGTATGAGACTAGATTAGTCCTCTCAGAGGAAAACCAGTATACATCTCTATGTCATGAGTTTATTTTTCTGATGCTCTTTACATTAAGCATTTAATTTTTATGTAGTTTGTTATCATCTGTGACACTGCTTTTACATATTATTTTTAATTTGTTGATTTTTATTTCGCTGCACATTCACCCCCTCTAGAGGTGCTCAACATTCCTATATTTTTTTGGTACATAAGTTCATTTATCTATAAAAAGACTATATTATACACACACACACATGTATACTTTACATAAATATTACCCAAACTAATTCATTTAATATTTTTTTGTTTTTATATATATATAAGGGATAATTTAGCAAATGCCCCCATTCTAAATGTTGAAATTAGCATATACCCCCAATATTTTATTTATCTAACAAATACCCCCATTTTTGATATAAAATAATAAAAATTTAAGATATACCCCCACTCTTTTACATAGGAGTGGGGGGTATTTGCTAAATAAAATAAATAGTGGGGGTATATGCTAGTTTTAACATTTGGAATGGGGGTATTTGCTAAATTATCCCTATATATAATCGTGACACACAAACAGATAATACTCACAAGTGTGATACATAAACAGAGAATACTTACAAACCTGAATAAATAATAGCCTAAATACATAATAGTCTGAATACATAATAATCACGTGTTAATACAAGATCCAACTAGGACCGAAACACACATGAATCATGAAAAATCTGTCCAATTTAGGACTACTGGTGGGAAGGAGGATGATAATCACTGTGAAGTAGCTAGCGCTATGATCTACGCCATAGCTTCCCATGAAAGTGACTGTCATGATTGTGGATACGGTGTGTTGATGCGGATGATGCTATAATTTGTATATGCTCCAATGCTAATAGTTTAGAAGAGAAGGAATAAATGGCCATCATCAGCCTCGGTATTACAACCTCGATCAAAGAAACCTACAACATTTGCAACAAATCCACCCTACGCTCCATCATCTCGGCCAACTAAGTAACCGTGTGCTACGTCATCTGGCTTATATCCCTGTGTGACTTGGTCATCTCTTAAAGTTCTGTCATGCTGTGCTCTAGTGCGTCAAAACGTGTTATGTTGGTCTGCTCATCTAGCTAGGATGGGTCTGGGGTCGGGGCTCTGATGTCCTCTGTAGCAACTTGTCTTGAAGATGGACAATATATGGGTTAATGGCCTCTTAATCTTGTCGTTACCTACGAATGTTGTGTGGCCCTCGTATGCATACTAGTAGAGGGGGAACTGGAGGACTGCATCATTACATGTGCACCATAGTACGTACCATCCTAAAGACCACTACAGGTGGCCATCCACAACTCGTTGTCCGACGGGGGTGGGGAGACCTACGAGGAAGTATCAGCATCTTCCTTTGCAGGTACCATAATATCCTATTGCGTTTCCAGCTTACAAAGTCTAATATACTATTTCTATATTATGTGCATCATTCGATAAGCTAACTTATACTATCTACTCTATGTATGTAATTACTAATAACTAAATATAGTCCACTACTTGGGCGTTATCCATCCTTAGATTGGTTGACACAATCGATGATGAGCCTTCTGATCATCGATTGCATCGCGAATCAACTTGGCGACAACCTTAGGAAATTGTTCCTCGATTGTCGCGACCCAGTGTGGTGGGTAATAATATATTTTTTTGCAAATCAATATAAAGTAAGACATTAGCCTAATAAAAAAATAAGTATATAATTGTTAATTTGAAAATAAAATTAAATTCATTTTTACCTTGAAGTACTGAAACAAAAAAAAGGCTTCCTTTCATCAGAAGCATCACTATAGTTGATCCAAGGACCACCATAGTAATATCTATGAAATTGGCAAAATACTCCCTATACTGGCGAGGGTCGATACCTATATAAAGATACATTCAGGAACAAATGAATATATATAAGAGAATGAAAATATAAACTATGTAATTAAAAAAATGTAAGTTAGTTAACATACTTTGTAGGCCTGTCATACTAGATCTCCATCCTCATCTCCTCCAGAGGAGCGCATAAAGGATCATCAACGGGAGCGATCTCGATCATCTATTCCCATGTCTCCATGGTAGAGGTACTATTAGCGGAAAGAACTCTATACTCTGGAGTACTCGTCTCTGGTCTAGAACTGCTCATCTAAGGAGTAGTGCCACGTAGGGAAGACATAGTCGATGATGTGGCCAGTCGATAAATAGGAGTGCTAGGAATTGAGGTTCCCAATCTAGTACAGGATGTCATCTATAATATGAAAGATAGATCACCCCATAATTGAGGAACTATATCCCATATTGGTGGAACTCTTCTAGTACTGGGCCAATATGGGCCTAATCAGCGTCGTCCTGTCATACCTGAGAATAACATATGATGAAGGAGAAATGCAAACATATATGATATAAATAAAGTAAAATGACCAAGGAAAATATAGCAGCAACCAGTAGGTCTAAATGGATAGCAATACAATTGCTTAGGTTATATTTTTGCATTCTATAATACATGAACAAGTGAAATTTAATTTTAATCCTCGTCTAAAAATTTGTCTTCATTGTCCTCATTTTTTTTCTCTTCATCTTACTCCTCATTTTCACTTTTGTCTACTTCGACTTCTTCTGCTTCTAATTTTGCCTCTTTGATCTACTTAAGTAGACGCATAATGAGTAAGTTCTTCTGTAGAGGCAACATATACTGTATTTGTTAAAGTGGTAGGTTGTTCTCCTGATAGGCTATTTCATCAACCTCAAAGGTATTTCTAACTTTAGTCTAGCAAAATGCCTACCAAGCCGACCTTTATTACAAGAAAATGGCTTATCTTGACGCTTATTTCTTGACAGTCGTGCTAAAATCGTCAAGTAAAGCCATTATCTTGATGGTGTTAGACATTCATCAAGAAAATACCATTTTTATATTATATATCAAAACTTGACCATATTACTTGACGATTTTAGATGAATCGTTAAGAAAATTCATTTGATTTATCGACAGTTTGGTTACAACCGTCAAGTAATGTAGTTGCGAGAAAATTTTTGCTTACATTTCAGCTGGAATTTTGGTAAATTTTTTAAAAAATCCTCTTCATCATCTATAATAACAATTTCATAGTCACAGAGTATATTTGGTTAGACAAGGCATTCTTCGATCATTTTGCTCCCATCATCAAAAACTCTCTTTCATCTCTCATCTTCTCTTCTTTTCCCGCCCCTCCTCTCCTCCCTCTCCAGCCATGATGACTCAAAAGTTTAATGAGAGAAAGGCAAGTTCCAAAGCCCATGTCCTAATTTTTTTTTACTCTCTCTAGATCTGAATTTTTTCTATGATATTGCTTTTGCTTTTCAGTTCGTCGTCGATGGTGTCTTCATCAAGAGGCCAGTTAGGGTTTTTGAGGAAGTGAAAGTGGCAGAAGAAGATGGTATTATTCCTCCCGTAACAACCTCCACCATAATAAGAAATCGGGCTGAATTCCTCTTCTAAATACAAATCCCAAGAAACTGAATAGATTTATGGTGTCTTCGAAACCATGGTAACAATTTTCTTTGCCAGAAGCAAAACCCTAAATTTTGTATTTGTTTTGTGCGTCCCTAAATTCATGTTTTTTTGTTGAAAATGGTGTTGTTTGTAAACCCCCTAAAAATTTCACTATGATTTTTTTTTTGGCATCTGTTTTATTTTTGGTATTTGTACGCCGAGTGCGAATACGTATATGTGAAGTATATTTTTATACAAAGATTTTATTATAGATTTTCTTTGTATATAAAATAAGTATATTTTTTGAAATTATATAAGATAATAATTTTATCTCATTTGAGTGTAAAATATATCGTATCGTATTTTTTCAATCTTTAATTTATTTTTATAAAAGCTATTTTTATTAGTAGAAGTAATAATTAAGAAAATAATATTATTTTTGATAAATAATATGTATTACTTGAGTGCGACGTACATGAATATAAATTCATGTATATTTTTTAAAATTTTAATTTCTGAAAAAGTTAAATGGATTTATATTTTTATTATAAAAAAGTATTTTAAATTTGTTTGAAATTAATTGATTTATTTATGAAAAGGTATTTTAAATGTATAAATATTTATCGCGATTGGGATTGGATTTATAGATTTGATTTTAAATAGTAAAGATAATATTTATCTAGTTTTAAATTTGATTAGATTTTATCAAATTGATTTTAAATTAATTTTGCAAATTTAATTTATCTATTGGGGTTTAAATCGATCCTAGTCCTTGTCCAACTAAGAACCCACCTCCTATATAAGGAGAAGCTCACTTACACTTTTTAAAAAATCCTAGAAATTTCATAATCCAATTTTCTACCGCTACCAAATTGTCGTGCATCGTGTCATTGTCCAAACTTCATCGTGTCAGCTGTGACGGTCTCAAGTCCGACCCCGGGTGTCTTTTTACTATATTTGTATCAATTACATATAAAAATTCTTCTCCTCGTGTACGACACGCCGGAAACGATCCCCTTGTCTCGTAGGACACGAATATAGTCCCCGACACCAACCTAATTCCTAACCCTAAACCTATCCTAACCCCGTCGATGCTGCCTGGCCGACGCAACCACCAAACTGCTGTCTCCACGTGTTCGGCCACCACCAACGTGGCAGCCCCCACCCTCCATCATCGTACTACCCCCTTTAAGACCGTCTACCTATTCCGACTGCCACCTCTGCCTCACCCCGTAAGAGCCGACGATGACCACCTCCACCGAAACCCCAACCACGTTATCGCTCCTCTCTGGCACCAATGTCAACAACCCCCACCACTGGGGCTATCTACCCTGCAAACCCCTATCCATCGCCTGGACACACCGCTCCACCACCTAACACCCATCACGTCCATGCCGTCGCCACCCGTTCTCCTTTAAACACCCATTAGACCACCAGCCACCACCTCCACCATCATTGGCCCCAACTCCATACTGATTTCGACCAGGAACCACCGGTCGACCGTCATGGCACCACCACACCACATCAAAAAATTATTATTAGCCTACATCTGAATCCACATCCGCCGTGACAGACCGCCTCACGCGCCACCGTAGCATGACCGTCCAGCACTAACCTCCGCTCCGCAGTACCTCGTCCAAACCCGTTCGCTATTGCCTTCTTCTCGAGCAGTTGCGGAGCTCCGACAGATCGTACTACCGTCGAGCCATCGACACCGTATGTGCAGATGGCATCGCAGAATGTCGCGCTCCGCCGCCAGCCCATGACAACCACAGTGAGTTTTCTATTCCTTTCCTCTCCTTTTCTCTCCGCTAACAACTCTCCCCCTCTCTCCCGATGCAGCTCCTCTCACTCCCTTTCCCCTCTCTTTCTCTCTCTTCCAATGATCCCTCTCTTCCCTAATTAATCCCTCTTTTCCCTAATTAATCCCGCACTCCTTTCTCCCCTTACAAATTATTTTTTCTATTTTTTTTACTTCTGTTCTTTTTGTCCTCTCATGAAAAGAGAGAAAAAAAGAGACAGATGTTATTAATATTTTTATTAATTAATAATATTATTATTATTGTTATTATTATTATTATCATTATATATCAGTAGGTAAAGTATGTATGTATATATATATATATATATATATATATATATATATATATATATATATATATATATATATATATATGAAAAAATATATATATATATGTGTGTGTGTGTGTGTGTGTGTGTGTGTGTGTGTGTGTATAAGACAAACACAAATAATTTTATCACTATTATTAATATTATTTTTATAATCTTATTTTGTTATTAATTATCATTATTATTTTGGGTTATTTTAAAGTATAGTTTTTACCTAAAAATCTTACTTTGACAAAATTAGGTTTTAGTCTTAAGCTAGTTTTCTAGATTTGTAAATATTTATCAATAATTATTTTAAATAAAAGATAATTTCTACCTATAAATCCTATTTTGACAAACTTAGAGTTTTTTTCCTAGAAAATGTTTTTGATTTTTAAGTAATTTTTCTAAAACCTATTTTGACTAATAAAACCTAGTTTGAAATATTATAAATTATTTTTATAAAAATAGTATAAGTATCTATTTACACCAATCCTGCCAATTATCGATTCGTGACTATGGCTAATCATATTTCCAATTCTCTTGTGAATCTGGACTTCCTTATGTCGATCCTAAATAATTGGACTGTTCTGGACTCAATGGAATAGTCTGTGCCATCATCAGAGGCCACCTTGTAAAGTTTTTACATCAAAATAAAATTATGTGTCATTATGGTTATTGTACCACACTAGGCCACCACCATGCAAGATGCCTTACCATATTTCCTGCTTATATTATTTGCATCTTACTGTTTAGTTACTGCATGTTTACTGTTCATTTATTTCTTGTCTCTCTAGTTGCATCACTAATTACGGTTCATGATTTGCTTTACTGTATTTCCAATTATACATGATGCCATTGATAGTCATATTTTTATTCTATCCTTAAAATCATGCATGTGGACCTAGAGTTAAGGAACTACCATTGTTAGTACAATTTTCATGAACTTTGTCACAATCGTGCCACAAGATATGTGTGAGTTTTGAGTAACATATAGAGGTACTTGCGTGTTGGTCGATCACCCGTGCGCATGCATTAAGTCTAACTTCTAATAGATACATGTTAGGAGACTTAGCAGTTAGTAGAGGTACATGGTCATGGATATGACTTAGTTAGGTGCATAGGGTGAGGAGAACCGTTCCTTAGCATTTGGACCGAGTATGCACTTTCCTTTGTCTCGGAAGCTCCGCTGGAGATATGGTCCTGATACCCCCTGTTTTTCCTGATCCTGCTGGCCTCTGATGTTCAAGAAATATCATACTTTGAGGTCCCTGGT
This sequence comes from Iris pallida, assembly GCA_029216955.1. NCBI lineage: Eukaryota > Viridiplantae > Streptophyta > Magnoliopsida > Asparagales > Iridaceae > Iris > Iris pallida. The sequence goes on from JANAVB010015398.1 coordinate 3,390,472, forward strand.
GCCCACTAAGGGGGCCATACCAATTCCTCTGTAGCCAGAGTGTCCATGCATTGAAGGTCGTTCTTAACTGCATGTTTACAGTAGAATGGTTAGGTGACCTTAGTTGATGTCATGTCACACTCCATTCTAGTCACAACATGGGGCAATGTCTTTGTATTGACATATAGTTCTGGATTTCTGTATATTTGAATTGACTTACTTGATTGAAAATTAATGTTTATTACCAACATGCTCTTACTTTAACTTTGTACCTATAGTGAAATTCCACAATTACTCTTTCTTCTCTAAGGCTTCATAAAGTGTTATCACGGCGAGAATGAGACACATGCCGCATGTGCTAGGCATGGCGTGAGGCACAGAACTCTTGAAAGCTTGTTGACCTAGCACACAACTTTTTTTTTAATTTTTGTATTTCTTTATTTTCTTAATTCTAAATTATTTTTGTTGTTTTATTTGTACAATTATGTTTCTGTTCTCTCTAATTCTGAATCATTTCTGTTTATTTATTTCTTAAAATTTTAATGAAAATTAGTCTTTGATAATGAGGTCTAATGAAAACTACTTTTTATGAATGTTGTTTTTTGGTTATTCATCACAGGATTTGAGTTGTCTTAGCTACTCATGATTTTTTTTATTCATATTTGTAGCTTTTTCTTATTGTGTAGTGGTTCAATATAATTCTGGATTTTCAAACATTTCTTTCACTGATGTTCTTTTTCTTGTTTTCAATTTTGCAGAATACTCCAGGAGATGCATAGTTTAAGTGCCTTTTCTTTCCCCACAGGATTTGACTTTCGTCCAAATGATGTCCAACATGTTTTTCATTATTTAAGTGTGTACTTGTTGTGTTTGTATTTGATGTCGATTGGGTTCAGTAGTTCACTTGATTCTTTGTTCAGTCCTGAATGTTGTATATACAACGTGCAGGATATGTAAAATATAATAACTATCAATGGATTGGGTTCAATGTAATTCTTCCCTTTATTGGATATTTGATTTTGAGAACTAATAAAATTTCTGGTATTAAGAATGTTATATATGAATTTTAGTTGTAGGTCTTATAGGCAGAATCTAGAAAACAATAATTTTGTAACAATTAGGATGGTTGTTGTTAGTTTTTGGGACGGTTCTGTAGTTGTCCCAGAACATTATAAGACAGTTGGTGCCAAATTATTAGGACGGATTTAACCGTCACAAATATTCATATTTTGGGATGGTTTGATAATCCGTCATTAAAATATAAAACTTCATAAGCTTTTGGGATGGTTAGTCAAACCGTCCCAAAAAACAATTAGGAGGGTTTTTTCCTCCCAATTTTTTTTTGCCATGCCATCCTAATAACACTGATTCATTCCGTCCCAAAATTCGTCCCAAATAATATTTTGGGACGGTTTAGACACTTTTTAACACGAATTTCAGCATCCCAAAAGGTCACCTTCTTTTTGTAGTGAATTAATAGTTTAAGCAATCGATTTCCATATGGACGATACTTTCGTACGGCTCTCGATACCAAATCAAAAAGTTAATAACACTATAGAGGAACTTCGTACTGGATACGAACACTATCAATGAGTATGGGATGCCTTATCAGAATTAGATATATGATACATATATGATACATGGAAATATGAAAACTGGGAAAATAGAGTAATAACACTACCCTCTTAAAGAAAATTTGTCCTCAAAATTTCAACTAAGGCCAAACCAATCGATCGAAGTAATCTTATACAACTAACATGTATATGGAAAATCATACAATGAAGAAAAGAAAGCATCCATACACATATATCTATCAATCATTAGAAAATGAGATACGAAGGTATAAAGAGAAATATACCTCCAGTGTCGAATAAGTATGTATATCTGGATCTAATATAATCCTCGTGTTCCAACGTCGACTATACCGGTGAGTGATGGACCCAAGAGACATGGACAAATATGATAGTCCAATCCTTGAGAACCTTTTTTTGCGGTCCAAAATAGATACAAGTTGCTCCTCATTTGATAAGTTGCTACCAACGACTAGTTCAAAATGATCAAGGATATGGCTAGAATCTGGAAGATACCTATACAACTAAGATATAAGTACATAGTGTACCTTACAAAATAGAGGAGGAAGGGTAATACAATAAGCAACCTCTCCTACCCACTCGAGAATGTTGAATAGACTAATGTACAATGGACTAAGCTTTCCCCAACCTCTGAATCTGATAACTCCTCGGGTGAGAAAAATTCATAAAAATACATGGTTGTTGATACAGAAATCGAAAGGCCTTCGATGCTGATCCGCCTAATATTGATGTCGGTCCTGTTATTGGTTTTGGCCTTTGCACTAGAAATAATAGTCCCATATTGCCTAGGCCAAATGAGTGGTACCTCCATATAGATTTGCTTGTATGAGAGAGAAGCACATGAGGTGTGGAGAGGCATATGCGTGTGCCATGTGGGGGTATTTTTCTAGTGGGAAAAAGGCTAACTCAATAAATGAAGTACTAATGCTTTTTGATGCTCATGAAATTTATTCCTTTGGAGATAAGCCGTTGTCACGACCCGCACCCTAGAGTAAGGGCACGAGACGTGGGTACATCCAACCTACGCCGCAGTGTCGGCGGTAGAATGCTGTCCTAGGTCACAACATCTAACAGTTGAAGGTAATAACAGTTATACTCCCCGAATGGGGATGACATAACAGAAATATATCTCAATCACAGCTAAGGTAGAACATGAAAGGAAGATAGAAAGATAATAAAAGATGCAAGATCCACAGGAATACAAATAGAGAGAAGCTAAGTGTCTATGATAAACTCCACTAACATCCAGACATAATACAGATCCAGAATATATATACAACTCAACTCCAATGCTATGAAATAAGATAAACTATCTATAGAGCAACAGTCTCTACTGCTAAGGGATCCGACTGGAAGTCCAGATCGCAAGTATCCTCTAAGGCTGTCCCATAGTAAGTGTCTAAGCAGGCCTCCTCCTCGTCCTCTGTAAAATTTTCAACAGGTCCAATCAGGACGGGAACGAGCACATATCTCTCAACAGTTCATAACAGGTTAGGAGTATAAAACATGCAATAGAGTAAAATACAGTAAGTGCTGAAAGAAAGTACGAGTAAACAGGAGATATTTTGTAACTGAAAGTAAATACATGATAAGTAGAGATTGTAAGTGGCTAAGTGATTTAGAGTACAATATGGTTATGTAAACAGCTTAGGGGCACATGAATACAACTAAGAGGCACATGAATACAGCTACTGGGGATAATGATCACATAACCAATTCTACTCACTCCGCCCCAATCAATACACAAGGATCCATTCAAGTTACGTTATAAGCACATGAATACAGCTAAGGATACGTGAACTCATGTAATGAGTAGTACATGAGGCACGTGATAAAGCACATGAAAGCACATGAGAACATGTAATAACATGAACTAGTACGAGTACAAGGAATACCTGATGCACATGATAAAGTACATGAACATGAAATACCCGATGCACCCATAGAGGGATAACATCTCAGGAAGGGATCCATATAGTATTAATTCGTGAAGATACGTGTCAGCATCATGTAGACTAATCTAGAGCAAGAATATAGTCCAGATAGGTATAAAAAGATCAGAGAATGTACTCGCCTGCTAACTGAATGTCCAAGATGAACGTACTGTCCGAGGAGTGGTGTCTGGCTCCTATTTAGAACAGTACAAGTCACAACAAGTCCAGGATAGTAATAAGATGCACTACGATGCATACTACATGAATCTAGGTCAATCTAGACCAAAGTCAACACTTGGTCAACTCTGGTCAACCCTAGAAGTCAAACTAGGTCAACCAAGTCAAACCTAAGTTAAACTAGTCTATACTAGGCTAACAAGCCATTCTAGGTTCTAACAAGACTAATCTAGGCTTACCAGGCAATACCATGCCCTAACAACCAAACCATAACATCATATACATGATATTATATCTATTTTTAATACACACATAGATATAACTTTATAATCTAATATAGGAATACACCTATAGGCTATCTATGATATATCCCACATACATATATATATATCTAATATCTATAAAAGTACAACACATTATATAATATATATATAGGATATATATATATATCCATTCATCTCAATTCTATACATGTATATATTATACTGGTGCTCGTGTGTGTGTGTGTTAGGCTAGAGGGTGTCAATATATATACTAGTGTGTGTAACAGTGAAGTGAGGGTGAAGGTGTATGTGTGAAAACAGTGAGACATTGGTGTGTGTGTGTGTGTAGTGAGAAAGTGAGGAAATCCTGAAAATAGTGTGCAGCCATAAAATCAGTAAATATGAGCCATCCTGAAAACAGGAACCCAACATTGCATTAACAGTGAACAAAAAGGCAAAACAGTGAGTTAACCCATATCTCAGTTCAGCCCCATAACCCAGAAATCTCAATTTTGAGAACACTAAAAAAATCAGTTCAAACTCAGTTTAACAGTTTAAAACAGTCCAACACAACTCAGTTAACAGCCTCAACTAAAATTCCAGATTTAAGAGCCAACTCAAAACCATTTTAACCCCAAAATCAACACACCAATAGAATACATATAGGTGAACCAATCTGAGGTTTTAAACCACACTACTTAGCAGTAAAATAGGTTAAATATGATGCTTGAAATTGAATAGGAAATCTGGAACAAACAGTACACATTTGCCTATAGGAAAACATTCTCAGGAAATGGGAATTAGTTCTATTCAGTTCAGGAAAAGGGTTAAAAAAATAAGTGTGAAAGAACAATGAATCAAACTTCATTCTCAGGTTTTGCAATAAAATATTCAACTCGATTATGTGAGAAGGAAAGAACAATCTCAATTTCAGGTTTAAGAATATAGTTTAATGACAGTCAATATGAACCAATTGACAGTTCCATATCCCAGTTAAACAAAATGAATCTCAGGTTCAGTATTCATAAATGAAAGAAAATCAACGCAACATTGTGTCCTGTGTGCATTTAGAAAACAGTGATATTGGAAATCACATATTACAAAACAATGACATAGGAAAATAGTTCACAGGTTCAGGAAACACAAACTCAGTTTAACATTTTTTTCGAAAACCACACATTATCCAAACATCCCATTTTCAATTCCAAAAGCCTATTGAATGAAAATGTTAAGCTAAACATAAAAAATCAAATATGTGGGAGTAATTAGCAGTAAAACATTACTAAAAATGAGATTAAATAGTTAGGAATTTAACTGAGAAAAACCATGTATCAGTTAGTATCAGTGAACAACAGTAATCCTAATTCGAATCCATTTTCTGTAACAGAGATTAAACATCATATATAGGATCTAATTAGTAAGTTAAAACATAGTTAGAATGATTAAAAATTGAATTAACACAAGAAACCAAACTCAGTGCACTGAACGCATAGTGCACGTACCGTGCACACGTAAATACGTGTCCGTCACGACAAGAGAGCTCGAACCACTTGGGGAACCCCGTGTCAGTCATGGACACAACACATGTGTCAAATTTCATGAGCCAAAGTGGCGTGTCCAGCTCGGAATCAAGCCCGAGTAGCAGGGCATAATTCCTGCCAGCGCGCGCGCGTGCACGACCGCGTGTCCGCGTGTCTATGTCGACTCGACCCGACACTAATACATGCTTAGTGCAATGGAAATGCATAAGCGAGGTCTAAACCTATTTTCCTATTCAAAAATATTTCAAAAAATCAAACGAAATGTCCTTTGGGGCATTTCGTCGAACACATTCCTATACATGCTGATACGTGTCCGATACGGACACGTAATGGACTCAAATTCTAGGGTTAGCTAATCCTACTGTTAGGTTAGGGCTAGGGCATCCTAGTAATGCAATAAAACAACAAATTCATGGTGAGGAATGGAATATACCTATTGATGTCAAATCCTCACAAAAGCCCCAAATGAAATGGTTCCTCAAGCTCCCAAAATATCCACAAATTGTATATTCCCTGAAATCTCTCAATAACAAAAACAAGTACAATAAAATTCGGTCCTAATGCAATTGATTTGGGTGAAAAGGAGCTAAATAGGAATTTCTATGATTTAAGGAAGATGGGGACTCACCTCTTTCCAAACTTGCAATAATCCCAATGGAGGCTAGCCCTAATTTCTAGGAGGGGATTAAATAGGGGGAAGGGATCAATGTGGCCGGCCATGGGCTGATTAGGGTTAGGGTTTGGCTACATGGTGTGGGCCTATTGGCTTTTAAGGCTTTAAGTCATATAATGACTTGTGAAATCACAAGACATTCCTTATTCAAACTAACTCCTAATTTCCCCAAACTAATTCTAATGAGTTAATCCTCACTAACTTAGGTCAAGCTAGAGTTACTTAACCTAACCAAGTAGTCATGACCTAGGTTAGCCTCTAAGACAGTCTCCTAAGTCAACATTAGTTAAAGTCTAAATTAGCACCAAAACAATTATATCAAAAATCACTTTCTAAATAATATAATTAATAATAATAATTCCAAATTAATTCCAAAATTTTGAAAATGACCAAAATACCCTCAAGCTGTAAAAGTGGTAGTAACAGCTGCGTAGGGGCTTAGCCACTCAGACTCAGACTCGGGCTCATGGGCTCATAAGGCGTAATATGATATTTTGTTGGCACGGCCTGATCGCGTGGCCGGATGGCATTGCCTGATGGTGCGACAGTTGGCGCTGCAGTTGGTACGATGGTTTGCGCACAATGCTTGTGGGCGCAGTTGGCACAATTGGCGCAGGTCGTGCAGATGGCGCGCGTTGTGCACTAATTGGCACAATCGTGTCTGTGCATGATTTGGACGGTTACGTAACGTTCTGGGACAATTTTTCTCATGTCCCAAACTTTTCGTATACCGGGCGGTTATTGCGCGCGCTTATATATATTTCTCTCCTCTCTCTATATATACACAGTTCATAATTTACTTACAAAATTTCTCCAGAGTAAGAGAAGAGAAGAGAGAAACAAAGCGAGTACGTGCCATCCGAGGTGTCAGTAGAGATTAGTGTTCCAAAGTTCTTCGTCGAACTTGCTAGTTCATGGAAGCTGATCGTGTGGGGCGAATCTAGCTTTAAGAGTAGGTGATCATTCAACCCACCGGGCTGTTTACTTATTCCGTCTATTTCATCTTTTGTTCATCCACTTGCAAACTCGTTCTAAACGAGTACATTTTTGATCTAATCAAAAACTGTTAGTAAAATTTTATCGCTCCTACTACAAAACCTTTTGTGCCTTCTTCCAAGTATTATAATTGATTTCATTTCTTAGAATCCTCCGAGATCTCTGTCGTGCACCTTCCTCAAAGTGTTGCGTAAATCAGGTGAAAGAATTCCTGAAGCTGTATCAGAAGTTGGAAGATGAGGGGATGCCCCTCAATGATAAGTTTGTTGTTGAAGGGATCACCTCCAAGCTTCCCGCTGGTTGGAACAAATTCTATGCAAATATGCATTAAAAAAAAACTAGAGATCAGTCTAGAAGATCTTCAGCTAGAAATCTATGTTGAGGACCAGATGAGGGCTCAACTTAAGCTAGACGCTCTGTCCAAACAGATGGCTAACGTTAATTTGGTCTACACAAAGGAATCCAAGGAAAAGCAGGAAGCTTTCCACAATAAGAAGAAGGACCTCAATAATCTGAATGTTAAGGGGACTTCTTTCAAGCAACAGAAGCCAAAGTCCCATTGGCTTGCTTCAAATATGGCAAGAATGGTCACTTCAAGAGTGAATGCAAATCCAATCCCAAGTAATCTGAGCAAGGTGAGCCTAGTAAGGTTTCCATAATTACTGACGTAATTGCTATGATTGCTCAGATCACTGCGGTGGGGACTGATTCTGACTGGTGGGTAGACATTGGTGCCACATGCCATATCTGTTCAAGTAAGGAATGATTTACCACATACACAGCAACTTCTGAAGTTGTTACGACAGCAAACCAGGCACAAGCTGAAGTACAAAGGATCGGGACGGTAGTGTTGAAGCTGACTTCAAGAAAGTCTCTGACGCTTCAAGTGTGAAGCATGTACCTGATATCGCAAAGAACCTGTTCTCTGGAGGCCTACTCTGTAACGCTTGCCTAAGGATGGACATCAATGCTGGCCAGATGGTAATATCCATAAAAGAAACATACTTTGGGAAAGCATTTTATACCGAAGGAATGTTTATACTTCAGCTTGTAAATTAGTCTAATGTAATTAATGCAATCATTCATTCTAATTATACTCTTGAGTTGCGGCATAATAGACTAGGACATGTTCATTGTAAATGAATAAACATAATGTCTAGTCTAGGATTTATCTCCAAATGTGGGGGTAAGATAGAGAAATGTGAAGTGTGTGCTCAGATAAAGATCACAAGAAAACCCTTACCTCGGGTTAATCGGAGCACAGATCTTCTGGAGTTGGTACACTCCGATATCTGTGACTTCAAACAATTTTCTACAAAAGCCGGGATGAAGTATTTCATAACCTTCATCGATGACTTCTCAAAATACGCATTCGTCTACTTGTTCAAGACTATCTACTTGTTCAAGACTAAAGACGAAGCGTTCGAGATATTCAAAAAGTTCAGGGCCGAGGCTGAACGAAAAACTGGACAACAACTCAAGATAATAAGAAGTGATCGAGGTGGAGAGTATCGGTCTCTTGAATTCGCATCATTCTGTAAAGAATACGGAATCATCAACGAGACTACTACTTCGTATTCTTCTCAATCTAACATAGTAGTAGAAAGGAAGAACAAAATATTGACAAAAATGATAAACTCAATGATGTTGACTGTGGGTCTTCTAAAATGCTATTGCGGAGAAGCTGCATTGACGGCCACTTTTATTCTGAATAGAGTACAGCATGCAACTTCGATCGTCACTACTCATGAACTCTGGTTTAAAGTTAGACCTAACTTGGATATTATTCGAGTATGGGGTGTCTGGCATATATGAAGCTCCCAGATCTGAAGATTCAGAAGCTCGGGACAAAGACTATGAAGACGATCTTCTTGGGTTATGTCGAGAAGAGTGATGCTCGAAGATTTCTTGATATAGAATCAAATTATATCATTAAATCTTGCGATGCAAAATATTTTGAAGATAAGTTTACAAGGCACAAGAACATTGTTCTTGCGGATATTCCGGATAATAATGAGTGTGCACAGCAAATTAAAGTTTTCAATGAGAATGTAGTCCAGGAAGAAGTTGTTGTTGAAATAACTGTTGAATCAGAACTCGCTGAGCCGTCAACTAAGAGAGTGAGGAGACCGAAGGACATCGAAAATGACTTTGTCACCTATCATGTGGAAGCAGATTCGCTTACCTATTATGAGACAACAAAGACTATAGACGTTATTTTCTAGAAAGAGACGATAGATAATAAAATTGAATCAATCACCTCTAATAACACTTGGGTATTGGTTGATCTTCCTGAAGGTGCGAAACCCATCGGATGTAAATGAATCTTCAAGAAGAAGATCAAAGCAAATGAAACTATTGATAAGTTTAAGGCTAGGCTAGTAGCCAAGGGTTTTTCTCCGAAGCAGTGGATCGACTATTTTGATACGTATGCTCTAGTAGCCCGGATGACCACCATCAGAATGTTAATTGCTCTAGCAGCAACACATAAGTTGGTGATACATCAGATGGATGTAAAAATAGCTTTCCTGAATGGTGAGCTGACCGAAGAGATTGACATGCAACAGCCAGAGGGATTTGTCGTCAAGGTTAAGACAAAGTCTGCAAGTTGGTGAAATCCTTGTACGGCCTTAAACAGGCTCCCAAAATATGGTATGAGAAGTTTAACAAGGTCATAAGGTCAAATAGCTACAGCGTCAGTGAGACGGACAAGTGTGTTTATACTAAGTTCGCTGATGAAAGAGGTGTAATCGTTTGTCTGTACGTGGATGACATGCTGATCCTAGATATAGATATGGCTTTGTCACAGACACAAAGAAGTTCATCTTGACCAAGTTCAGTATGAAGGACTTGGGAAAAGCTGATGTGATCTTAGATATCAAGATCATCCGGACAGACACTGGACTAGTACTGTCACAATCTCATTATATTAAGAAGATGATCACACGCTACAGGTATCAGGATCTTCCTGTGATCGATACGCCTCACAGGTATAATATGAAGCTGAAGCCTAATTCAAAGGAAAGTGTCAGGCAGTTGGAGTATATAAGCGTCATTGGAAGTTTGATGGTATGCTACTACTGCTACTAGGCCTGACATAGCTTTCGTCGTAGGAATGCTGAGTCGGTTCACGAGCAACCTAGGTGTTGAGCATTGGAAAGTTATGAAACAGGTAATAAGATATCTCAAGAAGACTCAGACATATTCACTGTACTACAACGGAGATCGTAAGTAGTAAAAGGCTTCAGTGATGCCAGCTGGTGCTCAAAGTTGGAGAGCGAGAGATCCACAGGTAGATTTATTTTCACAATGGGTGGAGTTACTATATCGTGGAAGTCGAAGATACATACTATGCTTTCTCATTCCTCAATGGAATCTGAGTTCTTTGTACTTGATTCCGCAGTAGAAGAAGCAAAATGGCTTCGGGAGCTCATATATGATCTTCCAGTGGTTGGGACGCAGATACCAGCGATACCGATATACTACGACAACCAGATGACTGTGATAGTGGCATCAAATGACCTCTTTATCCGAAAGAAGAGAACAGTATGATTAAAGCACAGGGCAGTTGTCACCCCCAGTTTTCACAAACAGGGGTATTTTGGTAATTTTCCACTTTAAAAATTATTTTGAAATTATTTATTTATTATTTGTATTATTTTGGGGTTATTTGAATCGGGTTCGAATTTTAATTCGTTTCGACTTGTTTTGACTTGTTTCCGGGACCCGGGGTATTTTGACCTTAGCGGGCCCACACACTAGCTAACCATGGCCCACATGTTAGATATTTTGGTTAGAGACTAGACCATTATTTTAGTTAATTATTAGTTAGAGATTAGTGGTTTCGGTTTGACTAAACTACCCCCGGTTTAACCATTTCTCATTTTTGGACCATTTAATTAATTGGAGGGCAAACTTGTAATTATCCATATAGGACAAATAAGGGGGAAAGCTCCATATGGCCGGCCACAACATGGTGATAGGGTGGAGAGAGAAAAAAATCACTTTTTCATTTCATTCCAATCCATTTCTTCTTCTTCTCCAAAGGCTCCATTTGCTTTTGAAAGCTCCATTGATTTTAGCTCTCAAACCAAGGTGATTCCTTCTCCAATAATTATTCTTTTCTCATGTAGATCATGTAGGAACCCTCCATGATGATTCTTAGGGTGATACCATCATTAGAAACCATTTTTGTGTCCTTTAGACATTTTTAGGAGTGTCCACTTGTAGGCTTGTGTCCTATTAGGAAAAAGCCCCCTTTTTGATCCATGAATGATGTTAAAATATTGCTATTGTGTGTTTTTCCATTTAATCTCAGATTTTTAATGTTGTAGAGATGATCCATGAGAGTATCTTAATGTATCATATTATTTCTATGTGTTTTGGTGTATATATAGTTATATATATATCATTATATATATATATATATATATATATATATATATATATATATATATATATATATATATATATATATATATATATATATATATGTATATATATATATATAAATGGTGATTAATTTATGTGATGTTGTGATGGTTGTGGGACTTATAGAGGGCTGTGATTTCGGCCAGAAATCTGAATGGTTGGAGTTTGGTTGAGTTTTGGGAGTTAATGGTGTTGTACAAGTAGTTTTATGCATCTATATATATATATAATATATATATATATTGATATATATATATATATATATATGGTTGTATATGGGGTTTATTTATATGAAAAATATGGTGTTGTGGTGATGTTTAGAGGGGGGGGGGGGGGGGGGGGGGGGGGGGGGGGGGGGGGGGGGGGGGAAACACAATCCCAGGTTTGGTTCAGATTTGAATGTGGGGGTTTTGGTTGGGAGTTCAATTCTATTTAAGTATACAACTAGTATTGTATATGTTGATATATATATATATATATATATATATATATATATATATATATATATATATATATATATGTTGTTATATATATATTGATATATATATATGTGGTTTAATTGTGTGGGAATATATATAGTTTATGGTGGTTGTTGTGTGATGATGAGAGAGGGTTAGGGGCTATCCAAAAACAGTCCATATTAGTTAGTTTTGTGTGTGTGTAGTTGTGAGGAGTATTTGTGAGTTGTGTGTGTGTGTGAGAACCTATTAGTGAGTGTCTATAGTTAGCCTATGTGCAAACTAATAGGAAACCTATTAGGAGACTTGTAGAGAGGTCTATGTGAGGGTGAGGTGTTGTGTGTGAGTGTTGTGTATGAGTGTGGGTGAGTGTGGTAGATAGAAGGGTAGATTCATGGAGTAAAAATGGGGAAAAAGGGTAAATGCTAGTTTTTGCCTAGAAGTGGGATATTGTGTTAGAAACCTAAGATAGTGTTAGAACTTGATCCTCGTGGTTGGTAATGATCAAATATGGTACTCTAAGACTAGTTTTGACGTCGGTTGACCGTTTTGACCAAAAGTCAACAAAAGTCAACCGAAGGTCAAACTTAGCCTTAAAGCGACCCGATTTGACCGAAACCAACCGAGACTTGACCAGTTGACTGAAAGTCAACAGTTGGTCAACATTAGACTTGTTTGACCTAGAGTTGACCATAGTTGACCATAGTTGACCATAGTTGACCAGGGTTGACCAGAGTTGACTTTTTGACCGAAGTCAACTGTAAGTCAACCGTTGATCCCGATTGACCTAGTTTGACTTGGAATGACTTCCAGTGACCTAGTATGACCTAGTATGAACCAGTAAGACCTAGTATGACTCAGTTAGACCTAGATTGACCTAGTTTGACTTAGACTTGCATTCATGGCTTGTATCAGTTTCCTTTTTCAGCATTTAGTCCTGTTTGACTTATAGTATCTTATCTTAGGTCTGTGATCGCTCTGAGCATCTGTTCACCCTATCAGCTCAGGACCACAGGCGAGTACATTCACTGATAGTTTTCATTGTCTTGATATCTACTATATCTGATTCAGTCGTAGTGTTTTACTTGATTCCCGACACGACAGTTCACGGACTAGTATGCAACGGATCCTGTCATGAGATGTTATTCCTGGACTTTCTTGGTATATGGGTATGAGATATTTCCATGTTCATGTACTTATATAGACACACATTGGGAGTGGGTTGGCCCCCTGCTCTCGAACCCCGTGTCATGACGTGCCATGTCCGGATCCGTGATACTATTCGGGGGATATATAATGGGGGAATTATTAGGTGTTATGTGATCAAAGCCCCATGTCCCTATTTTGCTAGCGCCACCCTCACCTCACGTAGGGTGTAGCAGATACCCCATGTCCATGTTATCCAGGTTGGCCGGCATGACCCTTTCCAGATTTTCATGTGATTGTCGGGCCAAGTGGATAATCATGCCATGACTCCCTTTAGCCGATCACATATCACTCTAATAATTCAAAACACCTTTTACTTTATTTGTCATGTCTTACATTCCAGATTCAGCTTTACTTACTGTACTTTTACCCTGCTATGATTCATTTCTCATATGCTCTACCTGCTTTCATACTGTACTTGATTATGGGACTAGGTTCTGTTCGGAAGAAGGGTTACAACCCCGGTCCTTGTTTGGTTTAAGGGTTGTAACTCGGCTTTCGAATGGTTCCCAAGTCGCCTTTACTCTTTGTCTTGTATTTCATTATTACTGTTTCTTATAGTATTTCTCAATTCACATGGAACTGCTGTTGGTGTTTTGTACTTGCTCATTTTCCTGACAGGATACGTTGACAAAATTTTACAGATGACTTAGAGGATGACTGCCCTACTTATTACGGGACAGAGACCGAGGAGCATGACTTAGATAGAGGCTTAGTAGTAGAGCCTCTTGACTTTGCCCATCCTGAGTAGCTTAGCTAGTAGGTTTGCCTGGCCTGCGAGCCAGCTGTTTACATTTCAGTTGTAGTACTTATATTATATTCTGAGACTTGGACTTGTGTTAGCTGTGTCTTGTGATTACTTTCTGGACTCGTTTCCTGTTTATTTATATCATATCTTTTTCCATGCTTTCTACCTTAGTTTTGATTATGTGATTGAGGCAGTATTGCCCTATTCCTCCGTTCGGAGTGTATATACTGCACAGGTACATTTATCTGTTTAGACGTAGCATTTTACAGACCCTATATACAGCGTTCTACCGCCGATTCTGCGGCGTAGGCTGGACGTAACCGCTTCTCGTGCCCCTAATCAGGGTGCGGGTCGTGACAGCAGTGCACGATCTCATCATGAAAGGTGTCATTGCAGTGATTGATGTACGGAGTCAGAAGAACCTGGCAGATCCGTTCATAAAAGGCCTCAAGCGCCATCTGGTCAAAGACACAGCTTGTAAAATAGGTTTGAAGGCATTATGACATTTTATTATTGTAATCATATTATAAAGTTTTATGCTATTAGTTCAAAGAGAAATCTATTAGGCATCTAGCTTTTGGTTCAAGGGAGGACCACTAACTAGAAAATATCAGAAACAGTGGGTATATATCCTTTGTGGCATGAAAAAGATACGTACCTACAACTACTGTTGTCTACTATATGTTTTCTGTAGAGAACAGATCATGTGGTGAGGATGGCTTAAATGTCTTAATCAGTTCTCCGGCAGAGTGAATGCTTGGTGTGCTTTACATGAAGCACAGTAGCAAAGCACTACGAGGAGGGTAACTCCATGCTACAGTGGGGTGATTCCACCATGAGGTTCCCAGGTAGGGATAATACCTCGGCTTTGCGAGCCAAGTCACAGCGGCGTAGTACCGCAAATAGGCAGGTAGCCTAATGTTGTATAATGAAATTAAAGAGTTGTAGACAACATTACAAAGGGGACGATGTCATCATGTTACAGTGGTACGACACCACGATGAGGTACCCAGATAGGGGTAAAGCCTCGGCCTCGAAAGCCATGTCGTCGCGGCATAACACCAAGGAAGCGCAAGGCTTCATGCTGGATAGTTTGGTACTACAAAAAGGCTTGTGACCTCATGCTATAGAAGTATGACACTACGATGAGGTTCCCGGGTTGGGATAATACATCATCTTTAAGCCATGTTATAGCGGCGTAGCACCGCAAGGAAGTGCAAGACTTCATACCATTTCTCTTTAATAAAGAACTCACCTATAGTATATGGACAAAGATAGCAGGCCGTCTCTTGAGGGTAAGCTTGTTGACGCCCAAAATACATATATCAAAACCAGGTTGGCACAGGGCCTTTAATGTGCAGCCAGAAGTACATGTTGTAGAAGCATGGAAAATAATCCATGCGGCTAGGAGACCCCATGCGGCTCATAAAGCCCATGCGGCTCATGAAGTCATGCGGCATAAGGGACTATGCGGCCGAAGACATCCCATACAGCTCAGAAGACATGTGGCGCAACAGTGTTCCCCTCCGCCCTATGCTGCATTAATTACTTTGACGGCTGACATCTCTGAAAAAAGTGACAGCCCTGACACAAGAGAGGCAATTATGACTCTGTCATAATGACAGACCCCTAGGGAAGGGAAAGAGATCTCTGACACAATCTCCCGAGATCCATAAAAATGCCACGTGGCCTTGCCACGTGGGTGTTCGTATGCGGCTCGAGCGAAGACTTCCCATGCGGTTCAGAATGAAGCCGTCTTATGCGGCTCAGGCCGAAACAGTCTCATGTGGCTCAAACGGAGGCCTTCCCATGCGGCTCAAGAGGACCATTTCCATGCGGCTCAGGCGGATGCATCCCTATGCGGCTCGTAATGATCATCTCCATGCGGTTCAAAGGGTCGAAAGGGGGGGCCACTACCAAAGCAGCCCTGACACGTGGCCCAAACCTTATGCGGCCCAAACCTTATGCGGCTCAATCTTCATGCGGTTCAGATCCCCCCAGTGGCTCCTAGGACACGTGTCCTAAGCCGATCAATTTTCCAGATTTATTACAATCAGAGATTGGGTCAAATCCCAATAATCTGGGACACGTGGCAGAAGAATAAATCAAATTTATTTGCGGACATCAGAAGATCATTATGAGGAAGATTTATTCCAATCAGTATTAATTAATGATGAGATTTGGTGTAATCTACACTTAATGGCCTAGATTCATCATACTCAAAACTAATGGCCTAGATTGACCAATCCACAGGCCGCAGCCATCTCCAGGAAGCAATCATTGCAACCCTAATGATCACACCCCATTCCTATAAATAGCAAGGTGCCATTCCCTTGCAAGATATACATTCCTTGGCAATATACACAACGGAGAGAGTGTGACCAGAGAGACACCTTTTCGAGATCAGAGAGCATTAGAAGACTTGGAGAAAAAAGCAGAGACGGAGCAAAGAGAGCATTTCTTCAACGCCGAGCAAATCTTCTGGAGCCAAGGCTGCATACCGATCGTCCAAGGAGTAAGGCAGGGCTGCCATCGCCTTTCCGAGCCTCTATCGTCACCCTCCAAAATCTAAAATAAACAATTGTACTTAGTCTGCTGTACCTAGGCTTTTGTCCCTAGACTTTCTTTGTACAAGAGAGTTTGTATTGTGAGTCTAAGTTCAGTCCTCCCATAAAATTATTCTGTACTTTTATAATCAATGGCAAACACGATGGCGACTCTGCTGGGGACAAACTTCTCCACGGCTGAGGAGTTGGTGACGCAGTCGGATGCAGCCAAGCTTGGCTCCATGCAACAAAAGATGGTCGTCCGTTTTGACTAACAAGCGTTTGAAGAGATGCTCTCTGAAGGAAGTGCTGGCCCGATCCAGAAGCGAACCCGCACAAAGAAAGCTCGCTGCGAGTGGAGGCCAAAATCGTTTGCTCCTTCACAAGCTCTGGACGGGGTACTCTCTGCTATCCAAGGCGGCGAGGATGATTCTCATACGTCTCTACTTCGAGCCGTAGAGAACTCTGCTGTCCCCGAGTTCGGCAGAGGAAAGCATTACGATGCTGGACTTGTACGGACAAAGAGCGACTCTATGCGCCCTAAGAAGAAGCCGAGCACTCCTGTGGCCAAATCTGTCAACCACAAGCAGGAGGCTCATGCGGGTGGATCTACCGGCCGCATGAAGCAAATCCATGCGGCCAGATCATCCAGCCGCATAAAGAAGACTCATGCGGCTGACACTTCCAACCGTATGAAGAAAGCCTATGCGGCTACGTCTGCCAGCCGCATACGGACCAACGATGATAGCCGCATGACGCCTACTCCCCGCGGCTCTGTCTTCGACCGCCTCTCGTACGGTCCTGATCTCTTGTGCTCCCAAGAAGATATGTATGACTCTCTCCAGTATCACTTAGACTCTTCCTACTATGTGTCCGTACGCACTAGTGCGAAGAAGTCTAAAACGGCGCGAGCCTGGCAAGTTCGGTCCGCTGATCTGACCTCTGACCATCCGAGCATTCCGTATACTGCTACGTGGGCCTCGGATGGGAAGTTGTACAGAACCACTCGAGTCCAGTCCCCGGCGGCAGACGGACAGAGAGGTTCGCAAAAGTCTCCTAAAATCCTGGAAGCAAACATGGTCAGTCCAGACCCATCTGACTTGCGTGAGGCCATCCTCCACAAATGCAAGGAAAGGGAAGATGCATTGGGGTGCAAAGAGTCCTCCCATGGACGTCACTGCACCAAAGTCATCGTCAACTGCTGCTGCAACAGCGTGACGATACGAGAAGACCGGCAGTCTGTCTTTCAAAGACTGCAACAGCCATCTTCAGAAGACGAGGCACTACCCGTCGCCTCTTGCAACTCCGCTCGGAAAGTCCCCGCTGATGGAAGGGGGAAGAAGACAAATGTTCCCAGTCCAAAGATCTCAACCGCTGCGACTAAAAGATTATCGTCCAAAGGGGTGCCCACCACCAGAGTTTTCCAAAGTACTCGCTCTAAGACGAAATCTGCTACAGTGGAAGATTCGTCGTCCACAATGCAGGGGGTTGCTGGGGCTGGGGGTAGCACCCCTCCGAGCCTCCACATCAATCCGATGTTCCAAGAAGATGAGCCCGGGAAGACCACTCTCCCATCAGGTACAACAGGTGCTGATGTCCCGGAGGGCAACCATGACTCTCAAGACGAGGCAAACTCGGAGACTGGGGGTACTGTCCCTTTCGAGTCTGAATCAGAAGGGAACATACCCACATACCCCGATGACTTCTCACTACAGGGGTACGATTCGGAGGGCGCTTCCTCCACCGCTCCGTCTATCTCTCCTCATATGAAGACGGTATTCATGACAGACAGCAACCAAGGTGGTTCCAGTGATCGCCAATGCATCGACACTCTAGAGGCCATACTGCATGCCTTGGTCAAGTCTGTAGACGAGATCAAAACGGCCCTTTCAACTCTCCAAGGAGGGATGCCTGGCCAAACAAGTGCGGGTCCCGCTGTCAATGCGGACTCGAACTCAGCGGCACCGAACCCGGGCAACAATCCTCCCGAAGTAACGGCCCCACCACTGTGGATGAGGCCCGCAAAGCGAGAAGAGAGGTCCAAGAGCTCCGAGCCATGTTCCACGCTCGAGAAAACTCTCAAGACCTCAGAATACGGCAACCATACCCTGCTGCATGGAGGGATGTTCCATTCCCACCAAGATATAAGCCGTTCAACATCAATCCTTATAATGGCAAGACCTCAGCAAGTCGGTACATCACTTACTTCGAGGTCACCACCGACCATCTGCCCCATGACGATGACATTCTCACACGATTATTCATCGGGGCATTGGAAGGAGTCGCCTTCGACTGGTATCGCAATCTGCCGGACAACTGCATCCACTCCTTCGCCGGCTTCAAGCACATGTTCTTGGAGAGATTCTATGAAGTAGGGCAGGACATCACCATGTCTACCCTCATGGACGTCGTCCAAGGGAAGAAAGAGCTGACAAGGAACTACATCGAGAGGTTCCGCCAAACCGCCATGAAGTTACCCTCTGGAAACCCGGATTCCTCCTTGATTGAAATTTGCCAAAAGAGACTGCTTCCAATAATCAGTCTCTGGATGGGTGAAAGTCAATTCAAGGATTGGAAGACGTTCATCATTAGTGCCACAAGCGCCGAAGAACGATTGAAGAAGGCTCGCCAACTGGGATTGCACATCTCGGACGGAGAGAACAAGGGCAAGCGTCCCAACAACGATAATGGGGGTAGCCCCTCCAACAATCGGGACAACAGGGGAAAGCAGGCTATGGTGGCCGATACAGCACAGAAACCTGAGCTGAAGCCAACAGATAAACAATGGCCGCAAATCACTTACTCCTTCAAAGACGGTCACGTCAAGCCCATCTTGGACATGCTCATACAAGGAGATAGAATCCAGCTTCCTCCACCAAGACGGGAACCGCGGCCGGCAGAGATGGAGAACCCAAAGTACTGCCATTATCACCGCTACGCCCACCATGCTACACACGACTGCTACCAGGTAAAACGGTACATCCAAAACCTCATCGATTCGAATGCTCTGGCTATCGATTTCGAAGAGGTAACCGTGGCAGCCAACATGGTATCAGTACAATTCGGCAGCTTTTCTCCGACGGAAACTCAAGACGGGGTGGTCCCCATCCCTCTGGCAACAATAGAGATCGCTAATCTTCCTCCTCCCCGAGATCAGAACGCTGGTCTAGTGCCCCTCACCACATCACGAGGGAAGGTCATGTGGATCCATCCAGACTTGGTATCGGAAGTGACTTGCCCCATACCGTCTTCTACCTGCAAGAAGAAGAATAGAAAAATCAGGTCCTGCCACACAATCTCGGCAGACATCGAAGAAGCTACAGTCGTCGTCACGCGGTCTGGGGCGCAATCCCAACCTGTGGGTGACAATCCAGCTGAAGATCATCAACTTACTACAACTGATGCTCCGGGACCGGCTCAGCCTCCGACGACCGACAAGCCTAGGCCGAGGGAGACTCGCTTTGACAAAACCCTCCGAAAAGAGGCATCACAAGGGCTGGAGAAGCCCTACAACTTCGACATCTTAGCACAATTGGCCAACACACCGGCCAAGTTGTCATTATACGAGCTTCTGAGACTCTCCAAGGATGTTCGTACGGCCCTGAGTGATGCACTCCAAAATGCCGACGCATACCTCGCTCAGGTCAACCTCACAGGAGAAATCCTGCCTGCAGATCTCCAAGACAGCGCCTGTACGGGAGCAATGCCCAATATCATCTTCACTCCGCAGGACATGCTCATCAAAACCAACCTGCACGATCGCCCGCTATACTACACTGGATACATCGGCGACGTAAAGGTGGATCGGATGCACATTGATCCTGGCTCTTCCATAAGCATTATCCCGAAGGGTCTGCTACATCATCTCCGTATCCCAATGCATCGCCTGACGCCTACAAGCACCGCCATCAGCGGTTTCAATTCGGACAAGAGCTACCCAATTGGGAAGATTCGTCTGAAGTGTCAAATTGGCGACCTCCAATCCGAAATCACCTGCTACGTCATAGATGCAGACACTTCTTACAACATCCTCTTGGGGCGTCCATGGATACACGATTATATGATCGTGCCTTCCACGCTGTACCAATGCTTCAAATATGTCGACAAATACGGCTTCGTGAGGACGGAATTTGCTGATATCGATCCCTTCAAAGGGGTCGAATCCTACTACTCAGACTCCTGCCTGTACGAAAAGTCTAAGAAGCATCTTGGTGAAGGAGATATACAAGCTAGTACCGAGACAACCACAGGATCAGAAGAGCCTCTGACGATCCACCTCCAAGCTCGCAAACCTGGCAAGTCAGCACCCCTTACCGCCACTCTGCGTAAGGACGCAATCAGCCTCTCGGCATAAGAAGAGCAGATGATAATTCGGCTGCCAAGGTCTGACCAAGTGCCAATATCCACAATAGAGCCACTGACAATTAGGCTGCCAAGAGCCGACCAGCCTCAAACGGAGAAGCTCAATCCCTCCGACAAGACAATGACGATACGCCTTCCCAAGAAGGGTCGTCACCCCGATGCAAGGACTGGAACTTCTAGCGAACCAACCACTCCCCGTCCAGCATCGAGTGCCAAGCTGGGGGTCGTTAGTTTGCCAACAACTCCATGCTCTGAACCGCTGACGATCAAGCTGCCCAGGTCGTTCTCTCAGTCTTCGTTTATACAGGGGGTAGCTGAAGAGGAACCAGAGCTAGCCAAGTATATGGCTTCCCACACTAATGTTCCCTCCGCAGATGATATAATCCCCCTAGAAAAGATACCTTACTTCATCAATAAAGGGCTATCTTTGAACTACCTCGAGCTTAATAAGCTCTGTACGATGTCTGCTATGGAACACGGTATAGGCACTCAACTCTACACACAGGTAACAAATGTGCACACCGTAATCCAGCTTACTCCAACAGAAGACGCTTATCGGATAATCGAGGAAGGGGACCATCCAATCATCTTCGGCCGGAAGGACGATCCTCATCCCTTCACCATAGAAGAAGTCGACCTTGGATCAGATGTCGGGAGACTGCCTCTATATCTTTATAGCCCCCAATCTAAATATCTCATGCAAAAACAAGGGTATGATCTAGAGACTACGCCAGGCTTGAACTATGACACAGGACAACGATTACCTTTGAAGCCACCAGTCCCGGCAGGCAAACCACGGGACTACTATAGCAAGACTCGATGTGGATTAGGGTATGTAACACCCACGACGACCCTTGAAAGTTTCGATGAAGAATGTGACTGGCATTCACATTCGACCGAGTCACCAAATTCTGACTCTGATACCAGCATCGGAGATGTATTCAGACAAGTCTTGTCAGTCAATATGGCATTCGCCGACGCTTATGAAGAAGACGAAGACATCCCCAAAATCCTCGAGCTAGAGCCGTGGGCCCAGCAGCTGGATGCACAATGGGAAAAGTGGTTCGAACAGAGAGAACCTCCCACTGAAGATGAGGTCATGCAAGTAGATCTTGACAGCGAATCTTCTCCAAAACCAATCTTCGTAAGTAAAAGCTTAACAGACGAAGAGCGAGAATCGCTGCTGGAATTTGTCAGAGAATATATTGATATATTCGCATGGAGTTATGAAGACATATCGGGGTTAGATCTCGACATTGCTCTTCACAAACTCAACATTCGGCCAGATGCAAAACCAGTCAAGCAGCAACAGTGACGCTTTCGCCCAGGCGTCATGGATACGATCGAAGCCGAAGTCAACAAACTAATAGCCAGCGGCTTTATTCGTAAGGAACAACATCCGGATTGGGTCGCCAACATAGTTCCGGTCTTCAAGAACAACGGGAAGATCCGAATCTGCATCGACTTTTGCAATCTGAACGAGGCATGTCCCAAAGACGAATTCCCCCTCCCTATCACCGACATCATGATTGACAACACCTGCGGCTTCGAACGCATGTCATTTATGGATGGATTCTCGGGATACAACCAAATCAAGATGTCTCCTGACAACGAAAAGCATACATCATTCCGAACACCAATTGGCACATACTGTTACACAGTCATGCCTTTCGGTTTAAAGAATGCTGGCGTCACATATCAACGAGCCATGAGTATCATCTTCAGAGAACACTTGCGCAAGACGGTGGAATGCTATGTTGATGACATCGCCGTCAAGAGTCGTCGTAAGGAAGACCATCTACAGGATCTGAGGATGGTATTCAATCTGATGCGAGCGCACAATTTAAAAATGAATCCCACAAAGTCCTTCCTGGGCGTATCTAGCGGAAAGTTCTTGGGTTTTATCATCACCACCCAGGGTATTCATGTAGACCCTGAGAAGACGAAGGCAATTATGGAGATGGGTCCTCCAAAAAAATCTTCGCGAACTCAGAGGCCTTCAAGGGAGGCTAGCTTACATCAGAAGATTCATCTCTAACCTCTCCGGGAGGTGCCGACCGTTCACCCACCTCATGAAGAAAGGCGTTTCATTCGTATGGGATGAGGAATGTCAGCGTGCTTTCGACAGCATCAAAAAATATTTGTCGAACCCTCCAGTCCTGGTAGCCCCGGTTGCTGGAAAACCATTCCTGCTCTATGTACGAGCGATGGAACATTCCCTTGGTGCTCTGTTAGCACAAAATAACGATGCAGGCCATGAACAAGCCATATACTACCTCAGTCGAATGATGATGGGGCCAGAGCACCGATACACCGCTGTGGAGAAGGAATGCCTTGCCCTGGTGTTCGCTATTTAGAAGACGCGGTACTATGTCACCGGACAAACAATACATGTGATCTCATGAGTCAACCCTCTCAGGGTCCTCATGACTAAACTAGGGGCACTCAGCTCTCGCCTCGGTACATGGGCAATATTGCTGTCCCCTTATCATATGATCTTTGTCCCGCAAAAGGCTGTCAAAGGTCAAGCCTTGGCAGACTTTTTGGCAGCCGACCTGGGCTCAGAGTCATCCAGGATATATGAAGAAATTCCAGATGAGGTCGCTGACTCGAATGCAGCCTCTCACGATAACATATGGTGGATGTTCTTCGACGGTGCTTCTAGAACAGGACCCAAGGGCAACATCATTGTCGGAGTTGGGGTGGTGCTAGTCTCCCCTTCCGGATTGGTGATTAACCGCGCTTACTCCCTCACGGAACCGTGCTCTAACAATGTGGCCGAATACAACGCTCTGGTCATTGGCCTCCAACTTGCAAAGGAGCTGGGGGTAGAATATCTTGAAGCATACGGCGATTCTCAGTTAATCGTCAATCAGATCCGGGGCTCATACGAAGTTTGCCACGAAGACATGATCCCCTATCACCAAATAGCGATCGACATCATCTCGTCGTTCGAGGGGTTCTTTATCGAGCACGTCCCCAGACTCCGAAATATCGAAGCCGATAACTTAGCAGGCCTGGCCGCTTCCCTAGCAGTACCGAATCATACCCACCAATCGGTAGATGTGATAGGCCACGAACTGGTCTGCCCCAAGAAAAACGTTCAATTCGTAGCAAGTTATTCTGCTCAGACGATTGATGATGCCCCAGATTGGAGACAAACATTCATCGACTTTGTCGTCTACGACATCCTTCCCGAGAACCCAAAGGAGGCCACCTCCATTAGACGGCGTTCCCTCAGATTCATCTACGATACAGAGACGAAAATGCTGTATCGGCGATCCTACGATGGATTATTGCTTCGGTGTCTGTCAAACGCAGAAGCCAAAGAAGCCGTACAAGAAGCGCATGACGGTGTTTGCGGGGCCCATCAGCCTGGTCCTAAATTGCAAGGCCGTCTCCGCCGAATGGGCTACTACTGGCCCAAGATGGTAGCGGATGCGATAGACTACGCAAGAAGGTGCAAAGCCTGCCAAGTCTATGCAGACTTCATTCACCAGCCATCCGAATTTCTACATCCGACAGTGGCATCCTGGCCCTTCGAAGCATGGGGGATGGATATCATTGGTCCAATTACTCCACCTTCCTCCCGTGGACATCGCTTCATACTTACGATCACGGATTACTTCTCCAAATGGACAGAAGCTGTTCCACTTGCAGAAGTCAAAACTTCGAACATGATCAGCTTCCTCAAGCATCACGTTATCTATCGCTTTGGACTGTCCCGAAGGATCATCCACGACAATGGTCCGCAGTTTACAAGCCACGCCTTCTATCAGTTTTGCGATAAGCACCGCATCTAGAATTTTGCTTCGATACCATACAATCCAGCAGCAAACGGGTTGGCAGAGGCATTCAACAAAACAATCATCAAACTCCTCAAGAAATTTGTCTCTTCCAACAAACGCGACTGGAACGAGAAGCTCGGTGAATGTTTATGGGCGTACCGTACTACAGTCCGAACAGCTACCGGGAACACACCATTTTCCCTGGTATACGGGAGTGAGGCAGTTCTTCCTTTAGAGACTCAAATACCCTCACTCCGCGTCGCCCTCACTTATCAATTGACGACAGATGATAACTACCGATGCCGACTACAAGAGTTGGAGGCCTTAGATGAAAAGCGCCTCCTAGCTCAGCCAAGGATCGAACTATACCAAGCACGCATCTCCGGAGCCTTCAACAAGAAGGTCAAGATCAGAACATTCCAGGTGGGCGATCTCGTTCTGGCAGTTCGGAGATCGATGGTCATGACTCACAAGACCGCCGGTAAGATCCAGCCAAAATGGGAAGGCCCATTTGTCATTGAGGCCGTATTCTCCAACGGAGCCTACCGCCTCGCAAAACAGAATGGGGATTTGCTTATGTTTCCCATCAATGACAAGTTCCTGAAGAAATACTATGTCTAAATAATATTCTCAAGATCATTGAGTCATGTGCCCGCTGCTACCGCTGAACTCACATCCACAATTTTTCAAATTTTTGAGTCACGTGCCCGCTAGCACCGCTGAACTCACCCTTACAATTTTCCCAGATCATTGAGTCACGTACCCGCTGGTACCACTGAACTCACACTTACCATTCTCTAGATTCCCGAGTCATGTACCCTCTCGTGCCACTGAACTCACATGCACAACATCCCAAATTATCGAGTCATGTGCCCGCTGGTGCCACTGAACTCACACTTTCATAATATCGAGTCATGTACCCGCTGGTGCCTCTGAACTCACATCCCGATCACTCTTTCAGATAGTAAGTCATGTATGATCATACCTCTGAACTTTCTTCCTATAAGAGATCCTCCCTCATGATCTACTACCCGCACTCGCAGTGCACAAAAAGGGTAAGCGATCCACAAATTTCTGAAACGGCCATGTCCTCATTACCTCTGAGTAGTCTCACTTTCGCCAAAAACAAATCACCCCTACATAGAACTTCTATGTCCTCATTACCTCTGAGTCGTTATATGTACCCCATCTTCATTGAGCCCACTCCTACCATGTCCTCATTACCTCTTAGTGGGAAGGCTCCGTAGAAGAAACCTTTATACTTGCCATGTCCTTATTACCTCTGAGTAAGTATGTTCGTTCCCTTTAACTTGTTGCCCGTATCCAAAATCAGGGTACGTTAGGGGCAATGGGTCTATGCAAAAAGTCCCAATAAGATGATTATTATACAGCAAAAGAGTGAAACAAATATATTCCACTCATTCAGAAATCGGTTACATCCACGCAGTTACAGAAAAAGTTCTTCATGCAGACAAGAAGAAAGGCAAAATAAAGCAAAGACTACAGATAGACATTTACGAGAAACCTCAAAACCCTAGTTGCAGAAATGCGTATACAACTCCCTCAACCACCTTACATATGAAGGATGCAATTGAAGGAGATCTTCGTCCAGAATAGGAGAATCAAAATTCCCAGTGCTGCCACCCTCAGCAGTCTCGGTAGTGGGGAGGATGTCGTCCCTCTTAAATGCCGATTCTTCTTTCATCGCCTCCTCCTTAACAGAGGAAGGCCCCTGATTGATGCCAGGGAGCGGCGACTCCTCTACCACTGCAATCTCAGCATTCGGTGGAGACACTACAAGAACCAAAAGACGAAAAAAAGTGATGATGAATGATGAAAACAGTTAGAAGATATTCAGAGATGTTCATACGGCCCGTTTAAGACAACTTTTATGCGGCTTGGACATGGAATATATTCCATACGGTTCATGGGACGTGTATGCGGACCATTTAATTTGAAAAAACTCGTATCAAATGATTATGCACGAAGCAATGCAGCAGAGCAGCATCGGTTAGGGTTTCAAAGTACCCAATCTTCCACACAGTCCTTACCTTCGACGACAACATGAACGTCAAGACGAACGGGAGGTACGGCAGTTAAAGATGAAGCCGACTTTCTACTCTTTGCCACAGCCTTCTTTACTGCCTTGGAAGCCCTAGGTGCCATCATTGTCTGTCGATCAGAAGAAGAAAACAAGACAGAAATCTTAATCAAGAAGAGCCTAAGAGAGAAATCCCCCCAAATACCCTTCTATTTATAGAGAAAGGAGGACCACAGACCGACGCATCGTACAAAGTAGTCGACTCTTCGGCTATCGATACAGACTAGCTAATTAAAGATCAGAAACTCTTGGGATCCTGTCCCAAAAAGGTTTGCATGTATGACATAATGACGTGGCAAATAACTATGCGGCTGAGATATCCCTGCGGTTTAAAAATCTCTGCGACTAAGCCACTCATGCGGCTGAAACAACTCTGCGGCTCAAAAGTTCATGCGGTTGAAAATTCCATGCGGCCAAGACATCTATGCGGCTAGAAGAGCTTCCACACGGGCATGCTTCTCATTCAAAGTATTTCAATTTTGTAAATTGAAAACTTTGAAGGGGGTCTTGTAGAAGCATGGAAAATAATCCATGCGGCTAGAAAATCCCATGCGGCTCATAAAGCCCGTGCGGCTCAGAAAGTCATACGTCATAAGGGACTATGCGGCCCATGACATCCCATGCGGCTCAGAAGACACGTGGTGCAACAGTGTTCCCCTCTGCCCTATGCTGTATTAATTACTTTGACGGCTGACAACTCTGAAAAAAGTGACAGCCCTGACACAAGAGAGGCAATTATGACTCTGTCATAATGACAGACCCCTATGAAAAAGAAAGAGATCTCTGACACAATCCTCCGAGATCCCTAAAAATGCCACGTGGCTTTGCCACGTGGGCGTTCGTATGCGGCTCGAGCGAAGACTTCCCATGCGGTTCAAAATGAAGCCGTCTTATGCGGTTCAGGCCGAAACAGTCTCATGCGGCTCAAGCGGAGGCCTTCCCATGCGGCTCAAAAGGACCATTTCTATGCGGCTCAGGCGGATGCATCCCTATGCAGCTCGCAATGATCATCTCCATGCGGTTCAAAGGGTCGAAAGGGGGGGCCACTACCAAAGCAGCCCTGACACGTGGCCCAAACCTTATGTGGCCCAAACCTTATGCGGCTCAATCTTCATACGGTTCAGATCCCCCCAGTGGCTCCTAGGACTCGTGTCCTAAGTCGATCAATTTTTCAGATTTATTACAATCAGAGATTGGGTCAAATCCCAATAATCTGGGACACGTGGCAGGAGAATAAATCAAATTTATTCGCAGACATCATAAGATCATTATGAGGAAGATTTATTCTAATCAGCATTAATTGTTGATAAGATTTGGTGTAATCTACACTTAATGGCCCAGATTCATCACACTCAAAACTAATGGCCTAGATTGACCAATCCACAGGCCGCCGTCATCTCCAGGAAGCAATTATTGCAATCCTAATGATCACACCCCATTCCTATAAATAGCAAGGTGCCATTCCCTTGCAAGATATACATTCCCTGGTAATATACACAACAGAGAGAGTGTGACCAGATAGACCCCTTTTCGAGATCAGAGAGCATTAGAAGACTTGGAGGAAAAAGCAGAGAGGGAGCAAAGAGAGCATTTCTTCAACGCCGAGCAAATCTTCTGGAGCCAAGGCTGTATACCGATCGTCCAAGGAGTAAGGCAGGGCTGCCGTCGCCTTCCCGAGCCTCTATCGTCACCCCCCAGAATCTAAAATAAACAATTGTACTTAGTCTGCTGTACCTAGGCTTTCGTCCCTAGGCTTTCTTTGTACAAGCGAGTTTGTATTGTGAGTCTAAGTTCAGTCCTCCCATAAAACTGTTCTGTACTTTTATAATCAATGGCAAACACATGTGACTATATTATGTGAGTGGGAAGAATTGCAGCTATGGTGTAGAATTTAAGGCTTAGTCCATTCTTGTATTATAGTCTGTTGTTTGATCCATGCGGAAAGATTCAAGTCGTTAGCGATATCTATCCTAATGCATGATGGACAGTTACTTTGGAGGAAAGTCATACCCATAGATGGAGATATGTGGGGAATTATTGTTTGTTTTGGCTTTTACAATAGAAATAACAGTCCCAAATTGCCTATGCCAAATGAGTGGTATCTCTATATATAGCTTTTTTGTATGAGAGAGAAGCACATGAGACATGGAGAAACACATGGGTGTGCCATGTGGGGGTATTTTTCTAGTAGAAAAAAGGCTAACTCAAGAAATGAAGCAATAATGCTTTTTGATGCTCTCAGAATTTATTCCTTTGGAGCTAAGCACCATAGGGGTTTAGCGACTCGGATTCGAACTTGGGCTCATGGGCTCAAGAGGCGTAATGTGGCATTTTGTTGGCATACTTTGCAATTAGCACGTCAGCATCGTCGCTAGGCGCCAGTGCGCTTCAGTTGCGCTCGTTGCGCGAGCCTCTGCGCTGCCGTTCACGCACCTGTACGTGCTGCCCGATCGTGCGGCCAGATGGCGCACCAGTTGCCATGACTAGATGGTGTGGCCTGATCGCGTGGCTAGATGGCACGTCAGTTGGTGCGGCTAGATGGCGCTGCCTGATGGCTCGGCAGTTGGTGCTACAGTTGGCGTGGCGGTTAATGCACGGTGGACGCGATGCATGTTGTGCGCACGTGTACGCGGACGTAGTTGGCATAATTGGCGCAGGTCGCGCAGACGACGTGCGCTGTGCGCCAATTGGCACAGTCGTGTCTGTACACGATTTGAATGGTTACATAACGTTTTGGGACAGTTTTTCGTACGTCCCGAACTTTTTGTATACCGGGCGATTACTGCAGGCGCCTATATATGTTTCTCTCCTCTTTCTCTCTTTATATACACAGTTCATAATTTTCTTATAAAGTTTCTCCAGAGTTAAGAGCAGAGAAGAGAGAATCAAAGCGAGTATGTGCCATCCGAGGAGTCAGTAGAGCAAAGTGTTCCAAAGTTCTTCGTCAAACTTGCTGGTTCCTGAAAGCTGATCTTGTAGGGCGAATCTAGCTTTGAGTGCCGGTGATCATTCACCCCAGCAGGCTGTTTCCTTATTCCGTCTATTTTATCTTCTGTTCATCCACTTGCAAACTCATTCTGAACGAGTATATTTCTGATCTAATCAGAAACTGTTAGTGGAATTTTATCACTGCTACAACGAAACCTTTTGTGCCTTCTTCGAAGTGTTATAATTGATTTCGTTTCTCAGAAACCTCCAGGATCTCTGTCGTGCACCTTCCTCTAAGTATTTCATAAATCAGATTTTCATCGAAAAATCATGCCCCGGGACTAACAGATCCTGCGCAACTCGAAAACGCTTTCCGATCGACCTGATCATCTCTACTGTCTGAGTAATGATCTTTGGTCCCAATATCATTCTCTCTCCTACAATATCCTATGCTAGCGGTGATATGCATTTTATCCCATACAATACTTCAAATGGAGCCATCTGGGTGCTCTCATAAAAACTATTATTATAAAAAAAAATCTACGAAACAGAGGTGGTCCTACTAAGATCCTTCAATGTCCAAAGTACATAACCATATCATGTCTTCAGGAGTTTGAATGGCGTACTCTGACCACCCATCTGTCTAAGGATGACAAGCTATGCTGAACCTCAATATGGTACCTAAACATTGGTGCAAGCTTTACCATAAGTGAGAGGTCAATCGGGTATCTCTATCCGATAAAATACTCACTAGATCACAATATTATCTCACTATCTATTTCATGTATATATATCTACAAGTTGCTATGTATTCTACCCAAACTTTGAATAGAAAAAAATGAGTCACCTTCGTGAGTCGATTTACTCTCACACAAACTGACCGTGCGGGCCTAGCTAGTACATTCCTTTGTATAGAGAGAGCTTAGGATTTCTACTATTTAGGAGTCAGTGTAACTTCCCTCAGGCATAACACTCTTCGCAACGCCTACAAAGTTTTAGAGCAAATATAGTCTACTGTAACTCCTCACTCACCATAGATGTAGTGCCCCGACCCGTAAAGTCAATCGGAGGAATCGAAACGCCGACGGCGTTGGAACTAAGCCTCACAACGGCTCGCCCGGAGACATCGTTCAGGTGGGGGAGTTTCGGTGAACTTACTCCATCTTAGCTTGCACATAATAAATCGTGTTTTCAACTCGCACAAGTAGGCTAATATAAAAGCTACGCACCAACATAGCTAAGGGAGTAATCCCGTCGGGTCGAAAGTGTCCTAGAATATGGAGATGGTCCATCGATCAACATAGAAGTCAGCTCAGCGTGCTTTCAAATGACACTCGATCCTTCAATCCCGTGGCTTGGGAGAAGGAAGTGGCCTAAGTTGCTAAATTGCCCCGACACTTGAAATAGCCTAAGTCATAGGCGTCGCCTGCGTAACTGCTTGCTGAAGCAGGCACGATCCCGTTGTGCAAGGCTTGGCATAGCCTTCGCATGTCCCGTTGGTCCCGTCGACTTGTCCCGATACTTGAATAAGCCTAAGTCATAGGCGTCGCCCGCACGAATGCTTAACAAAGCATACACGGTCCGGTCCCGCAAGGCTTGGCATAGCCTTCGCACGTCCCGCAAGTTAAGTCATCTTTGTACGGCTTGTTGGCTTAAGTCTAGGCACCCAAGACTTGGTTGTTAAGTCGACCCCGTGCCTAGCACGTTCCCTCGATGCGTAGCTCGGCGTAGCCTTCGCTCGTCGAGTCATTGTCCGTATAAGTCAACAAAGAGTTGCTCTAGGCTAACAAAGCCATTCCTAGTGCTGTCCCGCTCTAGCTGCGGTTGTCAAGTCAAGTAGTCCCTTGAGAATAAGGCTCGTCATATAAGTATATGACTTGAGCGTTAGCGTCGCCTAGAGAACCATGCCTGTCTAAGGCACGAGCCACGACCGAATACCTTTAAGCATGCCGGTCCCGTCCGGTCATGTCCTGCTTGAATACCTTTAAGCATGCCGGTCCCGTCCGGTCATGTCCTGCTTGAATACTTTTAAGCATGCCGGTCCTGCCCGGTCATGTCCTGCCTGAATACTTGATAAGTCCCGCACACGAGATTGGTCCCGCGGCTTGGGAGTCTCGATAGAATAAAGGAATGCATGGTCATGTTAAGGAAAGACTGGATAGATTGGATAGATCGAGTCTTGCATGGTCATGGACAACTTGTCGACAAGGTGTAGTCTTCTCGGGTGATCTCCTCCGGGGCACCGGGATCATCCGCCCGGGAGAAGCGAGTGTGGCTCAAAGTAGGATGCTGGATGACCGCATGGGAGTATCGGCGCTTCCGGGGCTAGCTACCCTTAGAAGGGCGGACCGATACCCCCGCCGAGCCTGTCCAAGATAGCTTGAAATTGCTAGTGACCACTCATGTAGATGTGTCGGCAATAGCGGCACACCGCGTGTATGCCTTTGGATTTGGGTCTAGTGCTTGAATGCAGGTCCTGTTGGTAACACAAGGTCTGGGCCCAAGACTGGGCTGCAGCATAGGCACCGTGCTTGGCACGATAGATGGCGTCGAAATATAAATGGAAAGTGATACTATGGTTCACAAGTCTTGTCTAAACTAGCAAATGGGTCTATCGGGAAGGCCGCAAGGCGGTAAAACGATAAGTCTGGATAACTTGCGAGGCGCGGCCTCAATCTTGAAGCACGAGCAAAGTCTAAGTAAAGTCTAAGGCACGACCTACACGAGTCGTCCCGTTGCCGTCCCTTGGCACTTGAATCGTTAGCACAAGAGTTGGTCTAGTGGCGCTTGAGTTTAATCAAAGGTCCTGGCACGGTCGAGTTTACGTGAATTGCCCCTCGACAAAGCACAGTCTTGAACAAGTCTAAGTTTGGAATAGAATATGGCACGACCCTGCCGTCCCGCCTTGAAGTTTTGGTCAAGTACCTAAGCGATGAGGCACTGCCTCGATCAAAAACACACGTTGGCGAGATAGCGTGACCCTGTCGTTGCACGACCTTGTCGTTGCATCGCTAGTTATCAACTGAGACGTCCTTGTCCTAAAATGAATCCTAAGGCAAGACTAGAAAGACAATTGAAAGGGTTTAAGCTGCACAAAGTAAATGAAACGTGTCGGTTATGTATGGGTGGGCGAGAAGCTCACTCCACCAGTACAGTGGTACTGACACCCACATAGTGTTTCTTGTGCAGGCACAGGTAGAAGCTCGTGGCGCGGAGCTCGCTTGGATGCGTCGAGGCATGGAGTTCCTTGGCGAGTCGAAGCGTGCGGCCGCGTGACCCGAAGACTTATACAGGACATAATGTATGGACATCGCCTTCCGAAGCTTCCGCTGGATTCAAGCATTGTATCGAGAGATGAGAGAGAGCAGAGTGACTTGTAAATGAGTGAAAAGTGAGCCTGAGAGACTTGTAATTGGCCTTGCGCCCATGAATGTAATCCTGTATTCAATATCAATAAAGAGATTCTTTGTGTTACTTGTGTTCATGTGTTCTTCTTTAAATTCTGCTGCAATGTTTTCAATGTTTCTGCTTGGGACTTCTGTGCGACGACCCCGTCGCCGCCGATGTAATCGGCCGTTATGGAATTGCCTTGCACGAGCGCAATCTAGGCTCGTGCGGCATCACGCCTTAGCGAGGACGATCGCTCCGACGGGAGCGGGGCGTGACATAATGGTATCAGAGCACGGCTTTACGTCCTTGGACTTCATGTCGAATTTCTCAGTTTTGAAAGCTCGTCATTGGAAAAAGAAGTGCGCGCTCTCTCTCGATTGTCCCTCGGCATGTCCATACAATAAGTCTAAATATTTTCGAAAGCTCGTACAAGCGTTCACTCAAACGCATCGATAGGCAAGGCCTTTGTGCCGAACGTTGCAAACTTGACTCGATTGAAAACACGTGCTTATGTTAGCAAGTCGCGCGTGTGCCCGAATAGTACTACGTCGACCTTAGCAAGTCGCATGCATATATAATTAGTCCAAACGTCGACCCTAACAAATGAGCTTGCAAACTCAACATTTAGTCCGCACGGGATAGCTATGCACACGGCCTTTTGGCTAAGTTGTGTTTCGCGTCGCGCACCTCGACCCTTGGTGCAACGAATCGCGAACGATATAAAGTATCGCTCGATCGGGGGTAGAAATGCACTTAGAGTGTCTGTCGATAGGAATGCTATCGAGTTAACGCTTAGGCGTACACGAAGGATTGACTTGGATTTCGAGATATAGTGCGAACGACTTTGTGCGTCGGTACGACGCGAGCGACTATGCTAGTGATTCGTCGAACGAATCTAAGAGATATCTTAGTGCATGATGCGAACTTGATTGAGGACTAGAACGGATGGCTCGAATCCGAGTGGTGTATGGATTTTTCTTGGAGATCATTCGAGCGAAAATTGAGGATTTCGAGTATGTCGGCGAGGCGATGCGATCGCGCAAAGCCTTAGAGCGCGTCACGTTTAGTTGGACGTGACTTCGTGTGTCTCGAACGAGCGTCTCGTTTGAACAACTTGCGTATAGGCAACGCGAGTGAGAAAACGATATCAAAGTGATTCAAAACGATGAATGAAAATAAATGGTCTTGATCGAGGAAACTTAGAGGAATCGCACGTACGATTTCGGATTGATACAAATGAAATGTGACTTGGATTTTGAACGACGATCTTGAAATGAGCTTGAGGAATAGTGATCGAGCTTGATCTTGAATATCGAGGAAATTGTGGAATATCCAACTCGGGCAATAGCATCAGTCGCACGACACGAAATTGGTTGCAAAGGAAGATCGTCAGGTTACGCATATCGTCGATGGTATTGAGGCGTATCAGAGATCGATATGCGATAACTCGGGGGTACTCTGACTCGGCGAATGACGATCGTGCAAATGTCGTTGTTCCGACGGATGCTATAATCGGGATGTTAAAATGTGTCGAAGAAAAGATAGACTTGGCTCGAGGACGTTCTGGTTGAACAAATGACGGGTAAACTATCGAATTGAAATCTTGACTTGGATGAAATAAAAACGTTTGGATTTGCTTCGTCGATAACCACAACTTCGACATTCTTGTCTTATGCGAGCGCAACTCCAGCCTCGCGCATGCGTCATGCCGATTTGAGACGATCACTCCGCGTGAGCACTGGTATGGTGATTCATACAGCGGGGGTGATTGACCTAGCTTGGCGTGATAATTTGTATGCTTCGACTTGTGGTTTGACGCGAAGGTGACTCGAAAATGAATTGTGTGTGTTTGAAGAACCGAATTTGAGGATTGCGTAGGTCCAATCCGTGTATCGAAAATGAGTTAGTCTAAACTCAAACAAGAGTTACGCCCCGATGAGAATGATTATTCTGCGAGTGCATTGCGTGGTGATTCACGAACCACCGTAGATAATCGGACTCGCGTGAGATTGGGGCACAACGTATTGTCGAGCTAGATGACCTCGTGATCGAATGCACGAATTGGTTAGAGTTGGTGATTTGGATAAAATCGAATATGTGCAACGCATGTATTGATGCGAATAGGTGATCGTGCTCGATGTTTAGAGATCTGAGTGACGCGAGCTTGGGTAGAAAACCCCGTATTACCGACTATGGTTTGACCCTAGGATTGGGGTCAGTGTTGGCATTATTGTTGGGGAACTATGATTCCAATCCTGACATCGACTTAGCCTCGAAAAGATTGGCCTAGCGGTTAGGCAAAACGCCCCTGTTGCAAGTGTTATCAATCAAAGGATTGATCTTGAGGATTGGTTTGAATGGATAGTGTGAATCACGAATGTAGGGAACCCTGCTCACGAGACTTGGCTGACATGCATATATTTCAGGGACGCCTGAGTATGTGCACGATGCGACTCGAGTGAGAATGACAAACTCTCTATCATGCGGCTTGGTTGAATGCATGTATTTTGGGGACGCTTGGAATGCGTGCACGATCCAGCCAAGTGATACGTTGAGTTCAAACACGACTGGGGAACGAGAGTGTCAAGATCTTGAAATCGTGTTAAAGGAAAGATTGATAAGTCGGGCGAGCGTAGCTCGGAATCGAAGGAACGCGTAGGCGAGATGCGTACAAATAAGTCTTGGCCATAGAAATGGTAGGATGGCTTGCCCTCAGGAAAGTCTCGAGGACGAGACTTGTTCTGAGTGGTGTATGTTGTAGTGCCCCGACCCGTAAAGTCAATCGGAGGAATCGAAACGCCGACGGCGTTGGAACTAAGCCTCACAACGGCTCGCCCGGAGACATCGTTCAGGTGGGGGAGTTTCGGTGAACTTACTCCATCTTAGCTTGCACATAATAAATCGTGTTTTCAACTCGCACAAGTAGGCTAATATAAAAGCTACGCACCAACATAGCTAAGGGAGTAATCCCGTCGGGTCGAAAGTGTCCTAGAATATGGAGATGGTCCATCGATCAACATAGAAGTCAGCTCAGCGTGCTTTCAAATGACACTCGATCCTTCAATCCCGTGGCTTGGGAGAAGGAAGTGGCCTAAGTTGCTAAATTGCCCCGACACTTGAAATAGCCTAAGTCATAGGCGTCGCCTGCGTAACTGCTTGCTGAAGCAGGCACGATCCCGTTGTGCAAGGCTTGGCATAGCCTTCGCATGTCCCGTTGGTCCCGTCGACTTGTCCCGATACTTGAATAAGCCTAAGTCATAGGCGTCGCCCGCACGAATGCTTAACAAAGCATGCACGGTCCGGTCCCGCAAGGCTTGGCATAGCCTTCGCACGTCCCGCAAGTTAAGTCATCTTTGTACGGCTTGTTGGCTTAAGTCTAGGCACCCAAGACTTGGTTGTTAAGTCGACCCCGTGCCTAGCACGTTCCCTCGATGCGTAGCTCGGCGTAGCCTTCGCTCGTCGAGTCATTGTCCGTATAAGTCAACAAAGAGTTGCTCTAGGCTAACAAAGCCATTCCTAGTGCTGTCCCGCTCTAGCTGCGGTTGTCAAGTCAAGTAGTCCCTTGAGAATAAGGCTCGTCATATAAGTATATGACTTGAGCGTTAGCGTCGCCTAGAGAACCATGCCTGTCTAAGGCACGAGCCACGACCGAATACCTTTAAGCATGCCGGTCCCGTCCGGTCATGTCCTGCTTGAATACCTTTAAGCATGCCGGTCCCGTCCGGTCATGTCCTGCTTGAATACTTTTAAGCATGCCGGTCCTGCCCGGTCATGTCCTGCCTGAATACTTGATAAGTCCCGCACACGAGATTGGTCCCGCGGCTTGGGAGTCTCGATAGAATAAAGGAATGCATGGTCATGTTAAGGAAAGACTGGATAGATTGGATAGATCGAGTCTTGCATGGTCATGGACAACTTGTCGACAAGGTGTAGTCTTCTCGGGTGATCTCCTCCGGGGCACCGGGATCATCCGCCCGGGAGAAGCGAGTGTGGCTCAAAGTAGGATGCTGGATGACCGCATGGGAGTATCGGCGCTTCCGGGGCTAGCTACCCTTAGAAGGGCGGACCGATACCCCCGCCGAGCCTGTCCAAGATAGCTTGAAATTGCTAGTGACCACTCATGTAGATGTGTCGGCAATAGCGGCACACCGCGTGTATGCCTTTGGATTTGGGTCTAGTGCTTGAATGCAGGTCCTGTTGGTAACACAAGGTCTGGGCCCAAGACTGGGCTGCAGCATAGGCACCGTGCTTGGCACGATAGATGGCGTCGAAATATAAATGGAAAGTGATACTATGGTTCACAAGTCTTGTCTAAACTAGCAAATGGGTCTATCGGGAAGGCCGCAAGGCGGTAAAACGATAAGTCTGGATAACTTGCGAGGCGCGGCCTCAATCTTGAAGCACGAGCAAAGTCTAAGTAAAGTCTAAGGCACGACCTACACGAGTCGTCCCGTTGCCGTCCCTTGGCACTTGAATCGTTAGCACAAGAGTTGGTCTAGTGGCGCTTGAGTTTAATCAAAGGTCCTGGCACGGTCGAGTTTACGTGAATTGCCCCTCGACAAAGCACAGTCTTGAACAAGTCTAAGTTTGGAATAGAATGTGGCACGACCCTGCCGTCCCGCCTTGAAGTTTTGGTCAAGTACCTAAGCGATGAGGCACTGCCTCGATCAAAAACACACGTTGGCGAGATAGCGTGACCCTGTCGTTGCACGACCTTGTCGTTGCATCGCTAGTTATCAACTGAGACGTCCTTGTCCTAAAATGAATCCTAAGGCAAGACTAGAAAGACAATTGAAAGGGTTTAAGCTGCACAAAGTAAATGAAACGTGTCGGTTATGTATGGGTGGGCGAGAAGCTCACTCCACCAGTACAGTGGTACTGACACCCACATAGTGTTTCTTGTGCAGGCACAGGTAGAAGCTCGTGGCGCGGAGCTCGCTTGGATGCGTCGAGGCATGGAGTTCCTTGGCGAGTCGAAGCGTGCGG
Source organism: Iris pallida (assembly GCA_029216955.1). Classification (NCBI taxonomy): domain Eukaryota; kingdom Viridiplantae; phylum Streptophyta; class Magnoliopsida; order Asparagales; family Iridaceae; genus Iris; species Iris pallida. The sequence continues at coordinate 3,428,571 of JANAVB010015398.1, forward strand.
CCGCGTGACCCGAAGACTTATACAGGACATAATGTATGGACATCGCCTTCCGAAGCTTCCGCTGGATTCAAGCATTGTATCGAGAGATGAGAGAGAGCAGAGTGACTTGTAAATGAGTAAAAAGTGAGCCTGAGAGACTTGTAATTGGCCTTGCGCCCATGAATGTAATCCTGTATTCAATATCAATAAAGAGATTCTTTGTGTTACTTGTGTTCATGTGTTCTTCTTTAAATTCCGCTGCAATGTTTTCAATGTTTCTGCTTGGGACTTCTGTGCGACGACCCCGTCGCCGCCGATGTAATCGGCCGTTATGGAATTGCCTTGCACGAGCGCAATCTAGGCTCGTGCGGCATCACGCCTTAGCGAGGACGATCGCTCCTACGGGAGCGGGGCGTGACAATAGAGCATCTCCAACCTATTATCTTATATGTGTTGTGAGTCTTAGGTGGCATGAGACACAAGACAATGTCTTTCTTAGGATACAAAAGTATTGAGAAGACAATAAAAAATATTTTTTCCAACTTCCAAGACAACTCCTCCACTTCTACTTTTTTTTACAAATATTTGTATTTATAATTGATGATGTGTAATAAAGTCATTGTGAAGTGCATTGTCTAGATCTAGACAACCAACTTCACATTGTCCTTGCCATGTCATTGCCATGTCAACTTTATGATTTATTCTACATTTGCATTGGAGAAGGATTTTTGAAATAAAAGCTTGTCATTTCCTATGTGGCAACCATTTTTTTAAACTTACAATAGGGTTGGAGATGCTCTAACTGATGCATTGAAAGATGGATGGAGGAGATTATTCATTTAGACCAGCCATCACATAGGAGGACAAGGCTGGTACGTGTGTGTGTGTGTGTGTGTGTGTGTGTGTGTAAGAAAATAATTTTTTATTCTGGTCCGAATGCTTACAATTGCAATCCGAAGGTCTTATAAACTATGTCCGAAGGCTACATCCCGGTCTGAAGGCCTACAAACGCAATCCGAAGCACCTGGGCCGCACCACACCCACCTCACTTTAGTTTTAACATCAAAAAAATTTAAAGTGCTTTTCTGTTGCTCGAACCTGCAACATTTAGGAGGAATATATCTCACTCTAACCACTTTTAGAAGGAATATATCTCACTCTAACCACTTGAACTAGAAGTACTTGGTGTGTGTGTGTGTGTGTGTGTGTGTGTGTGTGTGTGTGTGTGTGTCCTTCATTTAATTTAGAAAGTGAGCTACCATCTTTTTACATCATTTACTAGACATTTTGACTAAAGCTGCCATCTAGTGACTAGACCTTCTCTTTTAAACGTAAGGTGTACATGGGACCATGACATGAAATGTTGTGAAGATTTGGAGATTATAAAAGTGATAGCAATGAGCAATACTTATTGGCTCACAGAACTATGGACTAGGCCACTACGGATTTGGAGATATAAAGTGAACCAACACACACGAGCAGTACTTCTAGGCTCGGTGAGATTTGCGCCAGTCCACTGTAGTCTCCTGGCCCGCATGTCAGACGCACACGGAAAGGTAGGAGAGTTTATCGTATGTATGAATATAATTTTCTATACATTTGTAAATAGTTTGCTCCTAATCGTAGTCTCATGCAGGAAGAGCTTTGGCTTACAAAATTAATTAAGACTAATTTGCTACTAAATACAGAAAACTCTAAATAACTAGCAAGTCTAAGCGGGTCATCATTTACGCTGGCAGTTCACAAATACCTCCAAATGGAGCGCTTGCTAATACACACAAGCAGGCAGATAACATACATATATAAATATTGTTAGAGTGGGTGGGGTTCCCAACCTATGTGGAGAAGATCCCGGAGTGCGACGAGCGCCGTCCGATGTCGGAGAAGCTCGGGAGTAGTTGTTGCTGCTGCTGCTGCCCCAAAGGGGGTTCTGGACCAAGTCTGCCGAGTTCGGGCCGAACTCGGTCCCAGGCCGAGTTCTGGCCGAACTCGGTCTGGCCGTTCCAGGGTTTGGCCATCCAGTGCTGGTTGCCCCACACAGAGTTCTGGCCGAACTCTGTGTGTCGGGGGGCTGAAGCGGATTTCAGGATGAGTTTTCATCATTGGATCTAATCCAACGGTCCAGGTTGGTTGCGGGATTAGGGAGATATATTGAGTTTTCTCAACCCTAACTTATAATCGCATTGGACAACACAAGTTTGAGAGAGAAGGAGGCAAGAGTGCCATTGCAACTTCGGAGAAGAAGACGGAGGATTAAAGGTCGTTTTCGAAGGAGATCGTGTTTCGGGTAATCTCTACTCGTCGTTCTCGTTCTTCGTAGCCTTGTGATCATTGTTCTTGTCTCTGAGTGTTGTGGGGATCCGAATTGGATCGGGAGGAGTTTGTAGAGGGTGTAATTCTTCTATTCCATTAGTGGAGGCTTCTCAGGGTTGGACTCCGATCGTCCCGTGGTTTTTCCCGCAAGGGTTTCCACGTCAAAAATTCTCTGTGTCTGCGTGGTTGTTTTTGTGTGCTTTTTTTTTGGGTTCGTGCGTTGTTTGCTCGGTCCTCTCGCAGGTACTCTCCGGTTTGGGGAAAGGTTTCCGCGTTTCTTTTCCATCAGAGTGGTATCAGAGCTTTGGGTTCAAAGGGTGTCAGGAGTTGACAGAGGAACCAGAGAGGAGAGATGGACGCGAAGCCGGTGCGCATGGTGAATCTTAATGGCACAAACTATCATTATTGGCGGAGCAAGATGAAAGATTTGCTATTTGTCAAGAAGCTGCATCTACCCGTGTTTGCATCCGAGAGGCCCAGTGATAAATCCGAGGAGGACTGGACGTTCCAGCACATACAGGTGTGTGGGTACATAAGGCAGTTTGTTGATGAGAACGTGTACAACCACGTTGCCAATATTGAGCACGCGAAGACGTTGTGGGATAAGCTGGAATCCTTGTATGCGAAGAAGACCGGGGTAAACATGTTGTTCCTGATCCGAACGATGATGGGTCTGCGGTACAAGGATGGGGCGTCTATTTCGGATCACTTGAGTGATTTCCAGGGCGTGGTTGACCAGCTATCTTCTATGGGAGTCAAGTTCGACGACGAAGTTCAGGGACTGTGGCTGCTGTGTACATTGCCAGACTCGTGGGAGACCGTACGAGTATCTATGATCGCTTCTGCTCCAGAGGGCGTGGTCAGTCTGGAGTTTGCCAAGAGCGGGGTGTTGAATGAAGAGATGCGGAGACGTTCTCAGGGCACTTCATCCATATCCCACCACTCAGAGGCACTTATTTCAGAGAGCCGCGGAAGGGGCAAAAGCAGGGGTCCAGGTGGTGGCAGAGACAAGAGCAGAGGGAAGTCCAAGGGTCGTTACGAGGACTCAGAGTGTTACCATTGCGGTAAGAAGGGCCATATCAAGCGGAATTGTTTCGCTTGGAAGAGAGAGAAGAAGGGCGACAAGGGGAAGCAAGAAGAGAACACTACAGCGGCGGCCTCGATGCATGGAGGCGATGTGATCGTCGTAGGTGATGAGGTCATTACTAACCTCGCCTGCGATGACAATTCTTGGCTGGTGGACTCAGGGGCTTCAGCACATGTATCTCACAATAGGGCACTGTTTGCCACTTACACGACAGGCGACTGTGGCGTGTTGAAGATGGGCAACGGAGATGTGTCGAAGGCGGTTGCCGTTGGAGATGTGCATTTGAGAACGAAGACGGGTGCGGTTCTTGTTCTCAAGGATGTTCGTTATATCCCTGATATCCGTTTCAACCTGGTGTCGGTTGGAAGGTTGGATGACGAGGGTTTCTTCAGTCTCTTCGGGAACAGTCAGTGGAAGCTTTCCAGAGGTTCGATGGTGATTGCCAGAGGAAGCAAGAAGTCCGGTCTCTACTATATGGAGGGGAGCGCAGAGGGGGCACAGGAGGTGAACGCAGTCAGTGACGCGTCTACCGAGTTGTGGCACAGGCAGCTCGGCCATATCAGCGAGAAGGGGATGAGCTACTTGGTGAATAGAAAAGTGATTTCGGGGCTCAAGTCTACAAAGTTGGAGAAATGCACGCACTGTTTGGCTGGGAAGCAAAGTAGGGTGTCTTTCCAGAGTCACCCAAGTTCGAGGAAGCCGGCGTTGCTCGAGTTGATTCACTCGGATGTCTGCGGTCCTATGAAGGTAAAATCTCTTGGTGGTGCTTCTTACTTTATGACTTTTATTAATGACTGTTCCAGGAAGGTTTGGGTCTATGCCTTAAAGACCAAGGATCAGGTGCTGTCTACTTTCAAGGAGTTTCAGGCCTCCGTTGAAAGGGAGACGGGCAAGAAGTTGTTGTGTGTTCGGTCTGACAATGGCGGCGAATACATCGGTCCCTTTGATGCGTATTACAGAGAGCAAAGGATACGACACCAGAAGACTCCGCCAAAGACACCTCAGCTCAATGGTGTAGCGGAGCTCATGAACAGGACACTGATGGAGAGGGTGCGGTGTTTGCTGTCAGAAGCAAACTTGCCGGGCAGTTATTGGGGTGAGGCTCTTCTCACAGCTGCTTATATTATTAATTTGTCTCCTAGTGCTCCTTTGCAGGGTGATGTGCCTGACAAAGTATGGTACGGCAAAGAACCGTCATACAGTCACCTGTGGGCGTTTGGTTGTAAAGCCTTCGTGCATGTACCGAAGGACGAGAGGACCAAACTTGAGCCGAAGACGAGGCGATGCGTCTTTGTCGGCTACGGTCGGGATGAGTTTGGCTATAGACTCTACGACCCAGTGGAAGGAAAGCTCTACAGAAGCAGGGACGTGGTGTTCGTCGAGGATCAGACCATGACCAACACTCAGGATTCCGAGACGCCTTCTGAGGCTGAGGAATTGCCTGAGTTAGAGTCATTTCGCTTCGAGCAGTTTCCAGAGGACATCGCAGAGGATCCAGTTATGGGGGAGCCGGTACATGGAGTTGCTCCCAACTTTGATCATCAGCCTGCTGATGGTGGTCAGGGTGTCCCTCAGGAGGATAAGCATGCCGGAGAGGCAGTTCCTGAAGGGGAGGAGGCTGTCGGTATACAGCCAACACCAGTGGCTCCACTGAGAAGGAGCAACAGGGATCGTCGACCATCTACGAGATACTCGCCGGATGAGTATGTACTACTGACTGACGGGGGAGAGCCCGAAAGTTTCGTAGAGGCTATGGAAGACGAACACAGACAGGAGTGGATGGTGGCTATGCAGGAGGAGATGAGTTCCTTGCACACCAATTCCACTTATGATCTGGTGCGGTTGCCAAAGGGCAAGAAGGCTTTGAAAAATTGATGGGTGTTCAGAGTGAAGCAGACGGATGATGCTACTCGCCCTCGATACAAAGCGAGGCTGGTAGTCAAGGGCTACGGTCAGCGGAAAGGCATGGATTATGATGAGATCTTTTCGCCTGTCGTCAAGCATTCGTCTATTCGGGTGGTGCTAGCATTAGCAGCCAGTTTTGACTTGGAGGTCGAGCAGATGGACGTGAAGACGGCGTTCCTCCACGGTGATCTTGAGGAGGAGTTGTACATGGAGCAGCCGGAGGGATTCTGTGAGAAGGGCAAGTCACATTTGGTCTGCCGGTTGAGGAAGAGCTTGTATGGTCTGAAGCAGGCTCCGAGGCAGTGGTACAGAAAGTTCGAGTCATTTATGGGGGAGCATGGTTATGCACGGACGACGTCGGACCATTTTGTATTTGTGAGGTATTTTGTCGAGGATGATTTCATCATTTTGTTGCACTATGTTGATGATATGCTATTAGTGGGTCGGAATGCCACTAGGATAGCGGAGTTGAAGCGCCAACTGGGCGCGGCCTTCTCTATGAAGGATTTGGGCGCAGCGAAGACTATTCTTGGGATGGAGATCAGCCGAGAGAGAGAGTCCAAGCTGCTACACTTGTCCCAAAAGAAGTACATTCACCGGGTACTTCAGCGTTTCGGGATGGACGGGTCGAAGAAAGTGAGTTCCCCCCTCGCGGCTCACTTTAAGTTCACTGAGGAGCAGTGTCCATCTACCGAGGACGAAAAGGAAGATATGGAGCGGGTTCCATATGCTTCAGCTGTGGGAAGCCTTATGTATGCTATGGTGTGTACGAGGCCAGATATTGCTCATGCAGTTGGTACGGTTAGCAGGTATCTTTCGAATCCTGGAAGGGTACATTGGAGTGCGGTCAAGTGGATTCTACGATATCTTCAGGGCACTGCTGGTTGGAGACTTTCCTTTGGTGGTGACGAGCCGAAGCTGGTTGGGTATACCGACGCTGATATGGCTGGAGATGTAGACACGAGGCGATCGACTTCAGGCTACGTGATGATGTTTGTGGGAGGAGCGGTATCGTGGCAGTCGCGATTGCAGAAGTGTGTTGCCTTGTCGACGACGGAGGCAGAATACATTGCGGCGACGGAGGCTTGCAAGGAGCTGTTGTGGATGAAGAAGCTGTTGCAGAAAATGGGACTGAAGCAAGAGCAGTATACTTTACTTTGCGACAGTCAGAGTGCTATCCATCTTGTGAAGAATCAGACGTTTCATAGCCGGTCCAAGCACATCGAGACTCGGTATTATTGGATACGGGATGTGGTTGAGAAGAAGGACGCGAAGCTTGAGAAGGTGCATACAGATGACAACGGAGCTGATATGTTCACGAAGATTCTACCAAGGGGGAAGTTTGAGTACTGCAGGCAGATCTTCGGGATGACGACGTCCTCCCCATAGTTATGAAGGGGAAGATTTGTTGGAGTGGGTGGGGTTCCCAACCTATGTGGAGAAGATCCCGGAGTGCGACGAGCGCCGTCCGATGTCGGAGAAGCTCGGGAGTAGTTGTTGCTGCTGCTGCTGCCCCAAAGGGGGTTCTGGACCAAGTCTGCCGAGTTCGGGCCGAACTCGGTCCCAGGCAGAGTTCTGGCCGAACTCGGTCTGGCCATTCCAGGATTTGGCCATCCAGTGCTGGTTGCCCCACACAGAGTTCTGGCCGAACTCTGTGTGTCGGGGGGCTGAAGCGGATTTCAGGATGAGTTTTCATCATTGGATCTAATCCAACGGTCCAGGTTGGTTGCGGGATTAGGAAGATATATTGAGTTTTCTCAACCCTAACTTATAATCGCATTGGACAACACAAGTTTGAGAGAGAAGGAGGCAAGAGTGCCATTGCAACTTCGGAGAAGAAGACGGAGGATTAAAGGTCGTTTTCGAAGGAGATCATGTTTCGGGTAATCTCTACTCGTCGTTCTCGTTCTTCGTAGCCTTGTGATCATTGTTCTTGTCTCTGAGTGTTGTGGGGATCCGAATTGGATCGGGAGGAGTTTGTAGAGGGTGTAATTCTTCTATTCCATTAGTGGAGGCTTCTCAGGGTTGGACTCCGATCGTCCCGTGGTTTTTCCCGCAAGGGTTTCCGCGTCAAAAATTCTCTGTGTCTGCGTGGTTGTTTTTGTGTGCTTTTTTTGGGTTCGTGCGTTGTTTGCTCGGTCCTCTCGCAGGTACTCTCCGGTTTGGGGAAAGGTTTCCGCGTTTCTTTCCCATCAAATATAACAATATGATAGTGAGGGTGCTTTGGTTGCAAGGTGAAAAATATGTAAAAAATAAATTAATTTCACAGCATAATCTTGCTTGGAAAATAATTTTATGAAATTTAAAAAAAAATCATAATGGCGTTGTTTGACTGCAATTATTTTCTTGTGGAAAATCAGATAAGTTTTTATGGAAAACTTAATTTAGGTGTTTTATTGTTATTATTTTACATGAAAAATAATTCTTTTCAATATTTTGTTGTTTGATTGCAGATTTTTGTATGGAAAATTAACATTTTTCATTGAAAAAGTTAAATTTTCCAAGCAACTTCTCATGAATAATAAAAATAAGAAAGCCTAAGTTGGAGTGTCTCCAGGTGGTCCAAGCCAGAACTAAAGGTTGGAGGGATTACGGGTTCTCTCCTAAGGTGGGGCATCTCCATCAGGTGATTCGAGATGAGGACTAAAGGTTTCTAACTTGGCTTTAGAACTTTAGTCCCACATTGGAAAACCACCAAAGTCTATATCCCAATATATAGACATATTTTGTCTTGGCATATGCACGTGGGGTGTGGTGGCCCATGTAGGGTGATTTTTCTAGAGTGTTCAAGTTTAAACCCCAAAGGAACAATCTTTTATTTTGTCATACTCTTTGGGAAAAAACTTCCATAGGAGCTAGGCCCCGTATAGCGACTCGGACTCGGGCTCGACGAAGGGAGCAAAGTGGCGCTTTGATGGCGCACTTCGCACTTTCATGTGCTCATTTTATGTACGAGTTGCATGCGCGGTTGCTAGCGCAGTTGCATGCACGAGTTGCATGAGCATGTCCATATGCATGTACGGGTGCATGTGTGGGCTATCCGCGGGCTATGCATGGCTATGCGCTACTGTGCATATGAGCGCGCATGGGTTGCTGCGCGTATGTCTACATGTGAGTATACTTGTATGTGCGTACGCACAAGCAGCACAGATTGCACGCACATGCGTTGACTTTGGGATTTGATATTCAATTCCATTCTTTTGGGAGTTGGTATTTTAGTCCCACATTAGCCAGAATGAGAGGTGGGGTTCCCATCCTTCTCCTTCCTTCTTCTAGTTGTAAACGTTCTATCTCAATTGTAATTGTGTTTGCAAGGAAGAACAAGTTCTATTTTGTTATACATTATATCTCAATTGCAAATACGTTTGCAAGGAAGAACAAGATTGGTTATTGTCAGTTTGTAACCTAAGTTTTGATCAACTTTGTTGGAATCGAGTTCTTACAGGGAGCAAGTTTTTTTGCATGAATCTATGGACCTCAACAACAACATCAAGATCAAAGAGAGAACAGACTGAAAAGTCGTACGATGCATCTTTGATCTGCCTCGGGACTAACAATCTCAAAGCAAAAATCGAATAAGATGGAGAACACTGTTCAAGTCTTCTCTATACAACTTTTAACAAACTTGAGAAGATTGACGGATAAGAACTTCAACATTTAGATGAGAGAGAAACCCTTTGTCAAAAGTGTTGGGCCAACCTATCCAGAATAGATGATATACATAACATGGCAGATGGAATACGCCGATAGTGTATGGAGATTACAACTTATGCAAGAGAGGATGATGAGACTTTAAAGAAGCATCTAAAGACAAATAAGAAGAAGACCAAGGCATTTGTGCGCACGACTCATTGTGTGGGCAACCTTTGTGTGCCAACATCTGTGCGACAGTATATGCTCATGGTATTAGCACACAGTATTAGATCATGGCTTATGGACAGTAGTATTTACGCGTGGCCTTTTGTAAGCCCTCTGAATTTTAATTATAGGGTTAATGGCTAATTAGGATTGATTAAGATTAATTATGAATTAAATATGATTAGTTATGAATTTCTAGTTATTAATAAATTCTCACTTTTATTTATGATCATCAAATGCACCTTGTCGTGACTTTAAAATTAGGAGTAGAAGACTAGTCGTTTTCTCAAAACAAATTCCACATGCATGATCTAGACGAGACACTCTACACCCATGACATTCATGTCCCACACAAATGTACCTCCTTGTACTCCATTTTAATCGCACAATATCCCTGACACAAGACCTAATTTTGACTCCTACCATGAAACTACTTTTATTTCCAACTTAAATTGGAGACACCATTTCGACCCAAATCTTTTAACCCAAGATATGGCCATGACCCAAATTAAGCCACCTACACTTGTATCCCATTCAATTGAGACCCCGCATGCTACTTAATTCATGATCATATATGACTTAAATTAAGCCATTGATCACATCTAGTCCAATCTTGACCCAACCTAACACAAATGGACCCAGACCAAACTATATGTGACTCCCTTATGACCAACAAAACACACAACACCATTCATTCCCCTACAAAACACCAAACACCAATAAAGACATCCTCTAAAATCTAACGGACAAAATGCATTGTTCATGAAGACTAATAGGGATTACCTCATGATACACTCCATCCTCTCATATTTAATGCTAACCATTTTTGGCCAAGCCAAATGGTGGCTCCATAAAAGCAACCCATTACATGTCCATCATCCCATGACCAATCACTCACACCCACATCACCTTTTTATTAAATTTCCCTTCCTCTACACTCAAACTCTTCTTCCTCTTTTCTATATAAACGTACCCCCCATATGTGACCGGCCAAACTCCCCCAACTGTAACCGAACACTCCATTCTCTTTATCACCACTCTCCTCTTCTCCTATATTCTTCTCCACCTTTCCTCCTCCCCCTTCCACAATGGCAACAAGCCACCCACAACCTTCACCCGGCCGCTACTGCTGTCGTATTTGCAGTACTGCCGTACGCTACGTCGGCCGGCCACCATCGCCCCGTACCACGACGACCGTCGGAGCGAACCCCCCACGCCGCTAGTCGTCGCCACAGGCCGCCCAACCACGACCAGCAGCGCAGGAGTGCTACTGCTTCCGTACGAGCGCTGCTGCTGCTGCTGCCATATTTTTAGCTGTTGCCGCACGCCGCTTGGCCGACCGCCGGAGCCCCTTGTAACCCGACGACCCTCCAGAAGGGAGGCTCCACCTCCGACAGCCCCCCCAGGCCGTTCGACTCGGTCGGACAGCGGCTATTTCTAATGTTGCTGTTATCTCTTCCCGACGGCTTCGTATCGTCGTCCCTGCAGTGCTTGTTGCTGCTGTTGGTAGTGTTCAACAGCCTCGCATGGCCCCGCACGCCCCTTCAACAGTTGGGAAACCCTTCACAACAGTGAGGTATGACTCTCATCTTTCCTTATTATTTTACTAGGATAACCAACAAAAATCCTATGTGTATCATACACTTCCATATACATGGTAATATAATAATGGTGTAACAACCCACTTCACACATATGGTAAAACAAGTTGTGTATCAATACCCTACTTGGATACCTATATATATATATCAACACTTACACACACACTAATGCAATACTTATTCAACTGTTCACTAGGTAACCTATGTATGTATTTTTTTTTGAATAAACACAAACTTCATTGAAATTAAGAGTTAATCAAACTCATATCATGTAAGATATGAGAATGAATACAGTTAGGTATCTCATGGAAAAGAGATATAGAATCAGAAGATGGAAAAATCAGAGAAGAAGATGCTAACATATGTGCACATTGGTTAGCATTCCTATAGGTAAAGATAAAAGAAACATTAGGATTTGATCTGCAGGCATTCTTTGCATCTTCAACTGTGTGTCGGGCACGCCATAATGGAAGTAATGAAGGATTATTGATAGAATCAATAAGTAACTTGCAATCACCTTCGATTGTGACATGTTCCAGATGTTGTTCTTGACAGATTAGTAAGGCTAAACGAATACCTGAAGCCTCTGCTTCAATAGGTGAACCACCAACCTTAGTCTTCGACATAGCCATACAAAACCTGCCTTCTGAATTCCTAAGGATAGCAGCACCCGCCATTTGACCATCTAAGTAGGAGCCATCGAAATTAATCTTCCAACAATTGTGTCTTGGAGGCAGCCATTTGTCTAAATGATGATTTGAAATCAAAGTATTTGAACTGTCAGAGATAGTTAATGAGTAAACTTCTTGCTTCTTCAGTAGTCCTTGGGCTTCTTCAAAGATCCTTCTTGCATTGATGATTGCATCATTGAAAATAGCATTATTCCTGGACTTCCAAATACACCATAGTTGATAGAAGAAAGAAGCCACAAGAATTGGATCACCAGTCTTCAGTAAAGTCATAATCAGAGAATTAACTGAAGACTCAATTGAAATTTGTGATGCTACTAGCGAGTTGTACTGCCAAGATAAACCTGTTTTTGGACAATGTAACAGCAAATGATTAGTATTTTCAATACATACCTTGCATAGAGGACAGGTTGCAGGAATCTGAGCCATGCGTTTGTTGATGTTTTCATATGTGGGTAGGGAATTGGTAATAGCCCTCCAAACAAATAGCACCACTTTTGGACTGATATGATTAAAAGACCATAGCCTCTTCCATTCATTGAAATTTTCACCAACAGTAACATGAGAGCTAGGATACAACCTCTCATGTATCATTCTATAGGCAGATTTTGCACTGAATTCTCCATTAGGAGTATGAATCCATATGAGCTTGTCATTTTGACAATTAGCAGACAATGGGATTTTGAGGATAGCATCAGCTTCATGTGGTGGAAATAACAGATGGATAAGATTTGATTTCCAGGACATGGAGTCCTTATTGATCAGTTCATTAACCCTTTGAACCCACTTGTTGCTATAGGGATATCCTTGAACTGTAAAGTGAGGATGAGCTGGAACCCAAGGATCATGCCAAATATCAATGTCTACCCCATCACCAACTGACCAAATAACATTATTCTTGAGCCATTGACGACTGCTAAGAATACTGGACCATACACATGAGATGGATCTAGTTGGGGTGACTGACCAGAAATTTGAAGAATGGATATATTTTGTAGTGAGAATAGAAGACATGAGGGACTTTGGTTGAGAGAGGAATCTCCAGGAAAGTTTAAGGATCAAGGAAAGGTTAATGATATGAGGATCTCTTATTCCAAGACCACCTTGGTATTTAGGCAATGTAAATCTATTCCAGGATGTAAAATGAGTCTTCCTTTTTTCTGTTGAACCCCACCAAAAATTCCTTTGGTCCTTAACAAGGCAGTTAGTCACCTGCTTAGGAATGAAATAGGAAGAAAAGTGATATGTAGGTAAAGATGATAAAGTAGACTTGATGAGAGTGGTTCTTCCTGCATGAGACAGGCATTTTCTTTGCCAGCCTTGTAGTTTAGCTGTGCTACTCTTGAGTAAATCTGAATATGTACTAACTCTGCTTTTAGACTGAAGAAGCATATGCCCCAAATACTTGTCCCTCAATGTTATAGTTTTAACCCCCAATAGCTGTATATACAGCTGCTTTATTATTGGGTCTGTCTTCTTAGAAAAGAAGATAGAAGACTTCTCAAAATTTATGCTTTGTCCAGACCAAGTCTCAAATGTTTTGAGAATGTGCTTAACTTGATAAATGTTATGGAGAGAACATTTACCAAATATAAAAAGATCATCAGCAAAGGCAAGGTGTGAATATACTGGATTGGAATTCCTCAGAGTAATGCCTTCATACAGTGAGTTTCTCACCATACTGTTAAACAGAGATAAAAGAATGTCCATACATAATATGAAAAGGTAAGGGGACAAGGGACATCCCTGTCTGATTCCACGACTTGGGAAAAATGTTTTGGAAGGTTCACCATTAATAAGAATGGCAAATGAGGATGTAGATACACACTCCATGATAAGATCATGAGATTTTCCCAATATGCCATACCCACGCAAAGCTTGGCTAATAATATTCCAACCCAACCGGTCATAAGCTTTCGACATATCTACTTTGAAAGCAAATGAACTATTTGTAGGTGAAAAATTAGAGAGTGAATGCAACAGTTCTTGAGCCAAAACAATATTTTCACCAATATTCCTACCAGGGACAAAAGCGTTTTGAAAGTGGCTAATCAAGTGATGCATGAATGGACGAAGTCTATTAGCAAGTAGCTTGGAAATTTTTTTTTATAGGACATTACACAGAGCAATGGGCCTATAATCAACAGGTTTGGAAGGATTGTTGTTCTTGGGAATAAGGGCAATGAAAGTATGATTAAGATTGTGAGGCATGGTACCTGTTTGGAAGAAATTTTGAATGAGGAAGGATACCTCACTGCCAATGACATCCCAACACTTTTGATAAAAGAGAGCTGGATAGCCATCAGGCCCTGGAGATTTATATGAGCCCATGTCCATAATAACAGCCTTGATTTCATCAGTTCCTGGAATAGCATGTATGGGGGAATTATCAGCAGCATCAATAATAGGGAGATCAGCAAGAATATGTTCAGGAACAGGGGAAGTGTCCACTGCTTGGAAGATGGTACTGAAATGATCTACAAAAGTATCAGCAATCTCACAATGTTGTGAAACAACAAATCCTCCATCTTTAGTAACACTGTAAATAAAATTTCTTTGTTTTCTGGAAGTGGTAGATAAATGAAAGAACTTCGTATTTCTATCCCCTTCTTTAAGCCAAGCAATATTTGATCTTTGTTTCCAGTACATTTCTTGTTGCAGAAGTAGTTTGTTCAGAAGAATTTGACATGTATGTATTGATAGTTCAAGTGTATGTGCATGAGATCGCATGTGTTGGCATGAAGTTACACACACATTTGACTACCACCAGACGCTTGACACACTTGAGGAGTATCATAACAACTTGTATTGCTAAGTTTGTATGTGTAGATGGGAGCACATTATATAGGTTAGTCATGACATGCTCGTATTCACCATAATCTAAGAATATGTGGTTGCTTAACTTTTAGGGCTTCCTGATCAAGTCATGACCATTAGGGTTTACTTAACATATTGTAAACCTTGATTTGTTGTAGTTGTAGGTCTCCGTGATGACACGGTCGAGACAGGAGGGACCGGGACATTGCTTGCACATATCAGAGTCGCATGCAAGTATACCTTGTCTCGTATTACTGGTTTAAATATATTTCTTCATGGTTATGTGCTCTTGCTTGAGTGGACTTAGTTAGGTGAGCCCAAGAATGCCTCGGGTATAGTCGATGATGCCATCAATACCATGATATGTGTACTCGATTTAGCTCTAGGTGACGTACCCTCAGTTGCAGAGTTATTATCATGACTCCCATGGCCTTTGTCACTACAACATTTTAGTCTTGAGAGTAATTTGGTCATTTTTTTTGTTGTGAATTATTTATTGCATTGGTGTTGTGATTTTTGACTTTTGCTAGTTGCGACTTTAGAGACTAGTCTAGAGTTGACTTTGACTTTAGTGACTTAGTTAGCCTGGTGTGGGACCCTAATGAGACTTAAGTTGGTTTTAGTTGACTTGAGTGTGGCCAGGGTTCATGAGAGGATTGGGAGAGTTTTGTATTTGGACTTATAGCTAAGGGGTTGAGCTAGCTAGCTTATGAACTTGGCTCAAAGCCTATTTACATGAAACCCTAACCCTAATCTCCTATATGGCCGGCCACTACAGCCCAACCATAACCTAATTTTAGCCTATATAATGTCTCTTCATAACCACTTGTCTCTTTTAGAAATTTTCCTTTAGGAAACCCTAATTTCTTCCTCCTTTCATCATTCCTCCACCAAATTGATCCCAATATTTTGCATTTGAATCCAAATCTGGAGTAAAAGAAGAAGGAGTCTAGCTTGCAAGGAGGGGAGCTCAT
This sequence comes from Iris pallida, assembly GCA_029216955.1. Lineage (NCBI taxonomy): Eukaryota > Viridiplantae > Streptophyta > Magnoliopsida > Asparagales > Iridaceae > Iris > Iris pallida. The sequence goes on from JANAVB010015398.1 coordinate 3,443,793, forward strand.
TGGGACATTACTTGAGGAAGGAGACTTCACTATTTGGGACTTTTTCTTGGAGATTGGTTCTCTATAGGTAATCCCTACAAATCACCTAAAAATCTTGATTTAATTCCATAGATGCATCCATCTAGATGTCCCCTAGCTGTAGAAAAAGTTTGGTGGAAATTCGTGTTGATTTGGTGTCTGTATCGGACACGTATCAGTGTAGGCTTATAGGTGTTTGATGAAATGCCCAAGAGGGATTTTTCTTGCTATTTTCAAATTCTTTTTGAACTGATTTGTAGAGCTTCATGTGCTCTTTGATTTCATGCATGACTGAGTTGATTTTTGTGTCGTTATTGTGTCCAAAATTGGACTGGACATGCAGCACAAGCCCCCGCACGGATGCCCAGCTACCTGATACTAATTTTGGATACGACATACCACGTGGTGGCCTGACACTTGGCTGGTAGGTCGGGGCAGTGACTGACAGGTCACACCTTAAGCCATGCGTGGTGACATGTCATATCGGACATGTTTTCATACATGCACGTGTTTTGCACTGACACAGTTCAGTCGATTTCCTTCGACTGATACGTGTGTCGTGTAACACAGACACATTTTGGACCTAAATCAGGGTGTCGACCCTCTAGCCCTATCCCTGGCGAATACGTGGACACGAGCACGAGGTGTCACGTGTCGTATGTCGTGTGCACGAACTCGTGGCCCCGCAGCACGACGCTTTGTTGTGCAGTTTGTATCTGTACATGCCTAAATTGTTCTGGATACTTTGTGTCCACTTGTGTCGACACGAAACCCTCTCTGACACACAAACACATGTGCCTAGCACCTATGCACACACTAATTTAATGTTTATTTGATTTTTGATTGAATTTGGGTTTTTGGGTTGGACTGAACCTGAGAATCAGTTTTCATTACTGATACTGAGTTTTATGATAAGAAATTTGTGATTTAATGTTAAGTTTAGTTAGGTTATCATAACTGGGATCAAATGATTCATGTTTAGGTTGGCATTTTGAGTTTTCAGTTAGAGTTTTGGTTGATTTTCAAAAGAACTTGAATTCACTGATACTTGAACTGAATGGGGATAATGACTTGGGGTTGCATTGGAATACTTATTGTTTTCTTAATGTATTAAATTGAGTTTATTGGATGTGTGTACACTGAGATGGATTTTCTAAATGATAAATGAGTTCTATAGGACTGTTTGAGTACACATATAAACCTGAGAATTGTTCACTGTCAACCTATGTTGTAACCTGAGAACACACTACACAGGTATGCCTATACACACACACCCCATGTAACTTGTTCACAAACACTCACCTACTATGTGACCTGTACACACACACCCTCATCTTACCCTCACAACTGTACACACACACACCCTATCACACTATGAAACAGTTGTACACACACCCTATGAAACTGAATACACACACACACTATGAAACAGTTGACACCCACACACCATGCAACTGAATACACACACACACCCTAAGCACTGTCACACAAATACTCTTGCACACACACTCATACTTGTGAGGCACACACATAAACCCATTTTCACATACATCCCTTGATACCGTGTATCCTTAACCCTTGTAGGTAACTCAATACACACACACTCACCCCCTACTTACATATATGTGTACCATGTTTGTGCCTTGCTTGTGTATTAGGCACTAGCCTATGTGAATGCCTATATATATATATATATATATATATATATATATATATATATATTGTATAGGTATAAATATACATAGTTTGTATTTGTGTGTGTGATAACTTGTTTTGTCCTTTCATTGTGTTTGAGTGCTATCCTAGGCTTGGTTAGGCTTAGTAAGACTTGATTGGACTAGGATTGACCTAGTTTAACTAGTGAAGTTGACTAGAGTTGACTTTAGTCTAGAATGACCTAGAATTCATATAGAATGCATTATAAAATTTAATATTACCATTCTGGACATGTTGTGACCTGTGTTGCTTTAATAGGACTCATTTACTCTGTCTGGATATATATACTCATCGGATACTCAGGATACCAGGCGAGTACATTCTCTGACCATTTCGTACTTGATAAGATTTATATTTATGCTCTAGATTACTTTACTTGATGATGTCACGTTGTTAACATGGATTGGTACGATATGGATCCCTTCATGAGATATTATTCCCCTCGGGAGCATTGGGTTATGTCATGTCATGTGCGTTTCACTTTCATCATGTACTCCGGTGCTTTCACCATTCATGTGCACTCTTGTGATTCATGTACTCTCATCTTTACAGAGCCCCTCATGTATACTTCATGTGCACCCATCTATGGGCCCCCATGTGAAATCATGTACAATAATATACTGGATCCTTGTATATTGATTGGGGTACGGAAGAGTATAAATGGTCATGTGAATAATTCTAAAGTAGTGTAATTATGTGCAAACTCTTAGAATAATCATGTGCAAATTCAAGCCGTTCACATGTCTATCTTGTACTCTACATCACTAGCCACTGTCAGTTCTTTACCTATAGTAGATATTTTCTTACAGTCATCTCTTTTACTTCATATAGATTCTCCAGCGTTTCATGTATCTTACTCTATAGCATGCTTACATTTCCTGTCATATTATAAACTGTGTGAGATGTATTGTGCTCGTTCTTGTCCTGACTGGACTTATTAAAATATTACAGATAACATTGAGGAGTTCTGTCCTACATACTACGGAGCAGGCCTAGATGACAACTGCGAGCTGGACTCTCAGGAGGACCCAGTCCTTGCAAAGGACATTACCCCAGTAGTCTAGGCTAGTTAAATAGATTAGTTATCTTACTTTATTGTCTTGTCTTATTTTGGATACATTATGTACTTATTTGGGATTTTGTTATTCTGGATGTTGTGGAGATGTTATCTTAGATACTTAGACTTCTTCTCCTATTGTATTTCTTTTGGTGACTTTTATATCTATCTATCTATCTTATCGTATTTTCTACCTTAGTTGTGATTGAGTTGTACATTTCTATATTGTCCTCCATTCGGAGCGTATATATTGTACAGGTACCTTATAATTGTTAGATGTATGTGACTTAGGACAGCCTTCTACCGCCGACACTGTGGCCTAGGCTGGACGTACCCACTTCTCGTGCCCCTACACTGGGTGCGGGTCGTGATACATTTTTAGTGGTGGCCCATGCAGGTCTAGATTTGTAGTGTTATTCGAACTAGAGTATCACTATAGACTGCAGTAGGATATAGGATATAGGATATAGTTTTGAGGTACTCAATCACATTAGGAAAACTCCGATCCAATATTTGCCATCTAAATTCTTGTTGATTAAATGCTTTCCTTTGAATAAATAAACTGTCCTCCTTTGACTTTTCGTTTTATTCTCAGTAATTACTTCTTGTTTTGGTCTGTCTTCAGGATGGTTATGGAGACACGAACTTATTGCTCCGGTCAGGGGGATACTATCGAGAGGTCGGCCATCTCTCGTCTTGTTTAGTAAGGCCTCGAGACCGCAGATCGTGTTGTGCCAACTCAGGTTGGCATTTCTGCTGTATTTGGAGGTGCACCTCCGCCTATATAGAGACCTTCCCCCGTCATTCCTGATTTCTCTTGGCAGCTGCCACCTTCCGGATCAGTTGACACAGCGCAGTTGTTCGACTTCTTTCAGAGGATGGTGGAGGCCCAGCGACAGTAGTCTGCTCATTTCCAGCAGGGCATAGAGGATGCCCATCAGCTTGCCCTGACGACTGTGGAGAGAGTTATTGCACAGCCCCAGGCAGCCCAGATGTAGCCGTATCAGCCTAGAACACCAGGGATCCAGGACTTCCAAAAGATGCGTCCGCGGGACTTTCGCGGTACTGAGGGGATTCTGTATGCGGATGACTGGATAGAGCACATCGAGGAGATCTTCTGGTTGGCAGAGATTCCAGCACGACTGTAGATTAAGGCAACATGTAGTCAGATGCAGGACCTTGCCCGTACATGGTACCATACGGACCCGAGGGTTGGTACATAAGGACAGACTTGGACAGCCTTCAAGAAGCTGTTCAAGGAGAAGTTCTTCCCTGACACAACTCTTGGCGCCCTGGAGACGTAGTTTGATAGCTTAGTTCAGGGCAGTCAGACTATCGAGGAGTACGCTGGAGAGTTTTGCCATCTGGGCAGATTTGTTGAAGGACTCAGTGAGACGGCGAAGGCCCAGAGATTCCGGAAGGGGTTAGTCAAGGAGGTCAAGTCCTTGACCAAGAGTAACCGAAGTGCCACATTTTAAGAGATTCTGGTGGGTGCCCTTGCAATAGAGGATAATCTTGAGCTGAGGCTCAAGAGGGGACGAGACGTTCAAGGAGCCAGTGGCAGCGGGGGACCGGCCAAGAGGCCTCACTTTCAACAGCAGCATCATCAGCAGCAGAGACAGTTCCAGCCACAACAGTTCCAGGGTCAGGGCTGTGCACCTTTCCAGCAGGTGCAGCAGCAGCAGCCGAGGTTTCAGCCACATGCACTCAGGCAGCAGCCTGTTAGTTGTTGTTTCTGCAAGAAGCCAGGGCATGTGTAGAATGACTACAGGAAGAGGCTTGAGAGGTGCCTACTCTGCAGTTCGGCGGAGCACTAGCTAAAGGAGTGTTCCATGTCTTCAGGACGAGCAGCTCAAGGAACGGGAGCCAGAGCTCCAGCAGTGCAGCAGAAAGGACTCTTGCAGACTTAACAATAGAGGTTCGCTCAGCATCAGCAGCAGGCTAGGGGAGGTCAGCAGGGGCGAGCTTTCGCCATGGCAGCTGAGGATACAGAGGTTATCGGGGAGCTGATCGCAGGTTCTATTTTTTTCGACTCTATTCCAGCTTTTATATTGTTCGATTCGGGGGCTTCCTACAGCTTCGTGTCTGTATCTTTTACTATTAGACACGGCCTTGTTTCTGAATCCTTGTCTAGGACTTGCAAGATCACGACCGGGTGTAGTATTATCCTCGATAGTGATATTTGCAAGGGTCGGAGAGTTGATTTGGGAGGCCGAGAGTTTGATGTGAGTCTGCTCATGATGCCATTACCGAACCACGATATTGTACTCGGTATAGATTGGTTGAGCAGGCACCATGCCAGCATAGATTGCTACGAGGGTAGAGTCTTTTCAGAGCACTCGGAGAGCCAGAGTTCGAGTTCACCCGACGGCATACAGAGCAGAGCAGCGAAGTTTTCTGTGGAGTATCAGTTGAGGAGCAGGCAATGCCACACCCTTTGATAGCGAAGTTCATGGATGTCTTTCGGGAGGATTTGCCAGGACTACCACCAGACAGAGATGTGGAGTTCTTTATAGACTTAGTGTCCGGCGTAGCGCCGATATCTCATCACGTCTATAGGGTGAACAACAGCAAGCTGGAAGAGTTGAAGAAGCAGGTGGATGAGCTGCAGGACAAGGGCTTCATCCGATCGTGTTCTTCACCATGGGGTGCACCGGTACTCTTTGTACCGAAGAAGGATGGGTCGGTCAGGATGTGTATCGGCTACATGGCACTTAACAACCTCACGATCAAGAACAAGTACCCATTGTCGAGGATCGATGATCTCTTCGATCAGCTGAGTAGGGCATGGGTATTTTCTAAGATTGATCTGAGGTCAGGTTACCATCAGGTGAAGGTAAAGAAGAAGGATATCCCGAAGAACGCATTCAGGATGCGGTATGGCCAGTTTGAGTTTATGGTGATGCCATTTGGGTTGACTAATGCCCCGGCGGTATTCATGAACCTAATGAACAAGGTGTTCAACCAGTACTTGGACAAGTTCTTGGTGGTGTTCATCGATGATATCATAGTGTACTCGAAGGCTGAGGAGGAGCATGAGGAGCACTTGAGAGTGGTTCTGGAGACTCTTAGGAGGGAGGAGCTTTATGGCAAGCTCTCGAAGTACGATTTCTTTCTGGACAAAGTTGACTTCTTGGGTCATGTGGTGACTAGAGATGGGATCTCAGTTGACCCGAAGAAGATCACGGCAGTTGAGACTTGGACAGCACCGAGTTCAGTAGCGGAGATCAGGAGCTTCTTGGGATTGGCAGGCTATTATAGGAGATTCGTGCAGGATTTCTCCCGACTTGCAGAGCTATTGACTCGGCTGATCCGGAAGGATGTAGAGTTTGTCTGGTCAGAGGAGTGTTAGGTCACTTTTGATGAGTTGAATAAGCGGCTGACGACAGCTCCGATTCTGACATTGCCATCAGGATCATGAGCATTTACTATCTGCAGTGACGCCTCAGAGAAGGGTTTGGGTTGTGTCTTGCAGCAGCATGGGAAGGTGATTGCCTATGCTTCCAGGCAGTTACGTCTCCAAGAGAAGAACTACCCTACCCACGACTTAGAGTTGGCAGCAGTTATATTTGCTTTGAAATTGTAGAAACACTACTTATACGGAGAGTGGGTAGAGATCTTTACAAATCATAAGACCTTAAAGTATGTATTCACACAGAAGAAGCTCAACATGAGGCAGCGCAGGTGGTTGGAGTTGATGAAGGACTTCGATATTTTACTGTAGTATTACCTAGGGAAGGCCAACGTGGTTGTCGATGCATTGAGTAGGTATCTGACAGCCATGTATTTGACTATGGACCATCACTTGCTAGAAGATTTAGAGAGCCTGGGGATCGAGGTGGTTGTGCCAGGAGTTCAGATGCAGATGTGGGGCCTTCAGATTCAGTCAGACTTGATGGAGAGGATCAAGTCGATATAGTTCGAGGATGTTGCTCTACGACGTATCCGAGAGCAGGTTCGAGCAGGGTTGGTGGATGATGAGTTTACTCTTGCAGAGGATGGCGCATTGACGCATGGTTCCAGACTGTGTGTGTCACGACCCGAACCCATTTTTCAGACGCGAGCTCGTGAGCAAGCCAACTACGCATCAAGTGCACTCCAGCCCTACTCGAATACGTAAACGCTGTCACGGCTAGGGTAAGCTGCCAAATCATGGAAAACAAATCTATATATCAATCCAAAAATAAGAATAATAAACATGAATGAATACTATGGGTTGTGGTCTGCAGCCCACTAGCATATATGTCCGATAAGACTCTAAAGAAAATAATAAGAGTCTAAAACTGAATCAAGAAACATGATATCTTATGATAAGGTATGAAAGCATGAGCGAATAATAAACACAATAAGATACCTGAATCCCGCAAGCTTATCATCACATCTGCCATCCAGAACTACTAGCTAACTCCATGCAATCGCTAAACCTGAAGAGATCATCAGGTCCTCAGGGACATAGCAAGATACATAAAAACATGCCTATTTAGAAGTTTATATGCAATAAGGAAAATACAGGGAATTAACGGGAAAAATCCAATCAACACGAAAATACGACTATACACGACTGGAAGAACCACTACGCATAAACGAATTGTTGGAGAATAAGAGAACACGATGTCACGATGTTAACGGATAACCAATCGAATACTCAAACCCTTGCCCCTAGTGTGGACTTGCAGGCTAGCATCAAGAATCACCCTCGCCCCTAGTGTGGACTCGCAGGTACAGAATAGATAACTACTAACCCTCTCCCCTAGTGTGGACTCGCAGGTTAGCTTCAAGAATCAAGATACAGAAAACTACTAACCCTCGCGCCTAGTGTGGACTCACAGGTTAGCTTCAAGAATTCAAGGTACAGCAGTTCCGTTATGACTTATTCCTTCTATGACACGATACGACTCAGTCCAAGTACAGGTGATGACACAACATGACCCAATCACGATACTCGAGGGAACCAATCCAGTATGAACTACAAAATAAACTATAAACAAGAACTACATATTTCCAATATGAACTACAAGGCTAACTATAAACAAGGACTATATATATACTAGCATGCACGATAAACAAATAAAATGTTAATAATCAACTAGTAAAACTATATAATAATAGAAATATGCATGTAAATAAACTATAGAGGGAGACAAGGTATCTTGCTTGGAGGTTGCACGCAGATCCAACAAATATATAGTCAACTGATAAGCCATAAAGTCCAAGTCATCACAACTGTCTCTGAAAGCTGAAACAAATATTGCCAACATTCTCAGAATAGTTAAATTAGGTAGGATTGTCTGTCCTTAAGTCCAATTCTGGATACAGGAGCAAAACGGTAATTTCGGACCAAAACGGTGTTCGCCGTTGGACCCGCTTTGCACCGAAAAATATGCCAGGGTCAATAGTCTCTAAAGTCATCAAACTACATGTCTACGGATTTGTTTTGATGATACGAACCCAACGGTATGTCCAATTGTAGATTCCAGGGGGCCGTGCACAAAATCGCCCGTTGAATCAGACCGTGGGGCCCGCGAAACGGCGATCCGATCAACTGTCTCAGAATTAGACCAAACTTGGCATACATGACCAGAAAAATAATACAGTCCCGTTGGCACAAGTTTCGTCTCGATCTGACGAACGTGCATAATGTAATTGGAGTTAGCAAAGTGGTCGATACGGTGAATTTTGACGGATGTATATCAATTCGTCGCGCACACGCGACCAACCTAAATTCTGTCAAAGCTCGCACGTCCGCAATATCCGTACGCGCCTTTCGATGCTTAGGATGCACGACCACGTCGCCGGATTGGCGGAACGCATGTCGTATCGAAGGTTTTTAAAAGTTTTCTAAACTATTTTAGACGGTTTTTATTGACTTTGGATAACAGTTATCTCTCTACTCAATTGATGAAATTCCAAACTACCAATTTGATTACTATCCTATAGGTTGTCTAAAAGTCTCTTTAAATATATTCTAAAATTCTTGACAGATCGATCAGGAATCGCCTTCAAACATGAGCGTATGAAATCCCAATTCGTCAATGCGACAGTGGGTTTTTTCGGGTTTTGTGTGATAATTACTCAAGAATTTGAAGTCTTGGTACGAGACTAAATTATAGGGATCTAAAGAGGGTTATATTGGTTCACATATGATCTTCTAGATCGAAAATCGATTAAGTATGTCGAAAGATATCATGAGGTGAACAGCGTTACCATGGCTGTGGCCTGCTGTCCTGTTGTGCGCGAGGATGTGGCATCTCGGTCGACCGACGGCTGACTGGCGCGCGACGGTGGTGCAAAGTGGCACGCGCAGCCGTGGCGAGTGAGGGGTGGGTGAAGGTTTTAGGAGTTAGGGTTTATCTCGATCTCAATCTTATATATGCGTTCTCGGCATAGGTTATCAGCGCAGGGGTCGGGTGTGGGGCTTCTGTGCTCGGTTGGAGGCTCAGCTGTGGGCTGAGGGGTTTGCATGGGCTGATGTTCAGATGGGGCCTTGGCTTGTGGCTGGGCTGA